>CM033712.1:32155583-32755583 GCA_019671005.1 Hibiscus mutabilis
AATATAGGTCATTTACACACTCGTCAAATATGAACTGTTGCTTGTGTGAGGTAATGTAAAATGAAAGAAAGTAAAAGAAATTTGCAAAAATTAAAAACAGAAAACAGCCCATAGTACCCAAGGTTCCAACTAAGCTATGATTACAAGTATTCCAAGACATGCAACAGTTGTAATTCATTCCTTAGATATTTTGGTCATATCCCTTTAGTTCCTCCACTTCGAATAGGAAAAGTCCCAAGAGTGCACCAATAATGGCAACCCCCGCCTACTTTTCCACTCCCGCCTTCGCACATAGTGTTGTGATCAGGTTAGGGAAGAATAGATCATGTGGTTTTCTCATCGACACAACTCTTTCAACGATGGTAACATGAATCAGCTGTGCCGGCTATAGGTCACGTCCCTTGACGAGGGAGTTCAATAACAGCATCCTACGAAGAGAAAAAGTTTCTCAATTTCGGGTTGGTAAAAGCTTGTTATTGCTGATATAGGCCCAAAATCTTGAATCTGGCAGAAGTTGTCGCCATTGCACCATTCTGTCATGGCCTTCTCCAGTCCATTTAGTTCTCTAAACAAAAAGGTCCTGCAGAATGGATGAGTATGTTCGGTCCGCATCAAGGTCCATGGAAGTGGTAAGGGCTTCTTGGTATTCTGAGAAATCATAGTAATTTGTAATTGCATTGGGAGAGAAATCCACTAATTCCTCCCTAACCTATACCAATTTCTCTCCATCATGACCGGTATGGGTGTAAAATTATTGTACTCAGGAGATATTGATGTCACCTGACTGCTGAATAAATGTATCTCACATATGCTTGTGAATCACATCCAGCACATCTTAATCAAATAGTAGCGTATAGGTAGGGTGAATTCCAAACCTTTTTCTTCAAGAATTCGCTATTGGCGTACCAGTTTATATCTTTGCTGGAATAAACTAGAGAGGAGATGACGGATCTCTAGTGTAACACCCCCTACCCAGGGTTAGTAGCAAGTCGGCTCGGGAGCGTTACCAAGCAAGAACATCAAGAACAAGGCAAGAATAGGTTAATTCATCCCTATTAGATGAGTTACTTAACTAGTAAGCAACCAAGCATACTTAACTTATCAAGCAAGCAATCTCATATTTTGTTTACAAGTCATTATAGGTTACTACTTCAACAATTCAATTAACTTCATCATACCACTATCATTCGAATGGCCTAAGTATGCAAACATGCTTCCATTTCATTTCATTGTTCCTTAGATTGATACATGTAATATTTCATACCTAAATTACTAAACATGATCATTTGAACACAAAATTGCATGTATCTTGTCTCCAAACAACTATACCATTCAACATTGACCATACAAACACATAAAAACACCTACAACATGGTATATTCACACAAGTGACTATATAATTCCACAAGGCATTCAAATGGTACAATAAGCTAGATCAATCACTTTGAACATTCCATAAATATTCACATATGCGCAACAACTACTTTTACATTACATATAATTTGAGTTCAATACATACTTAAGTCTTAACAACTATGTACTTAACATGGAAGGCCCATACAAGAGCATATATATACAAGTATTCAAAACATCAAGTAGTCATGTTCATGCATATATACAATCTTCCCAAAACAAACAAGATGCATGGTCTAGTCCTAGCTACATGTATATATCTAGGTGCCACCAACTAGGAGAAATACAAAACAAGTATGAACCAAACTTTAGCTATGCTTGTGTCTTGCTTCGAGCTCTAGAAATCAGGCTTCAAGATCAAGCAACAATCGAATCCTTTATCCTTTAGTTGGGAAGAATGAAAACAAGAGTGATAAGTACAATAATGTACTTAGTGAGGTAGTAACTAGTTCTAACCAATTGTTATATCAAGTTAAGTGTCAATTAGACAAGAATGATCCTAGCTAAGGATTGCAAGGTATTCAAATAGTATAAGAAGCAAGAGACAATAATTCATGCTTACAAAACAAGTAATCAAGCAATTCATGCTTACATGACAAGTAATCAAACAATTCATGCTTACATGAAAAATAATCAAGCAATTCATGCTTACATGACAAGTAATCAAGCAATTCATACTTATTAGCCCATTTATTATCTTTTATCACAATCCTTGGTTCATAGTTTATCTAGTAATCGAGTCTCCAACCAACTGTCGCCACAAGATGTACCGTAGTACTGGTCAACCCTCCTACTGTCGCCAAAGACCACATACGTACCCTCCGTCTATCTCCAATTAGGGGCCTTAGCCCTGGATCGTAGTCCACCCTAACACAATGAGCTCTAGACTCTAAGGCATGGCCTTCTACCTATTCAACTAGCAACCAAGGTTGTTTGATTACAATTCATTTATTCAAGGATTTCAAGCTTTTGAAGTTCAAGATCATGTATCATTCAAGTGTACAAATTCATGTCAAGCATTATCTTTATTTCAAGAGTAATTTCAAGTATTGCATGGCAAGTTTATACATGCATTAAGACCTTAGGCCATTAGAGCCCTAACTCTTCATTTCAAGTGTTCATTACATCATCTAGGCTAGCATTTCAAGCATTAAGTTTAAGCAATTGATCACAATACCATGTCATGCTTACAAGCATCAATGTTACCACATATACATGCTAGCATTCTATTTATACAACACTTCAAGGATGTAGTCAAGTTTCATGTATAATCTTATTTCATACTTCCATTATTAGATCAAGATCATATTAAGTCAATTTTAAGAATACAAGTATTTAGACATGCTTGCTTTTGTTAGGACCTAGTCCTAACTCTGAATAAACTACACTCACAATACTCCCCAAGCTAGCTAGTCTTGAAAGACTATTCCATTTTCCTTGTCCCTTGAATGCTCGACTTTAGATCCTTCTCCAAAGTCCCCTCCTTGCTCTAGTAAATCACATAGATAGAACAAGGTCAAAACATGAAATCACAAAAGCATTCAATATGGCAGCAAGGTTAATACATTATATATACAAAACAGATAGCACCTTATGTACACACCTTAATGCACATTACCAAACTGCCTACATTCTATATTAAGGCAAAACATGGCAGTAATTAAACTATCCCAAAACTGTTTGAAAAACAGTTTACAAAACTGCCTCATTTACCTAAACTGTTGCTACCAGGCAGCATGTACTCTACTCACTTAAACGTGCATAACATTAATTCCGTATGCCGAAATTTCAATTAGTTTACACCATTGTAAAGCTAACTTAATTTTATTTCTAACCATATATGTCTTGCATTTTAATCCTTTGTCAATTAATACAGTTTTTAGCTTAAAGACAGGGCAATTTACAACACTAGACAGTTTGCACTGACCCTAGTGTTTCTTCTCTACAATTCATTCTACAATCCAGAATTCAGTTATGTTTTCTCCTAATGAATTTAGACATGTTAAGGAACTACCCATATAAATTTAAGCCTTAAATTCCATTTATACAATTTATGGTGATTTTTCGAAGTTACTGCCCAAAATAGAGTATTCTGGGCATATTACACTAGGTTAAGATTCTAGCTTCATAATTCATCTAAACAAGATTCTAACATTGTAATTCAACTTATTTTCATGTTCTTACATATCTAGGTCAGTCCAATTCACCTATCAATGTGCTTAAAACAGGGCATTATAGTACTATGTTCAATTTGATCCATTTGATCAACAACATTCCTCTAATTCACCATTTGAGCAGTCCATTACCTAGCTTTAACTAATCCAATTATATGCATTCAATTTCCAGCAAGCTATTTACTCTATTCATGTCTCAATTCATCTAACAATGTGATCAAAACAGGGAAGCATATACAATCAAGCATGTTTACACATTTTCAACTAGCAAAACAGTCCCTAATCAAAACTAGTTCAACTATGATCCATATCCTTAATTTCCAGCAACAATGCACATTCTCCTTAGCAATTTGACTACTAACACTCACAATTTCAAGGATCATTAGAAGCTAACATCATCTTAACATGCATAACAATCATCCTACTCAAATTAGGCAACAAGAACATCACTAATTCAAGATTCAAGCATGTAATTGAAGTGAGGAATCAAGCAATTTACCTTCTCCTAAGCTAATTTGATCAAAGCTCAACAAGAAACATGAATTGAAGATGGTAAAAAAAAATTTCTCTCAAACATTTCGGCTATGGTGGATGAAGAAGATGACACAATTTTTGTTCATCTTTCACACCTAGTTGTTGTGAGTCGTCACTCACAAGGCACATGTTCTCATCAAATGAGAACATGTGTCTAGGCCTCAAATTTTAATTCAATTTACATGCAAAATCTAGAGCTTTGCATGTTCACATTTCCATCCTTCCATTTAAGCCTTCTAGTTTTAATTTCAATTCAATTTGGTTCTAATTTCACTTATTTGATCTAAAAGATAGCTAATGTTCTTTCCTCTTTAATTTGATTAGCACATAATTCAATTAGTCAATAGCTTAGATAGTGGTAACCTTCCTAGGCCAAGTTTAGGGTTTTACATCTAGTGTGGCAACAGGTCTGTTGGGGTCAAAAACAGCAGCGACAGAGTTAGAGGATGAAGCTCTGTGCGCCATAATACGCAGTTGAAGACAAAGCAAGTGAGAAAGTTGAGACGTTTGTATAAAAATGGAAATTGAATAATTAGAGATATACTCCTCCTAACTGTTTGGCGATAATGGAGATAGAAAGAAGTGAATCAATATTATGGGTATTTATTAGTCATTAAGCATTAACGGGGAAACGACGTGTGGAACACGTTTATGGATGTTGTTGTCATGGGGAAGTGGAATTGGCAGAAGTAGGAGAGAGACTAAGATGTGACTATTTAGATTCTCCCTTGCTTCCAAACTAGCGTGTTCAAGTAGGAGTGTAACAAAAGTTTGTCAGCAAGCATTGGTTTATCCCTTAAACCCTAAAATTTTAGCCCTAAATCATAACGATTAACCCATAACCTAAACCCTTATCCAAAGGCCTTATCGATTGTTGCATTAATAACTGCCAACAAAACTATAAACCTTAAACTATACAAATTAATCTTATAAACCACTAACCCTAAACTACACCTTACACCCTAACCCATTACTACTAAGCCATAAATCATAAATCATAAATCATAAACCTTAAAGCCATAACAATTCATCCCATAAAGCTTAAAGCCCTAATATACACCATAAACCCTAAACCACTAACAGTAAGAGCTACAGATTAAACCAAAAACCTTGTAGCCATAAAAAAATTCATCTCATAAACCAATAATCCAAAATTACAAGATGAGAGTTAGTCTTACCTAATTTGGTTTTGTTTCTGTAGGGTTTAGGGTAAAAAATTAAAACTGAAAGGAACTAAAATGAACACAAATATAAGGGTTTAATATTTTTGGGTAAAAATGAAATATACAAACTAAATTGAACACAAATATGATCATATTAAAATTATTAGAGTAAAAATTTAATCTTAGGGAGTGAATGTGGCATTTAACTGCTCACAGAAAATGTCTTTTTTGTACTGTGCTGAGTATCGAACGTGTACATATACATTCTCGAAGTTTTCACTTGAAACCTAAAATATTACATTCTTACTAACAATTTCAGTTTCGGTTTCATTTTAAAAGTATCGAACACATATACATTAGTTCGAAACTATTTAAATTTAGTTATTCCCGCCCTAAACATGTCCTTTCACTTATATTATCAAAAATTTGGCAGGTTCAATTAAAATTAAATTAAATTGTCAGTTTGATGAAATAATTTCAAAAGATGCATGTTCCCAAGTAAATACACATTTGTCAATGTTCGTTTTGAATCTCTGTAACTCGTTTTGATACGTCAACATCAGATAGGTTGTTTCAGTTGATACATCGAGCAGATCAAATTACATATAAGTCCTATAGCAGTGCCGAAACCAATGTTAAAGTTTCGAAACCCAACATATCAAACGAAAATTTGAAATGTACAATTAAGATTTTTGGTTTATTCCTCATGAACATTGTTCCGAAACTAGATTATGCGTACCGAAACAGGTTTCAATATAAAATATTCCATTTTCTATTATAAATAGGAGTCCTTTGAGTTCTTAGCTTATCAACGACTCTAGTATATTATTTCCTTTCTAGTTTTCATCTCTACACCATTATGTACTACTATACAAAGACTTCTTTTTTATAGATCTGGGAGGAGTTCTGATTGTTTATTTAGGTTGTTCGGGTCGACAAACAATGGTATTTGGAAGGCTATGATTAACCATTTGTAGGGATGAACACCAACGGACATAGTATTTGGAAAATCTTGCTCTCAAGATTTTCCAATACTATTGTTTGTTAGTGGTTGGATCTACATCGGGACGTGACGATTACAGATTAGATTGTCGAACCTGTGAATGTCGTGGACAATTATCGTTTTCATCATATATATTTAATCAAGCAAGTTGGTTGTTAACTCCTCAAAAGTATTGTTTTACCTATATATATTGCCATGCTTTTGCTTTCTTTTGAGTATAGAATCATGCATTTAGTTAGTAAAATCATGCATTTGCATTAAGGAGTTAGGAAACATTTTGTTTGCCAGAATAAAGATGTATTTCTTTGCTTTGGTGTGTAGGAGCATGATAACAGGAGCAGTTGGTAGAGCAGGACCCAAACACTAGTAGAGGCCTCTCTCGAATATTAACTCACTGATCAATAGTTAACAGGCCTCTCTCGAATAGCTCTTACAATTAACTACGCATTAAGCACATGAACATAATAAATGAAGATATAAACAACTAAAGCATTGAAATAAAATAATCAACATAAAATCCTAGGATGTATTAATCCCAACTAAAAGAGTTTAGATCATGTCTGAATCCAAAGCAACCATAATTAAAAGTATAAAGTATGTTAGTTTATCAAGCAAGAGAAAAAGAAGAGTCGAGCATACTTGACAAGACTCCCTCCAAGGTGTCCAACTGTGTTTTAGACCTCCTTTCCGTCAGCCTCTCTCGATGGTGTCGGTCGTTGAGAAGAATCGTCTAGCTTCGCCCCAGTGGTTCTCTATAAGCTTAGACTAGGACTGTCATCAAAATCGTGCTCTCTATCGATCGTCTGCCTTTGAGTAGTGTCCAAGTCTTCTTAATATAGGCGGTGAAACTAGGGCTTCATTACCCTAAATTTGAGTGGCTTCATTAAAGAAAGCTAAAATGTTTCCCGCTTCATTAAATGTTGCGTATCTGGGAAAAAGTTCACATAGGCAAAGGTAGATTCATCTCCAACTCTTCATGCTTTGTCAGCTCTAGCCATGCGATCTGCTCCTCTCTTGCTCCAGTAATCTTCTGGTATCCTATAGCACCCTTCACATACACCACAAAGCACCTACTTTCTATGAAAAGCACCAATATATATGACAATTTAAGCACAAGCGGTGTAACTCCCTATCTATATGCAAATATATACATCCTAACCTAAATGAGATTTAAAACATGCAAAAGACAAGGATTAAGGGCATATAAAATAAGTCTAATATGCACTCGTTAGAGGAAAATAATAGTCAAGAAGTAAGGATACGATTCTTTTTCATTGATACCGAGACCTATCCAGATCAAAAATGTTTCTTGGATTTGGAAAAATATCACGAGCCCTTTGGTTCTATCCGAGGATGTGTTTACAAAAAACATTAGATGTGCGATTGGTGATGGAAGTTTCATTGACTTTTGGGAGAATTATTGGACTGTAGTCCCTGCCCTTAGAATCTAGTTCCCACGAATCTATTCTGTGGCGGTTAAGAAAACATGTAAGGTACAAGAGTTCAGGTCTAAGTTTAATAGGTCATTGACGTGGAATTTTTTTTGTTGAAAGATGGATTATATTTCATTAGCCATAATGGCATCATCAATTACAAAGTTAGCAATACCATTCGGAACTTCATACGAGAAAGTAAAAGGCTCAATACAGTTTATGCCCCAATGTGCAAGTGAATGAGCGACCATATTTGCTTCTCGACCTATATGTGTGACCTTATAGTTGTTGCGTTCGGCCAGTATGACATGCGCTTCGGTTAAGTATGCTGTTGTGATCGACCTATCAAGTGACGTAGTGTTCAGCTTGTTAACCACTGCCATAGAATCTCCTTCAATTAAGGCCTTTGGCCAATCATTTTCTACTGCCATCTTGAGGCCCAAAGACTAGGCGCAAGCTTCAGCAGTGTGCACCCCTTGTAGCTTGTGGGCTCTCGCATCAAGGACTAGTCCATGCGAGTTTCAAGCCACTATTCCAATTGAGGCTTCCCCTGAGTTTGGCATGAATGCTGCATCAACATTTACCTTGACGGTACCCTCGAGTGAACAAGACCATCTTTTAGCTCGGCTTCAAGGGACATGATTACTTATGGGCTCCTGGGCTGCTTTGTAATCCGAAGCTAAAACCTGCACATAATCAACAACAGCTCAGATCAGGAGAACCTTGTTTTCATGGGTTAATTTGTTTCTCCGATTCCATAGGTTCCACAGGAGAATGATGAGAAGTGTGAACTTTTCCTTGTCAAGGTTCTTGAGTGCTTCCTCCAGCCAGGCCTTGTAACTCGAGAATTGACCATTTGGCAAGGATGCCATTAGCGAGCAAAGATCAAAGGCTTCTCTAAGGGTTGGGCATTCTCGAAAGGCATGAAGGCAACATTCAATGCCATTGTTACACATTTTACAAGTACCAGGGTCCACCCGCTTTAAGTTTGTAGCCCAAAGGGAGGGCTTCATGACACAATCTCCACCCAAACAGTCGAATTTTGGGCAAAGTGCGAAGCTTTGCCATTGCTTCCAAATTGTCGAGGAGTCTCTTACCTCATGTTTCTATAGAATGAGCCAATTGTAACCAGATCGAGTGGTATAAGTGTTGGACGAGTGGTGTCCCCAAACGATCAAATCACCAGAGTGGGGTGCAATGGGGCACCGACTGATCACGTCCGCATCCTCATCAGAGAAAACTTGATTAAGCTGGACAACATTCCAAACAGCAACATTATGCACCATAAACTCGCTACACCGAATCGGGTTAAGTTCATTGTCCAAGTGACTTCCTTTCAGCAGGATAGGTTTGGTACTCCCCCATTTATCTTTAAAAATTCGGACCTGACTGTTAGTCCCAATCCTCCAATGGAAGCCTTCTTTAATTGCTTCTTTTTCCTTGAAGATGCTGCTCCACACAAATGAGGTTTTCCCTCCATATTTTGCTTCAAGCACGTCCTCATTGGGGAAATATTTTGCTGAGAGCACTTTGAAACACAGTGACTCTTTGTTGCATAGAAATCTCCAAACTTGCTTGGCCAAAAGTGCAAGATTAAATGTCTTGAGATCTCGGAATCCTAATCCCCAAAATCCTTTCGGTAAACACAGGTTTTGCCACGCCACATGAGACCATCCCCTCTCTTTATTCTTCCCAGACCACCAAAATTTTCTATTAGTGGACACCATCAGATCAATGATGCAATCTGGGAGGAGAAAACACGACATTGCATAGGCAGGGATAGCCTGTGCCACTGATTTGATGAATATCTCTCGACCAGCAAAGGAGAGTAAGTTCTTGGTCCAGTTGCACATCCTCTTGTCCACTTTTTCATCTAAGTACCCGAAAGTTTCCACTTTGCTTTTACCCACGATTAAGGGGAGACCAAGGTATTGCCCCAAAACTTCATATTCCCTCATGCTCAAAACAGCCTTGATTTCAGATTTGCTTTGGTCATTCATGCCATTGCTGAAATAGATAGAGGGTTTCTCCACATTGATCTTTTGCCCTGAAGAAGATTCATAAACCACCAGTACATGCTTAAGTCTCATAGCTTCATTCTTCGAGTTTTTGATAAACAAAAGGCAGTCATCGGCATACAAGATATGGTTGACCCTTGGTCCATTTTGGCTTGCACGAACACCTCTAATACGCCTCTCTGATTGTTCCTTTAGTAGCAAAGCCGAGAGCCCCTGTGTGCAGAAA
This sequence comes from Hibiscus mutabilis, assembly GCA_019671005.1. NCBI lineage: Eukaryota > Viridiplantae > Streptophyta > Magnoliopsida > Malvales > Malvaceae > Hibiscus > Hibiscus mutabilis. The sequence goes on from CM033712.1 coordinate 32,165,548, forward strand.
AGGAAAAGGTACGGGGAGAGGGGATCCCTTTGCCTTAATCCTCTAGAAGGCCTGAAATGATCTAAAATGGCATCGTTAATCTTGAAACAGTAGAAACACAAGTCATAACTGTGTCAATCCATTTAGAGGCAAAACCAATTTTGGTCATAACATCCGCAAGAAAATGCCATTCAACTCTATCATAGGCTTTTTCTATATCCAGTTTAATCGCTGCCCCTTTATTAGGTCCATTTTTTGCACCCTTTAAATAGTGAAAAAGTTCATGAGCCACAATAACATTATCTGAAATAAGTATACCTGAAACAAAGGCACTTTGGTTCTCAGCAATACAACAGTGCATAATAGATTTCAGTTTATTCACAAGAACTTTAGAGCAAGTTTTGTATACCACATTACAAAGACTAATTGGTCTTAAGTGTTTCATGAGGGTCGGGCTACCAAGTTTCGGGATAAGCACAATAACAGTTTGGTTTACCTCACCTATGTTAACTCTACCCAAAAGGAGATCAAGGCACAAATTAATAAATTCAACATTAAGGATGGACCAGAATTTACGAAAGAAAGCTACGGGTAAGCCGTCCATACCTGGGGCTTTGTTTGGGTGAATTTGAAAGAAAGCTTTTTTGACTTCCTCCACCATGAATCCCGCACAAAGCTTGTCGTTCATCTCTGATGTTATGCAAGTCTCAATGGCTTGAAGGATCATGCTAGAGGTTGAGCCATTGTCGGACTGGAAGAGATTGGAAAAGAACTCTTTAGCCACCACAAAAATGTTCTTCACTTCTTCAACCCACTCCCTAACATTATTCTCGATGCCCTTAATCAAGTTCTTCTTTCTCCGATTGCTAGCCCGAGCATGGAAGAAGCTTGTATTTCGATCCCCTTCTTTAAGCCATTTTACTCGGGACCTTTGCTTCCAATACACCTCCTATTTTTCAAGAATTGATTTCATCTCCTTTTTTGAATTCTTAAGGTCCTTCAATCTTGCCTCAGTAGTGCTTAGCTCAAGAAGGTGCTCAATAGATTTTTGGAGCTGTTTCTTGCGTCACACTTCAACTATTCTTCTATGCGATTGCCATTCATTGAGGCTTTTGCCAATGTTCTTCACCTTCCCCAAGGTGTCTCCCCGGGGGTTGGTCCATGCGCTGTTAACAATGTTCAAGCAATCATCCTCGTCAGCCCAACACGCATCGAACCTAAAATAGTCCCCTTTATTTCCTTCTATTCTTTGTTTGCCCTCAGTATCAAGGAAAAGAAAGCAATGATCTGAGTCCTTTGTATACTCTAATGTGATCTCACATTGTCCAAATAGATGAAGCCATGGAATAGAAGCCATATACTGATCAATTATTTGTTTGACATGGTTGTCCACATTGTCCCCATAGTGCCAAGTGAACCATCCTCGAGTCGGTTTAATATCCCAAAGGCCATTTCTCTCAAGAGCATCTCTAAAGGCATCCATTTCCACTCTCGGTTTCCTTCTCCCCCTAACTTTCTCATTCATGCAAAGGATGTCGTTAAGATCACCCCCTAGGAGCCACGGTAATTGGGATTCCCCTTTGAATTTGTCTAGCAATTCTCAATCTACATGCTTCCTTGTGCGATCATATGTTCCATACATACCCGTGAATCGAGTTTTAATAGTCCCAAGTGCAACTTCAACATCAATGTGGGATTTTGAAAAGAATATGAGGCTAACATCTACACATTCCTTCCATAACAAAAGCAATCCACTACATCCATCACTTTTCTCAACATCAATACTGCCAACCATGTTTAATCTTCTACGAATACCATCTACTTTATTCTTGAAGAGTCTAGTTTCACTAATAAAGACTAAATCGGGATCATTCAAGGTCACAAACCTTGACAAGGCTTGAACTGTCTCGGGGTTTCCCAAGCCTCGGCAGTTCCAATATAGGGTCTTCATTGCTCCCAGCGGGGCTGTGAACCAGCCTCCACCGATATAGGTGCCTTGAGAGGGGACACCACCTCTAGTCCATGTTCAACTTCATCCAAGGGTGGGCAATTCATCTACTTAGCTTTCTTTCCAATCTTCGAGCTACTGCCTTCCAGCTTCCCTTTTAAAGATCGCTTTGCACTCTTGGGTTTAGGCTCCATTGTGGTGAGGTGTTTGGATCGGTCATGGGCATACTCCGAGCTATTTTCCTTGGACTCATTTTCACCATCGGCTTCCCTCTTTCCTTTTTCCTTTACCGCCATTCTATTCTCATTTTCCCCACATCCTTCAATAGCTTTGTCTCTGCCTTTCCCTTTCGGTGCTGAGTCTTCGCTATTAGTTACAAATACAATTCCTGGTCGAGATTTCTTGTGGGCAACGTTGTTTGACTTGGGGGATTCCACTCGGAGCCAATCACCAAACTGGAACTTGTGGTTGCTTCCAGTAGGGAGATCCGGGCAGAGATGATATTCATGGCAAATAATGCCACAAAAGAAACAAAACTTTGGGAGCCTCTCATACTTAGCCAAGAAAATTCGGGGTTGGCCTGTTTTTATGTTCTTACCCAATACCGTACATCGCTTGAGTGGTTTGCTACAATCAAGTTTGACTCTAATCCGTAGGTACTCACCGGTGCATCCTTCCTCATCCCGTAAATCCGTCGCCATGCATTTTCCAAATTTATTGCCCATTGCTTCCCCAACCTTACTATTCATGAAGCCCAAAGGAACATCATAGATACGAATCCATATTGGGAGAGGATTGAAATCATACTCCCTTGGGCTAAGCAACCTATCAAACTGTTTGATAGCAAGGAGCTCCCCATCGAAAGTCCAAGGACATCTCTCGAGTACAAAGTCCTTGTCCTCAGCCCTCTTGAATTTGAACAAGAACATATTTGGTCCGAGTGAAGTGGCTTCCTCCAACGGGTGTTCCTTCCAGACCGAGAAGTACACTTTAATAAGCTTCGAACCATCCACAATCCGTGGTGAGACAAGCTTCCCCACGAGCCATTTCTCCTCACCTTCAACTGGTTCCAATCCCAAGTTATCTATTTCAACCGTGACAGTCAGCTCTTCCTTGGTGAATTGGAGCCCTTCTAGTTGTTTAACTAGCTCTAGAGGCATATCTTCCATGGCCACGAAGAGTGTTTGATGCTCAAGCAACGAGAAAAAGAGAGATTTGACCAGGGTAAGGCTTTGGGTCAATAACAAGTCCCCAAGGAAAGAGGCAGCCACATAAATTTTCTTTCTCCCTTTGTCCGGCCTCCAATCAGTGGGGGACAAATAAAGTTTTACATTAAATGTCGACCAGCCTTTCACTTTGTTGAAAATACAAAGGAAATCCCAATTAGGTAGATCTGCCAGCAGCCATCAAAAGTGGCCAGAGAAACAGATTCCAAATCCAGCAAAGTCAGCACTGGCCCCACAAACTAGGCCTGACCGCGCCGCAGAAGAACAGTGTCCTTCACCCGTAGAGTCGATACTAGCCCCGCTGCCTAATCCTGATCGGGATGCAAAAAGATTGTATCCTGAAACGGGCGATCTGGTTGAACCATTAGGGCACTCAACACTGACATCCCAACCTACCGTGTGAACCATGCTTGACTTTAGGTGGGAAAGTAATTTTTTGGAGGGACCATTTCCGCACGAGCTTATCTTCCTCCTTGGTTCATCGAATAAAACGAACCAACCCTCAGAAAATTCTATTACCACCATGCCGACAAATTCCAGCCACCATATACCATCAAAAAGCCCATATCCCGGACACCAAGCCATACTCTTCACACCCACTGGAGGCCAGTGATCGCAAGCTTTAAGTTCCAACATACTATATTTTCCGGCAGCCATCATCGCAACTTTGATTTTCCCAGGACCATTAGAGTCAAACCTGGCCCACTGCCTTGGCTTGACCAAGCCGTAGAGGAACAGTAGCCCACACCCGAAAAGTCAGCACCAGCCCTAGGGGCAAGCCCTGGTAGTGCTACAGAGTCCTTAAGTATCTTGAAAGGGAAATAAGCAATACCTTATGTATGGTAAAGCTGCTAAAGTCAAAAGTTACGTGCGACAGCCCTGACAAAGGGCACGAAAGCTTAAACCGAGGGTCAATTTCCCGCCACAAGATCATTTTCTTCGTGGACTCATCGGGGGAAAAATCCCAGTCACCGGAAAAAATTTCTCAGATTTTAAACTACTCACTGGCCGATATTTGAGTAGCCTACCCTCCCAAAAGGCCCCCATTGGGTCTAATCTCTTGCGGCAACAAAGAAAACTCAGATCGGGGAAATTAAAATCCACCATGACAAGTTCTCTGGCAGCCACCGTTGCGGCGGTGGTTTTTCCGGCCACCGTGCTGGGACAAAGGGATGGGACCGCTGGCACCCAATAACCTTCCTCGAGCACCAGGGGTGCTAAGGGCCGCCCCCTCGGTGTGGGGGTCGGGGGGTCGCGGATCATTACCCCCTAAAGAGCTAAAAAAACATGCCCGGACTGCTCCTAGTGAACATTGAGTTGTCTAAAATGGGGACACTTTCCATCTGCGCCACCCTGGTGTCTGATCAACGCCCTGCTCACAAACCCTTGGGTGCGGGATGAACAGGCCAGTCCACCATGAGTTTGTGCCACGCCTGGACCCTATGTCGGACTCCTCTTCGACGTACACCGCCCCACCATCGGCCAGACCAGGCCCGCCATCGGGGCTGTATAAACCCCCATCGGGACCCCCTAAAGAGCAAATAAAACATACTGGAACTACTCCCAGAAAACACTGTCGTGACTGAAAAAGAGACACTCCGACTACCTCATCGGAACACCTTGAAAACCAGCCAAGAAAACCACACCATGATCCGAACTCTTTCCCAATCTCTTGCCATTCGTCCAAGGCCCTCCCTCGGACATGAACCTGCAAAAAAGAGAAGAAAGGAGTACTTACCCAACACCAGAGACAACCTCCAAGGCCATGTGCTTCGTTCCAACCCTGACGGTGGAGGCGACAAGGAAAACCACGGCCACCATGGGGTGGCCGTAGTTCACTACCCCCTAAAGAGCTAACGAAACACCATGGATCTGCTACCAGTAAACATTGTCGTGACTGAAATTGGGACAAAGCCGTCCTACCGTAAAGAGATAACGTGGAACATTGAATTGAGAAGGCCCTTTTTTTTAATTGGGAAATTAGTATTTGGGAAGACTTTCCCAATATTATTAATAGGGCAGTGAGATGTTTCCAATCAGCAGACTGCCTAAAGTCGTGTGGGTCTTCAAATGGATTATATTGATCAAAAGCATTTTGTGAAAATGCTTCAAACTTAGGAGCCGAGCTAGACAATGTTTGGAGAGTAGTTTGGTTGAACTTAGCCCCACAAAAAGTAGGAGCTTTTGTCTGGAAGGCAGTTCAACAAAGATTATCAACGCTATTTGAAATATCGAACCGTGGTGTTTCAAATTCTGATTCATATTTGTGTGTGCTATGTTCTAAGGAGATCGAGTCAGTTAATCATCTTTTTTGTCAGTGCATGTTGTGTGGAAAGTTTGGCAAAGATGGTGTTGGATTTGGAAGATCCAGATCGTGTTCCCAGGTGACATAAAGGCTTTCCTTAATTTATGGGAAAGCCAATCCATCAAACCATCCTTAAAATCGATTTAGAATATGGATTTTTATGGGATTATTTGGACTATTTGGCTTAGCAGGAATGACTACATTTTTAATAGCAAAAATTGGGATGTAAACCAAGCTTTTGAATTATCCCTACTGAGGATTGGATTTTGGTGCAAAAGCAAGTGACCCTCTTCTATCCCCTCTATTAGTTACTTCTCTCGTTGCCCTTATTCTTCCCTTGTCCAACCAACTCTATTTAGAAGACCTCCTCTTAGATCATGGGTTGCCCCTCCCACGTGTTCGCTCAAATTTAATGTGGATGCCACTGTTCACGGGAGCTATGGGGCAGCAGGGATTGGGGGTGTTCTTTAGGATCATGTTGGTATGTTTCTTTGCAAATTTTCAAAATCGATTGGTTACACTGATCCAACCTACGCTGAACTGATGGCCATCCTCGAAGCTAGTGTAATTTTTTCTAGCTTAAAATGATGTGGTTCCTTTCCTCTCTTCATTGAATCTGATAGTCTATTGGTTGTGAATTGGATTGAAAGACCTGCTGTTACTCCTACAATCTTTTTAGAGTTGGTTAAGAAATGTAAAGGGTTTTGTTGTAATTATAGTGGGAATGTTGTGTTTGTATTCAGAGAAAGCAACTATGTTGCTCTTAAAAGTTAGTACAACAAAGAAAGAGAAGACCATAGATTTTCCCATGGATGATGGATAATGGTTAGGTCTGCGAGCATTGTTGGCTCTACGAGTCTTTTGAAGAGTCTAATTTTCATGGTTTGCTGTTCTGGGGTATTCTGCAGGCTGGGTGGTGGTGTTATACTGTTGTTGATGTCTGGGATGGAGAGTGGTCATAGTTAGGGGTTGTGTTGTTAGTTATTGGACTGTAAATGTTAGGTATTGGTAGAACCATTATAGTCCTATAGTGAGGTTGGGATGGGTGTTTTGTTTGTCTTTCGATTTTTGGAACGTTTCGGAATTATAGTTGCATCGATATGGTGCACTCTTTTTCTTCCATTTAGACTTAGAGAAGTTTTTTAATAAGGCTCATGTCTTTATCCTGTATTGTATGATTTAATTAATAAAATCGTACAAATATTTCTTTAAAAAAAAGGTACGGCCAATAATTAATCTATCGTTATAAACTTAAAATTAAGTTGCTATTAAAAAGTAACTTATAGTAGCTATACATTGTTTGAGCTATCAATTACAACCTTCTAAAATCGAGCATTTACACAGACACGACTTCTAAAATAAGGCAACCCTCGTTATGATGCTAAGAACTACATGATTTTCACAAAGTATTTTCAAGTAAGATCTATCTCCATGTTTGACCACAAAAATATATGCATATACCTTTGAAGAAGTCCAGGAAAGCAATTTTGCATCAATGATCACTCTTTACAGTGTGCTCAGCTTACCTCAATTTCTCTCCCTTTATAGATTCATTTCTATCAAAAGAACTATATATACTCATAGCTTACGTCAATGATAAAAAAATATTGGTTGCAGCTTAGCTTACCTCAATGATGAGAATATTGATATTGGCTAACAACTAAGTCGGTTAATAGGTTGAGGTTAGTTGTTGGTTAAGAATTATTTTTCTGTTAATAGCAGTTTTGGCTGATTTGTTAGCCTTTATTTGTAAACTATAAATGCATGATATTCTCATTAACGAAAAATCAGTTTGACTATTGTTCATTCACCCAGATCACGTGTTAAACTTCATTCCTAATACTCATTTATTTCTTCTAGTTTCTCTTATTCTAAGTGGTCAATCCATCATGGTATCAGAGACTAAAGATCATGGGAGAATCACTTCGCTACTCTGAAGATTTTATTTTGCTTGTTCTTCTGCCATTCGATCTTCTTTTTTCTATCTTGTTTATTTTCATGGTATTTCTAGGATTTTTTGCCATGAATGTGCCCAATTCTACTAAGGAGAATGGTATGACTGATGACTCGTTGCTAGAGTTTATTTCAAACTAGTGCAAAGCCTTCACGAACAAGAGGGTCAATCTTGTTATAGATGAGACGAACTTCTTGTTATAGAAGCAACAAATATTGTTGGCTCTTAGGATTCATAAGTTGGAAAAGCTTTTGAATGGAACGGTTAAACCTCCTCTGACTACTGTTCGTTCAGATGGTGGAACTCATATCGATAATGAGGAATATGAGGATTATGTTTCTCAGGACAGTGCATTAGCGTCTTGGCTTTTGTCGACTGTTAGCTTTCGTCTCTTGCCACAGTTTGTTGGAGTAGAGACTACTTCTAAAATTTTTTGCAAGCAAGCCTACTACATCGGTGATGAATCTTCATTGTCGTTTACGGTCATTGAGGAAGGGTGATTTAGGAATACGAACATGCATTTCCCAGGTTAAAGAAGTTTTTGATTCCTTAGCAGCGTGTGGAAGTCCGATTTCTGAGATTGAAAAGATTGCAACAATCTTGAATGGTTTGCCTCTTGACTATAAACCATTTATATTGCTGTGATAACAGCCAAGCATGAACAATTTACTCTTGATTGGTTGATTTCTGTGCTAGTTGATGCTGAGGTTCAACAAACTACATTTGATCAATATAGTAGTTTCCCAACAAGTGCTAATGTGGCTTAGGTGATTCCACAGAGTTATAGTTTTGATGGCAGTAGTGGTTCTGGTCATCAGGGTCATAGGCAGCAAACATATCAAGCATGTAGAGGAAGAGACATGTCGAGATTTCAATGTCAATTGTGTGGCAAAAATGGGCATCTTAAAGATCGTTGTTGGAATCGTTTTGATCAATCATTTCCTGGAATCATTACTGTTAAGGCTCATGTAAATAGTGAATAAGGATCGGCTAATGTCTGTGGGTTTGATAATACTACAACGGGCGCTCCTACAATTGTGCAACCAAAGGAAATACTAAAGGGTAGTATGTGGACAAACCATAGGCTCATGTAGCTTCAACTAGCTCATGGTTTGTAGACTCTAGTGCTACTCACCATGTCACACCAAACTCGTCAAATATGGTCAGTGGTGCTGATTATACTGGACCAGGTAAATTGACTATTGGTAATGGTATGGGTTTACATATTTCTTGTATTGGAAGTTCTTCATTAGTTAATCCTACTCGTATTCTAGATATTAATAACTTGATGCATGTTCCACACGTTACTAAAAACTTGCTTCCAGTGTCAAAGCTTGCTAGAGATAATCAAGTATATCTCAAGTTTCATGCACATACTTGTCAGATTAAAAATAAAGGGACTGGTGATCTTCTACTGCAAGGAAGAGAAGTCGATGGATTATACAAGTTTGATTCCCTGGTACATCTAAATACTTGTTAAGTTGATTCAGTTGTTGATGAAAAAATGTACAAGTACATGTAACTAGTACTAGTATGAATTAGAGTGAGCTATGGCGTAGATGATTAGTCATCCTGCTGATGAAACACTTCTGAAAGTATGTAAAGATTATATTGTTGTATTACATATTGATATCAATAAAATGAAATGTGAGAATTGTTCAGCTTGTCAAATGAGAAAGAATCATATAATACCTTTTCCAAAGTCAGAATCTAAATATTTTTAGCCATTTCACTTAATTTTTACTGATATTTGGGGTCCTGCCCATGTGTCGTCTAGTGGATTTCTATATTATGTTTCTTTTGTGGATGCTTGTACAAGGCATTCATGGGTGTATTTTCTTCAAAATAAATCTCAAGCAGTTCAAGCATTTTTACAGTTTAGTAAATGGGTTAATACTCAGTTTAAATCTTCCATCAAGATATTCTAGAGTGATTGGGGAGGTGGAATTAGGAGTTTATCTGCTATGCTTATAAACATGGGTGTTCAACACAAGGTCACTTACCCTCATACCTCCCAGCAGAATGGGGCAGTAGAGAGAAAACATAGGCACATCATTGAAACTTGGTTGACTCTTTTAGCTCAAGCCTCTTTGCCAATTAAGTTTTGGTCTCAAGCAGTTACTACTGCTGCGTATCTTATAAATAGATTGCCTACAAAGGATTTGGGAATATTATCTCATTTTAAGAAGTTGTACAATAAGAAGCCACAATATGATGTCATGAAGGTGTTTGGGTTCTGTTGCTATCCTCATTTAAGGCTGTTTAACAAACACAAGTTGGAGTTCAGATCACAACCTTGTGTGTTTCTTGGATATTGTCCTAATCACAAAGGATATTAGTGTTTGGGGACTAATGGTAGAATCTTTATTTTTAGAGAGATAATTTTTGATGAGAACTATTTTCTTTTTGCAGGTAAAAATAAGGCCAGTGATTCTAAATAGGCAAACTCAAAGTATGTCATGTCATGTGATACTCATATTTCCCTTTACATTGTTTCCAATGTCAAGAACTGGTTGTTTGGTGATACTCAAAGAGGCAGAGTAGAGTTTCCTTCATCCTCAAGTTTCGCAAGGAGGAGTGAGGAAAAAAGTTCAAGATTGGAAACCAGAAAAAATCTAGACCTACATTAATCAGTTCAACCAAATGAATCTCTGGGTGATGATATAGGTACTAAAGAAATTGGGTCAAACAATTAGGATTTTAATGTTCATGAAGAAGAGTCATGCAGAGCTCAAAGTGCTATAGAAGTAAATGAATACTGGATGAGTGCAAGTACACCAAATGACAATGATCCTAGTTCTATAGATGATAAAATTTTTATTGAGATTCCTGGAGCTGAAGGAAACTGTGTTATTTCTCCAAAAGTTATAGTTCAACCTAGTACTGAAGGAAGTTGTGACGTTGCTTAAGAGGTTGCAGTTCAGACCAATTCTCGGAATAACTCCCATTCCATGGTTACAAGAAGTAAAAATGGTGTTTTTAAACCTAAGGTATTCTATGCTTGTCCAACAAAAGAAGAAGATGAGTCTGCCTCAATTCATCAAACTCTAGTTGCACTTAAGTGGAAAGAAGTTATGCTAGCAGAACTTTCTGCTTTACAAAGGAAGGAAACTTGGAAGCTGGTGCCACTTCCTAATGATAGAAGGGTTGTGGGGTGCAAATGAATTTTCAAGGTGTAAAGGAATGTTGATGGCTCAGTCTCTACTTACTAAGCAAGGCTTGTGGAAAAGGGATTTTGCTCAAATGCCAGTGCAAGATTTCCTTGACACATATAGTCTAGTGGTGAAAACATCTACTGTTAATGTTGTAATTTCTTTAGCAGTGTCTAATGGAAACTTGGCTAAGGATGTGTATATGCAGCAACCACCTAGGTTCGAAGAGGTGGCAGCTGACAGTACAAGGTTGGTTTGCTAGTTGCAAAAGGCCTTATATGGGCTAAAACAGGCACTCAAAAACTGGTATTCTAAGTTGAAGCAATGTTTGATTCAGATCGGTTTTAAAAGGACTGTTGCTGATGCTTCACTACTTATACAGCATAGGGATGATGTGTATGTAGATGATATAATCATCATAGGAGGGTCAATCGAGAAGATAAAGGAAGTGGTAAAACTGCAAAGTGAAAAATTCTCATTAAAAGATTTGGGGGAGCTGAGTTATTTTCTTGGTATTGAGGTTCAAAAAAAAAGTAAAGATTCCCTAGAATTGAGTCAGAAAAAATATATTCTTGAGTTATTGGAAAGGACCAAAATGACACAATTTGAGCTAGCTTCCACACCAATGCTCATTCAAGCAAGCTTAGTCAGTTTGAAGGAAGTCCACTAGAAATTGCACAAGAGTACATTAGTGTTGTGGGTGCCTTGTTGTATCTCAGCCATACCAGAACAGATTGCATTTAGTATAAACAAAATGGCCCAACATATGCACTCGCCTCATGAAGTGCACTGAGAGGCAGTTAAAAGAATCCTCAAATATTTGAATGGTACAATTAATTGTGGTTTGGTATTCACTGTTTCTTAGATACAAGCTGGAATCGTGGCATTCACATATGCTGACTGGGGGAGCAGCTTGGAAGACAGGATGTCCATCTCTAGCTACTGTGTGTATTTTGCCAACAACCTGGTATCTTGAATCTCCAAGAAGCAAAAATCAGTGTCTTGATCGACAACTGAGGTTGGGTATCGAAGCATTGCTGATGTAGTGGTAGAAATCACGTGGTTAAATGCGTTGTTGTCTGATATGGGAGTTTGTTTGAATGACAGCCCAGTGGTGTGGAGCGACAACACCGTGCAGTGGAAATGAGCACGAATCCTGTATTTCATGCTTGATCCAAGCATGTGGAGGTGGATATACATTTTGTAAGGGAAAAGGTAGTCGATAACAGCCTGAAAGTGAACTATGTGCTAACCATGTATCAAACTACTGATGGGCTCATAAAATCGTTGATTTCTGCCTATTTTTCTTTATTTCGATAAAAAGATAAACATGTGCTCAGTTGAAGAGGGATTAGAAAAGAAGGCGGAAAAGTAGGTTGAATGATGAGAATTTTGATATTGGCTAACAACTAAGTCGGTTAAGAGGTTTAGGAAGTTAGTTGTTGATTAAGAATTAGTTTTTCTATTAATAGCAGTTTTGGCTGATTGGTTAGCCTTCATGTGTAAACTATAAATACATGATATTCTCATTAATGAAAAATCAACTTGACTATTGGTCATTCACTCAGATCACGTGTTAAAACTTCCTTCTCAGTGCTCGTTTATTTTTTTCAGTTTCTCTTATTCTAAGTGGTCAATCCATTAATCAGTTTTGGATTTTTATGTACTCAATGATGTCAAAAGCACCATATATATAAACTATTGGTTTCGCATCAGACCCCCAATTCTGAACGGTTCTAGCTTGAACAAGTTTACACTGCCAGAATATGATCCTAAAAATCCTGGGGAATATGAACATGAAGACTAAATAACATGGTGGCTAAAGTAAATGCAAAATTTTCATACAATAACCCAATGAAGTGCTGCAATTAGAACTAATTGTCACATAATGTGTCAGTCCCTATACTTCTATCACAAGTATAATAACCTCTAATTTTTCAATGATATACATTTGCAGGATTAGTAAGCAATCACTTGTGTTTTGTAATAAAATTGTGAGCTAATTTGTCATATTAATCACACAAGCACTTTTAAGAGGTGTCATTCGGCAATTTTAGGATTCAAATACCATGTGCAATCACTTCCTTATTCTAGTTTGTGGCCTCCATGATATTTGACAAAAATCTAATTATTTATAATCTTTTTAAAATATCTTAATGTCATATTTATTTTTTTAATGTATCATCTTGCTAAATTTATTTATAAAAATTTAAAAATTTCATTATAGTAAATGAGATAATTTCATTTTATATATCCTCTCAAAAAATTAAGGAAAAGAATAAAAAATGTTAAAAAACTTTTGTTAACGCAAAGATGATTTAATGATGAGGTTGAGAATTGCCAAGATGTAAACCAAGTGCATTTAAAAAATTTTAAAATTATAATTAGGTCTTTCAATTTTTAGAAATTCTTGTTGAGTTTTAATATTTCTAATATTTTGAAGTGTGCCCAAAATTTTTAAATTTGTCACGAAGCCTCCTACATTTTAAATTTTTTTAAAATTATTGTTTCCACCACTTTCACTGCAAAGTGAATTCACCTCCTCTTGGCGATTCGATTGAGTAATTCGAGCCCAGAAATTGGTATTAGAGTCTCGTCTCTACATCGAATTAACATTCTAGAGTTGATCCTTGAAGTGCTCCATCAATCTACATCAAATGCTTCACATAGCGCAATTCATCACCAAGCCTCCAGACTTCAACGGTGCCAACTATTCTTATTGGAAAAATATGATGTTGATCTTCATATAATCAATCAATTACAACCTTTGGGAGATCATTGAAGATGGCCCTACACTTCCACAAAAGAGGGTTGGAAACATTCTTATCCTCAAAGATAGTAATGAATGGAGTGATCAAGAAAGGAGGCAAGTGCAACTCAACTCCAAGTCCATGCATGTGCTCTTTTGTGCTCTTGGTCCGAAAGAATACTCCAGAGTCTCTGCTTGTGCCGAAGCCAAGAAAATAAGGGGCAAGCTTGAATTCATATATGAAGGAACCAACGAGGTAAATGAGACAAAGATTGGACTTCTCAACCTCAACTATGAGAACTTCAAGATAAACCCAGAGAAAGACATCAAAGCTATGTTTGATCAGTTCTCAGTCATTGTTAATAACCTTAAAGGATTCAGATAGGTGGTTTTGGAGGAAAAACTTGTGAGGAAATTGATCTATTCACTTCCTGATTCTTGGGATTCCAAAAAGACCGCCATCATCGAAGAAAAGAATTTGAAGACGTTCAAGCTTGAAGGGCTAATGAGATCTTTGCTCACCCATGAAATGATGATGTCAAATGGGAAGAAAGAAGAGAAGAAAAGAATGTGGCACCCAAATGCTCCTCAATCCATTAAGAAGAATCTAGTGAAGAAGAAACGAACAAACTCTTCAAAAAACTCAAAAGATTCATGAAGTGCGAGAAAAAAAGCTAGTCATGAATCAAAGAAGAAGAGGGGTCCCATCATATGCTTCGAGTGCAAGCAGCCGGGGCACGTGAAGTACGATTGTCCTCAACTCAAGTAGAAGAGATCAAGTCATAAGAAGAAGGCATATGTGGCTACATAGAATGATGAAGAAGACTCCACCAATGATGAGGTAGTCAACCTATGTCTCATGGCCATCGAAGAAGATTCAATGGTAACTTCTAATTTATCTACTCTAAATTCTTGTGTTTTGATGAATTACAAGATATCTATGACGAATGGGTTTTAGAATTTGAAAACCATATCTTGAAAAATAAGAAAATAGTTTCAAAATTGAAAGTAGAAAATGATTTGCTTTCTAAAACCAACCTTTAACTTGAAGCAAAATTTAAAGATTTTGAACAAAAGGATTTTGAATTACAAAATTTGCTTCGAAAGATTCAAGAAGATCATCAAAGAGAAATTAATGATCTTAAAAAGGAAAACAATTTGTTTAACAAAAAATTTCAATGAAATGAAAATGGAGATAGCTCTAAAATAAGTTTTGTTAAAACAAATTTTTATCAAAGACAATCTAGTTCCTCTTAGATTTTTGAATGGAAATCGATTAAAAATATTTGGGTCCCTAGGTGATTTATTTCTTCAAGGAAAAAGGAAGACATTGAAAAATAGATTCCAAAGTGAATTAAAATTTTTGGGACTAATGCAAATGGATCTAAAGCAATTTGGATATAAAAAATTGTATGATTGTCTTTTGTAGGTGTGCTTGAGAATTGATGAGCAAAGTCACATTTGGGAGCTCTTGACACACAAAAGAGAATGACACTTGAAGAGGGTGAGGCTTAACATCCTACATTGGTTCAAGTGGTAAATTTTGTTTTCATGCAATTGCTTGATAATATTTTTATTGTCTAATTAATTTTGATGATCCAAGCATGTTTGATTGTCTCTTGATATTGCTTTGATTAAATATAGATAAAGGGAGTCAAAAATTGCACGAGTTACATGTTTTTGGGCTAATATGTCTGTCTTTATGTTTTTAACCTTAAACTTCTATTTTTTGTTGAAGTTTGGTGAATTCATGCTTACTTTGAATTAAATTGTTATATTTTTGAGAATCATGTTGATAAAATATTGCAAATTTTCTTGAAATGTATATCTAGGACCTCTTAGAGCTTTTGTATTAATTTAAATATTGTTTAAGAGGTGTTTAAGTTTGTTTTTTCTGCAACATTTCACCCTTTCGTGCAGTCGGTACCGATACAACCTATACCATACTAATACAGATATCTTTGTACCAGTACGCACAGTAAAAACATGACAATTTGGTCTCATCTTTTTCATGCCTTGAATGCTAATTGTTTTTTTTCTATAAATGACATGTTAGTTGAATTTCTCGTGTTTAATTTTATTTATTTATTTATATATTTGAAATTCAATTTAATTTCTCTTGAATGATTGGACTAATCATTTTTGTTGTTTGATTAAGGGGAGCCATTTTTTATACTCTTTCATGTGTTAATTTTTTTCTACTCTTCATTGTTATTTTGTACTAACAATTGGTGCCAAACTTAGTTTGAATTATTTTTGATGTAACAAAAAAGAGAGATGTGTTTGAAAAATTAAGTTTCAAAAAGAAAAGGGGAGCTTAAATTTTTTTTTCTAAAATATTCTCTTTTTCTAAAAAAAAATTTTCAAGAGAGAGAATTTTCAAAAACAAATTTTCAAGTGGTTTCATTAAATCAAAAAAGAGGAGATTATTGAGATATTGATTATGATATAACTTAAATGGAAAATATTTTTAAACTTAAACATATTTGCAAAAATAATTCGAAATCCAAATAACTTGAAAAATATGTTTGAAAGGTTTTTGAAATGTTTTTTACATGTTTAAATGTTTTCAAAATAACCTAAGTGTCAAAAACATAATGTGAGTACTAGACGATACTCCTTGTACCGATCCTCAACAGCTTGTATCGATATGGTCGTATGCATACTGATACGCAATATTTTCCCTAACTTCCAATGAGTCAATTTTGTACCTGTACTGTCTATTTCGTACCTATACACAAGGGCCCCTACCGATACTCAAGTATCGCGTACCAGTACGCCCTATATTAAATGTAAGTAACAGATCTTTCTTTTTAAGGCAGGTACCGATACGGAGACCCGTATACTGATAATCACTACACCATAATTGCTTTTAATGCTAGAAATTAAGTCCCCAACAATTCTTAACAACCTCCAACAACTAATAACGATCATGAACTCATTAGAGGACTTAAAAGAGACCTTCAAGCAGCTAAGGAAAAACAAGAAATAGCTTGCCAACATTCAACGTATAGAGAAAGTGTTTTTGAGCTTTAATTGTCATTTTTCTTGTTGAACACACTTGTGAGCTTAATTGTTACATATTGCTCAAGTGTTTAGAATTTGGGTGAGAGTAGTGGAGGTTAAAATATTTACGAGGCTCTGTACATGTTATTAAAATGAGACTCTTTAATTTACAATCCGAAGATATATAAGGTTTTTTAAAAGATATTTTTATCTTAGTAAAAAATATATTATGGGCACTCTTTAAAGTTATTTTTTTATTTTTTCTTGTAATTTATTAAACCCAAACCTTTTGTTTTCCCCTATAAACATTTAATTTAACTCATTTGAGGCCTTCCTTTCTTGGGGGCCATGTACGGTCGCTTATCTCGCACATGCCCAAAAGCCCTATTGGGTGAGAGCTTAAATTTGCAAACAACTTGACTGGTGAGGTTTTTCATTTTTTTTGCTCTTTTGTAATTCTCCTTGAGAAAGGGATAGACAATACTTTGGGAAACAAGTCTTTGGTTATGTAATATTATTTCTTTTGCCTCAAAAGAAAGACAAATAAATGAATTTGTGGAAGTTCTTAGTAGGAAGTTAAGATAGTGGATGTAGACTTGGTTTAGAATTCGAACCATTATAAGTCCTTTTGTCCAAAATTTTTAAATTTTTATTACTTCCACCACTTTCATTGCAAAGCCAAATCTCCCCATCTTGACAATTCGATTTAGTAGTTTGAGCCCAACAAAAACTTTATAAAATTAATTAATATTATTTTAATCACAATTGAAGTAGACCAAACTTTATCTTGTTGGCAAGTTTTCTTTTCGCAATTAACTTCCCACGTTGCTTCTTCTTCTTCAAAAACGATCCAATTGAATATTCCCCTTTGTTGCAGAAATCATTTTCAAACTCGGTTTCCTTTTGTGTTTTATTATTCTGTCTTCCATGGTAATTTCTCCTCATGTTTTCCCACCGAGAAAAAGTACCCGCCAATGAATTCTTTCATATCTTCGAGAACAAAATAAAGAAAAGTCACAAAAAATGAAATCATAGATATGAATAAAAAAGGATAACAGAGATGATTGTGGTTTGTCCAACAATAAGAATCAAGAAGATGAGGCGATTTGAAAAAGAGAAGTCTCGGATTTTAATTTTTCATTTTAATGCAATGTTTGTCTATGTTTTGAGGGAAGGGATATGACACGAGACAATCGATCTAGATTTACTTTGTGACCGCAACCAAATCCCTCACCTTCGCACCTAATTTTCTAGGGTTTCCTCAAACCCCTTAATCCGAGAAACCAATCGTTAGTAATCAAGTAGCTTTAAAAAATGGCTTGAGAATGTTAGGGTTTCCAGGTGTTGGTAGTTACTTGGTGGGAAAATGTTAGGATAAATTGAAAGGATTTTCTTTGGTTTTAAGTATGAGTTTGAGATTTTTTTAAAAAAGGGGAAGAGGAGTTTGGTTTTCTAGATTTGATACGAAGAACACAATGAACTCATGTGAGTGTTCTTCATTCTTGAGTTTATTTTTGGAAAGAAAAGTGGATATAGACTTCTCACTTTCTAGGTTTTTTTGGAGGATTTCTTGGTTCGGTACGTTGTGAAGAACATGTTCTTGGTGTTCATGGCTTTTCTGAGTTATGGAGATTAAAATGAAAAAAAACGAAGGCCAAAATTCGGAGAAAATAGTGAAGAAATAAAATAAAAAATTGAAAAAGACTTTAAAGGAGAATTTTTTAATTAATAGCATATCCGTGTCAATTATTGATTGGCCAGAATATTTATTTTTTATATTTTAAAACATTAATGATAAAATTGAAAAGTAATGAAACCTTAAGAATTAATCTTGTAATTATTCCTTAAGTAAATGAAAGTTTTTTATGTTGAAATATTTGATTTTGATATAACTTAAATGAGAAATGTTTTTGGACTTAAACTGATTTGCAAAAATATTTGAAAAGTCCATTAACTTGACTTGTTTGAAAGGTTTTCAAAGGGTTTTTGACTTATTTAAATGCTTTCAAAATAACCCAAAAGTAAAAAACAGGCTTCGTGAACCGATACCCAGAAGAGCCCGTACCAGTGTGGTTGCCCGTATACTAATACGCCCCTTTGTCCCCAAGTTTTGACAAATTCCAGTAGCCAAATAGATTAATGATACATCTTCAACCGTATCGATACCCAGGAACTCGTATCAATACGCATGTATCGTGTGTTGATACCTAGTGTAAAAATGTCCAACGACTATTTTTATTTTGAGGCAGATACTGATACCGACATGCCCTGATTGCATTTAATGCTGGAATTAAAGTCCCAATGGCTCTAGTCAACCCCTAACGGCTAGTAACTGTTAAGAACTCCTTAGAGGGTTCAAAAGACCTCTTCAAGGATCCATGGAAGAACAAGAAACAAGTTGCCAACATTAATTGTACAACGAAAGTGTTTTGAGCTTTAATTGTCATTTTTATTGTAGAACACACTTGTGAGCTTAATTGTTATATTTGCTCAAGTGTTAGGTTTTGGGTGAGTGCTTAAATTGTAAAAACATTTGTGTTGAGAGGTTTTCCTTGTTTGCCAATTTGTAATTCTCTTTGAAAGAGTGATAAACAAGACTTTGGGGCATAAGTTTTGGCTTGTAAGGGTTATTTCCTTGAGCCCGGAAAAAGGAAAGAAAAATAAGTGAATTTATGAAAAATCCTTAATGTGGATAGCTAAGGTAGTGGAGGTAGACTTTTGCTAAAAAGTCGAACCACTATAAATTATTGTGTCCCATTTTTATTTCTTAGCTTTTCATCCACCAAATCAAAAATCTAATTCACCCCTCTTGGTACATTTGGTTGATCGGTTCGAGGTTCAACATTTTATTTTTAAAATAAGTGTCACGTGTCATATTTTACGTGGACCCAAAAGTCCACGTCAACTTCTGTAACAAAAAATGATAAACTCATTGACGGTATAAAAGTTTATGTATGAAGTTGAGAACGAAAAAAACAAATACACCGTATTGAGAAATATTTCATGTACCAATAGTGTATTTAACATTTTTTTCAAGAATGCGACTTAAAAGAAGTCAACAAATTGTTAACTTCCTTTTATTATGGGAGTCTCATCATTCTCATTTTAAAATTATATTTGGCTTAACTATAAAATAAGTGCCCAAACTATCTATTTTCTGCAATAAGTGTCGAAAGTATTTTTGGCTAAAATAGATGCCTATGTAACACCCCGAAAACTGGCCTAGTCAGAATTGGGTTATGGTAATCGGAAGCCCTACACCGAAAAGTCTAAATGATAATGGACTTTACTTGATAATGGATTAATTTCATTGATAATAGAATTTACTTGAGTCTAAAGTCCAATTAGGGACCTTATTGCAACGTTTGAATATTGAAATTGAGCTAGGTGTATCGATACAGTAGTCCCTGTATCGGTACGACCCAACGGTTTTAACTAATTTACCAAACTTTGGCTAGCCGTATCGATACAGCCATAAGACGTATTGGTACGAGTGCATGTTAAAAATCTATTTTAGAGACTAAATTGTAAAGATTGAAACATAGAGAACAAATGCATAAAGTTTAGAAAGCTGAGGGACTAACCATGTGATTAGCCCCTCCCTAAGCATAGTCATTACCCACGTGGATAATGGGAAATAGCTTCATTCACTTGAAGGAAAGCCATTTCGGCTAAAGCAAATTAAAAGGAGAAAGGAAAGTAAGAAACTTACCTGATAGTAGAATCAAGTACACACCTCCCCTTGTCTTCTTCATCTTCACCTAAGCTAGCACCTCCATTGAATCTTGGTCTCAAGCTAGAGATTCTTCAGTTTATTGATATCGAAACATTGCTATTGATAGAGTAAGCTTAATCCCCCAAACTATTGTTGAAATCCATGGAGATTAAAGATGTAATTTCAATTTAGGCTTTGACTATCCATGGATTATTCATAGATATTGTTTATATCAAGTTTAGATATTAATTTCGATATCATAATATTGATCTTAACAACTTCCTATTGTTTAACCTAGCTCAAGAATTGAATAGAGATCATCCATCATCACCGACGAAAGCTAGGAACAAGAAAAGTGTCATCCCATAGTCCTAGGAGCTTCAGAATTCAAGGTGAGTGTAGTCGGAGTCTCGAGAGTAGGCTAGGTGCCTAAACAAAATCAATGGATATCAATTATTGCATTGCTAACCATGGTATTGAAGGAATTTTACATAAAACATTACCGAAAGTCTATATTGGTATGTATGGGTAAGTATTGCATTGAATTCATGTCCGTAGCATTGTTGTTATTTCCATTGAAATCATTGAATCATTGTTACATGGATTATTGAGTATTGGGCATTGAATATTGCATATTGTTATTGAGATATTGCTATTGAATCATTGCTATTGAATTATTGGTATGAACCATTGTTGTTGATACATTGATATTGAATCATTGATTATTGAACCTTGGGATCGAAAGTATTGGATACAATTGGCATGCCATAGAATTCATAAGCTCATTGGCATGGGTATAGGCTACGGCCTTTATTGTGGTGCGGCGGAGGGATATTGATGTGTATTGGTCAAATTGGTGTAGCGGAGGGAATATACTGGACCATTATTGACATTGGTGCGGAGGTGGAATTCATGTATCCATATACCGTAAAATCGATCCAAAGAAACCATTGAGTATTGCTATTGATCATTGATATGAAATATATGATATGTTATGATTATTGTTGATAAGATGATTATTGATGCCATGTTATATGTTGAGTATGATAACTATGTCATGTGAATCCTATGTCCTTTATTAGCATGGTTAGAATTGTTATCGAAGCATGTTGGATTGCATACCATGCTCATTCATTGTTATGGCTATCTTACTTAGACAATATAAGTCTAATGCATTCGTCTTCCACATTTCAGGTTAAGAAAGTATATCAGATCGGGATCAGAGCTTGTTGGAAGTTTGACAAGTCACTACAAGCTTAGAGTAATGTGTTTTGTCCTTATGAACTCCTAGAATGGTGGCAAAGTAGTTAAAATAGTTGATTATGGTCATTTTGGTATGTGTATATTGGCTATGTTTGGTATAGACCTTAGAAGCTCTAAATGTTACTTTGGTTTTGGTTAAAAGTGGCTTTAAGTATTTATTTGGCTTAAAAGGGGTAAAATAATAGCAAATGGATTCATATTGACATGAGATTTCATATGCTATTAGAATTATGGATTAATAACTTGGTGGTAATTTTTTTCCATTTGGACATCGTTCAACAGGTTAAATTGAATGAAAACCAGATAAAATCTGTCATTACAAGACAGACGTATCGATACGGGTCAAGCCGTATCGATACGGTCTTGCATATTTGGACTTGGTAAAACAAAATGTATCGATATACAAAAGGGGTGTATCGATACGGACTTGGGTTGCAAGATTTGGGAAATAAATTGCATCGATACGACCTTAGGCTATACCGAAACAGGTCAACGCGTATCGATACAGGCTTAGATGTATAATTACGGGCTTGTTACCCTTGAATCTAGAATTGAGAAATCTGGCTTAGCGTACAGATACGATCTTTAGTATATCGGTACGATGTTAGTTAATTATGTTAAAAGGCATTGAACATAGTTCTAAATAGTTTACAGAATGGTCACTGAATATTGTATGGTTCAATTGAATGGGTAAATATTATTGGAACATCATGAAAACTTATGAGAATCCTGTTATTGCATTGAATTTCATTGTGGTATTGTCAATTACAGAAAAGGACTATTAAATGATCACAATTATAGTTTGGTCCCTAAAACTTGTAAAAGTTATAAATTGGTCCTAATTAATGAATTATTGTTCCATATAGGATAGATTGAGATAATATGTATAATCGGTAATGTATAAAGAGCATAACATTGTTTAGGGGTTGGACATTAATTGAAATTTTATCACACCGATCACCGTATTGTTTATCGATAACGTTCCCCGACCCGGTTTTCTACCAGGCCGGGTGGGGGTTGTTACACCCCAAGTTTTTTTCAGGAAAAGTAGGTGCCTCAGTTAACTTTAAATCAAGCCAAAAATGAAACTTTAGGCACTTATTTCAGCCAAAAATGAAACTTTAGTCACCTATTTAGTCAAAAAATATTTTAAGCACTTATCGCAAAAAAGTATTGTTTGGGCACTTATTTTTTAGTTGATACATTATATTCAATTTAATCTTTAAAAAAAAATCAAATCTAACCTTTCTTTCAATTGCTGATAAATAGAAGTCAACAAATTGTGTCATATATGTGCACCACTTGTCATTACAAATAGATTTCATGTTTTATTAATTGAGATAGTTTATTTTTCCGATTTTAAAAGCAATCGATGAATTTTTAAAAATACAATAAAATAACAAATCAAATAATTTAAGTATGAATAGTTACAAATGAAAATAAAATATTCCATAGAACGTAACATTTTCTCATTTAGTGCTGCTACAAACTCTATAAAAACAACAAAATTTGTAAGTACTAAGATTTGGATCTCAACCATATTATGATATTTGTATAAATAAGAGTATCAAGAATTTGTTGGAAAATAAAGGTTAAATTCGAAATAAATTTATAATAAATTGAAATTACAAGAATTTAGCAGATCCGAAATAATCAAAAATATAATTGTTGAGGCCTGCTTAGAATGCAGTTTTCTTAAGACAGATTCGACCACTCCTCGGTGCTTGAGTTCTTAAGTCATCAGTCTCTCAGGATACAACAACGGATGATTTTCGACAGCAGCACTACTAAAGAAATCAAGAACAATACTCGAGCCTTTGACTATCACTAGAAAACCAATGCAGTTTTAGAGAGAAGAAAGCTTTTCGAATTATATTTTCAAAACTAAAGGGAGGCCATGTATTTATAGGGAAAATTAGGTTAAACGTGTGAATCAAAATATTCTGAAAATATCCTTCATCTGATTTATTTCGAATATTTTGCGTGTATAGCAAACATTATCTCATTAATATTCGAATTTAAGGGAACCGACTATTATACCTTTAAATTTGAGATATTCACAAAAGATATGCTATCTTAAAGGAAAAAATTAATTTGAAGTCGTAAAATATTCGCAAGCCCACGAAAGACCCGACCGGTCTGGACATTCGTGTCGCCCATGTCGTGCGAGTACGCCCCAACCCGAATGAGATTGGATTCGCACCCCCTTGCGCGTGAGGCACAGTTTCCATTCAAGTCATTCAAGGACCACAAATTGGGTAAGTGTATATAAACACTTCCATTCCATTTATCCCATCTATGTAGGATATAGGGGTTTCATTTCCTTTACTCAATTCACAGCTCCCTTACTTTGAGCATCAATTTCTCATTCAATACTCAACCATTTTGAGCATATGAGATACCATTGTAAAGGTCTCATGGAGTAGAATAAGACCCAAAAGAATCCTTATTCGAATCTCCACCTTTACCCATTTGAAATATGGCTCAAAGTAACCATTTTCCTTTCGCTTTTCTAACACCACCTTTGTGAATAATAACATTTGTTTTGAATGAGAAACAACATGTTCGAGTTAATTAATCTTCATGAATAATAATATTTGTTTTGGTAATGGGGCCATTAATTTTGCTTCAACGCATGTTTCACATTTATTATTATAATCAATATGAAACAAAGGATGTATTCCAAGTTAATTAATCTCCGTAGAGTATCATAATTAACATGTCCGAGTTTACCATGCCATAAATTTAAAGACTCAATCATATAAACAGAAGAAGAAACAACATTCCTATTCATGTTCTTTGATTTTACAAAGATAGCATTGAGTTTCCACATTCCATTCAATACATAACCCCTGCCCACAAACATCCCCCCTTGGACAAAATTAGTCTTTGAGACTCAAAAACCATTCTAAAGTCATGGTCACTTAAAAGTGTTCCAGATACAAGGTTTTTCTGTATGTCTAGTACATACAACACATTCTGCAGCTTGAGTTCCTTGCCAGAGGTCATCTTCAAGACTACAGTTCCCGTCCTCTTGATCTTGGAAGTCGAAACATTACCCATATAGAGCTTATCCCCATCGTCGCTAGGTATCAGCTCGGCAAAAGAATTTTCGTCACAACAGATATGACGTGTGGCTCTAGTATCTAGCCACCATTCCCTTTGGTTAGATTCAACCAGGTTGACTTCAGATAACACAACACACAGATCTACATTATCCACAACATTTTGACACATTGGCTTTTGCTTTCCTTGGATTTCTGCACTCAGAGGATCTATGCTCCACCTTCCCACAGTTGAAGCAAGCTCCCTTGAATTTCTCTTTCTTGGAAATTCTGCCTTTAGGCCCCAACCTTGACCTCGCTTGGTGATGTTGGGGTTGTTTTCCCTTCTTGACTTCGACAATATTTGCCTTAGCCTCCTTGAAGGTTTCTCTATTGATGTTTCTGGCATTAGCTCTGTTGTCTTCTTAAATACAAAGTTTGACAATCAATTCATCCACTAACATCTCATTTCTTTTGTGCTTCAGGTAATTTTTGAAGTCATTCCATCCGGGAGGTAGTTTTTCCATGATGGTAGCTACTTGAAAGGACTCGCTTATCACTATTCCTTCAGCAAGAATTCCGTGAATAATCAGTTGGAGTTCCTCCACTTCACTCACTACTGGTTTTGAATCAACCTTAGTAAAGTTCAAGAATTTCGCGACTAAGAATTTCTTAGCCCCAATATCTTCTGCTTTGTACTTTCTATCTAATGCAGCCCACAATTCTAATGTTGTTTTGTACACATCATATACGGATACAACGAGTCTTGTAGTCCATTGAGGATGTAATTTTGACACAAGTAGTCGCCATTTTCCCAATCCTTGGTGACGCTAAAGCCAGTGAGCTCATCCACCTCTCTTTCTCCGTCTCCTACCGTGACAACTGGAGGATCTTCCTTCAGATACTTTTCTAGGTTTAGCATGGTCAAATAGAAAAACATCTTTTGTTGCCATGTCTTAAAATTCGTCCAGCAAAATTTTGACAGCTTCTTATTGTGGTTCATTTCCACCGCCGTTTTGCTCAGATTCATGGGCTGACTTGTCTTTTCTCACGTCTGTCCCTGTCCCACCGTTTGTGCGGACGATTTGGGTGATTTGACAAGATCTCCTTTCATAGTCAATGTCCTGTTCACAAAGACAAGAACCGGAATTAATCATAATTCCAATAAACTGGAAATGATTTCGTTTATTTTTTATTTTGATTTTTCACAAAATCCGTAACCTCAGTTACTCTCAACGACAATTTCTGTAAAACAGATTTATCCTTTTTTGAGATCTAAGCAATCCCGTTAAAACGGTAGGATAATTCCTGAAACAAATTTGTTTGCTTTCTCACAACCGTACTTATTTCGAATTGCCTTGGTTTAATATGTCTTAAGAATGTTGGAAAATAAAGGTTAAATTCGAAATAAATTTATAATAAATGAAAATTGAAATTACAAGAATTTAATAGATCTAAAATAACCAAAAATATGATTGCTGAGGCCTGCTTGGAACGTAGTTTCCTTAAGACAGATTCGACCTCTCCTAGGTGCTTGAGTTCTTAAGTCGTCAGTCTCCCAAGATACAACATCGGATGATTTTCAACAACATCACTACTAAAGAAATCACAAACAGTAATCGAGCCTTTGACTATCACCAGGAAACCAATGCAATTTTAGAGAGAAGAAAGCTTTTCAAATTATATTTTCAAACTAATGGGAGGCCATGTATTTATAGGGAAAATTAGGTTAAATGTGGGAATCAAAATATTCCAAAAATATCCTTCATTTGATTTATTTTGAATATTTTGCGTGTATAGCAAGCATTATTTCTTTAATTTTCAAATTTAAGGAAACCGAATATTATTTCTTTAATATTCGAAAAGATATGCTATCTTAAAGGAAAAATAATTCGAAGTGGTAAAATATTTGCACGCCCACGAAGGGCCGGACCGGTCTGGACATTCGCGTCGCCCACGTCGTACGGGTGCGCCCCAATCCGAACGAGATTGGATTCGCACCCCTTGCGCGTGAGGAGCAATTTTCATTCAAGTCATTCAATGACCACAAATTGGGTAAGTGTATATAAACACTTCCCATTCCATTTATCCTATCTATGTGGGATATGGGGGTTTCATTTCCTTTACTCAATTCACAACTCCCTTACTTTGAGCATCAATAACTCATTCAATACTCAACCATTTTGAGCATATGAGATACCGTTGTAAAGGTCTCATGGAGTAGAATAAGACCCAAAAGAATCCATATTCGAATCTCCACCTTTACCCCTTTGAAATATGGTTCAAAGTAACCATTTTCCTATTGTTTTTCTAACATAATTTATCCAACACAATGTCAAAAGTCACTCGATAGTAATTATGGAGTCTAATGGTCATGTATATGACGCGCTGCATCAACTGATCCAAAAATATCCGTTAGATTGAAAGGTCAATGTTGGTCAAAGTGCTTAATTGATTCAATTTATTGATTAAAGAGCGTAATTGAGTACAAAAAAAGTTCAAGGACTTAATTGATTTTTTTCTAAAAGTTCGAGGGCGTCTTACGCACTTAAGTCATTTTTAATTTATTAATATCATGGAACAAAATAACAAAATATAGCATGTTAACATTTGGTCGGTTGGTCAAGCTGCTCATCTTTGTTCCCTCATATTCCCTTAAGTCATGGGTTTTAGACCCGCTAGCAGCACTCCCCTTCCTTCTCTCTAGAGTCCCTTTTCCCCTCCCCTCTAACTAGGATTAGGATTAAATTTAAGATTTATCAAAAAAATAAGAACAAAATAACTTTATTGTTCTATCACATTTGGATCAATATAAAAAATTAATATCCAAAAAGAACACAATAAAAATTTAAGGATAAAAATAACTAATTATAATTTTAAAGAGTTGTTTTTTTTAAAGAAACAAATAATTATTTATATTTTTCAATTTTTTTGGGTCAAGGCCCATAACCCTTATGACAACTTTTTTACGAAATTCATTTTTTAAAAAGTTTTAAATACAATTATTAGTATAATTAATGTATTTAATAAAAATAAAACCTAAAAATGGTTTAAACCTCCTCCTTACCATTAAAGTAAGAACGCGTCATCCACAATATATGAAGATATTTTAGTGGTACTAAAATTAGTTTCCTTCATCCAATATATAATACAGAAAATAATTATAGTCCAACTTGTGAGGCCCTTTTTCGATGAAACCATAACTTGTAGATGCCATAAACCCTGCAAAAGGGACCACTTTTTTATTTGGAGCGTGGGATTTGAGTTTTGATGGAGTTTATATATATAGAGAGGATAGGATCAATTTACATGATGTAAAACTCATTTAGTTTTACACTAATTCATAATCATTGGATGAATATAATGGATGGATGATATTAAACACTCCCATTTTTTCTCTCCTTAAAAATATCATTATTTTCAACTTTTAATCTCATCCATCCATTATATTCATCCAATAGCCATGGGTTAGTGTAAAACTAAATGTGTTTTACATCATGTAACTTGATCCTAAACCTATATATATATGTGGTTAGGATCCACATATATTGTGTAAAACTCAATTACATTTACACTTTTTTGGACCGTTGGATGATGGTAATAAATAGCTAATGTAGCGACTAATTAAAAACAAGTTTCCCACTTTTCTTTTAAAAAGTGGTTTTAGGGGAATACTTGAAAAACTCGTGTTTTTAAATAAAGGTTGAGGAGTTGTTGATGTGGGCATTGTGATGACACCCAAGAGAGAACCAATCGTACTTCCTCAAGGTCCGATCATTCAGGCACAAGCTAAGAAATTCGAGGATGCTCTAACGAGACTAGTCATTCAAGTTTGGGACGTTAGTCTTCACCAGGGCGTTGGGCTTGAAGGCATTGGGCTCAAGGAGTTTTACAAGCCATGCACTTTGTTGCATGTGGATTAAAGGCCCATTTTTAAGTTTAATTATCATACATTTTTATTTGAATAATTTTGTACATTCTATTAAGTTACTTTGTGTTTAATATTATTGTCAAGTTGTCTTTAATTTTGATTCATCTTATTAGATTAAAGTGATGTCACATGTTTCATGTTTACGTTGCATATTCATGTTACTTTAATTTGATGCATTATATATCATATACTAATGTTTATTTTTGGGCATATAGGACATGTCATTGGCTAGCTAGACACTTGTAGCATGAAAAGAAGTAATTTTGGTGCATTTTGGAACATTGGACCATCCATGCATGGAGGAAACTTTTAAGGCAGCCTTATTCATACAAGTATGAAATTTTACATCAATTCACCTACCTATATCATGGCTTGGGCAGCAAGGGGATTTTGGGAGTCACTTTGGAGGATTCAAAAAAGCAATTATTCGCATTTCAAGAGGTTTCTTTCATTCATTCAAGCAAATTAATACATTGAAGACAACCCTTCACATTTAAGAACTATTCACATTCTAAGGGGTTTCTTTTTATTCATTCCTACATAAATTGTATAAGCACCCTTTCATATTCATCATAGCCTATAAATAGAGTCATTGAGTTCATTTGTATGGAGACAACTTAAATGAAATACATATTTGAGAGTGTTCTTCTCAGTGTTCTTAGAACAACTTCTTTGGCTTATCAAGCATAGCATTGTGGCGTCAAAACCTTTTACCAAACTCATCATTTCCGTAAAGTGTTGCGTTCATCCATCAAATTATAACGAAGATTCTGAACTCAATATAGTTAGAGGGTCTCGTTCCATTCTTCACCCAAGTATCTGATTCCATTTCCAAACACACTCACAAAGCCTACCACCATCCTTTTCATTTTAACTAATTACAAACCAATTTGCAAGCCTCCATCATCACCAACCAAGAGCACTTTGATTTCGATCGGGGTTCAATGCAACTTGACTTCATCCAACGAAGGCGAGCATGCATCATTTGGTAATTAGAGATAGTTGAAATTGAGGTACTCGTTTCATAGTTTTCATTTTTTAAACTTCTTCTTCCTTTCTTTCAATTTTGAGGAAAGAAAAAAATAGAAAAAGAAAACAAAAAAACAAAAAAGAATAGTAAAGAAATGAAAAGAAAAGAAGAGAAAATAAAAGAAAAAGAAAATAAAAGAGAAAACGTAAAAGGAAGATTCTTTTCTCAAGTACATAAGCTCTTTTTCCCGATATTTATTTTCTTTTTACAAGTTTAAGCCACACTTCACCCCTAGCCTTTTCTTTTAGGCTTCCTTTTTCACTGATATCATCCTTCCTACCCTACATCATTTACAACCCAACTCCACAATGGAATTTTGATAAGTTAAGGTTAGTTCTTTTAAGAACTTCGAGATAGAACAAGAGTGGAAAAAGGCAAGAGTGGTGAGATCATTAGAGAAGATTAAAAGCCTAATTCGAGTGCAAACACGAGTGGAGTGATTTATTTCTTTTAACATATTTTTGGTGAGGTTTTGTTTTATTTCTTTTGCTAGGTACAATGACTGAAACTTCCGTTAATGACAACAACAATGGTGGAAACAACAATTTTCTCCGAGAAATACAAAAAACGCTTCAAGAAATAGATTATCATTTGGGTCATGTAGAGGCAAGAGCCGTACAAAATGAACCCAAAAACGTGGCCCCCGTTGGAAGAGGAGAAGACTATGTTAGTCTGTGTGAATGAGAAGGAAGTGTTCAAGGTTCCAATGCTGAAGAAATGCCTCCACTACTTAGAATTTGGGGTCTAAGGGTTTGAAACTGACTAGGTGGCAACCTTAGCAACATTCGAATGACGATTCCTTATTTCCAAGGAAGATCCGACCCATTGGTATATTTGGAGTGGGAAAAGAATGTTGAACTCATCTTTGAGTGTTACAACTACAACGAAAATACGAAGGTAATACTTGCCGCTGTCGAATTTTTTATTATGATATTATTTGGTGGGATCAATTAATTTTAATCAGGAGACGAAATGGTGAGCCTACAATTGCAACTTGGAATGAAATGAAAGCCATCAAGAGGAAGACATTTGTTTTGGAACACTATCAGCGTGACTTGTTCCAAAGACTCCAAAGTCTCATTCAAGGCAATATGAGTGTCGAGGACTCCCATAAAAAGATGGAAATTACCATGATTCGTGCAAATGTAAACGAAGATTGTGAGGCCACTATGGCAAGATTCTTATCCGGCCTTAATCGTGACATCATCGAAATAGTGGAAGTTTAACATTATCTTGAGATGGAGGATATGTTGCATATGGTGATAAAGGTAGAAAAAAACTCAAAAGAGAAGGGACTACTTGTTCATCTTCTACCGCTTTTCCAATGACAAAGTAGGGGCAAGGTGCTTATCAGAAAGACTACTTTTTGAGGCAAAGACGTTGTTAGGACATCAAACCCTAACAAATCGACAAAAGCCCCAAAACCACAAAGGAAATGCAGTGGTCGACTCGTGACATCAAGTGTTTCAATTGTCTCGGGAGGCGACATATTGCTAGCCAATGTCCAAATAAGCAGGTTATGTTCCTAAAAGGAAATGGAGAACTTGAGTTCGAGCAAAAGGATGAAGTTGTTTCTAGAGCATCCACCGATGACGAGTATGAAATAGAATACCCCATTGGCGGTGAAATATTTGTGGCGAAATAAAGCTTAAGCCTTCAAAGTGTGGAAGGGGAACAACAACGAGAAAACATATCTATACCCGTTGTCATATCCAAGGCAAGGTATGTAGTGTTATTATTGATATATGTAGTTGTACTAATGTTGCTAGTAGCTTTTTGATGGAAAAGCTTGGTCTTGCAACCACCAAATACCCTCCCATATAAGCTTCAATGGCCCAATGATGGAGGAGAAGTTAAAGTCACTAAGCAAGTTCGTGTTCCCTTCTCCAATGGTATGTATAATGACGAAGTTATCTGTGACGTTGTCCCAATGCAAGCCGGTCATGTATTGCTAGGAAAACCCTAGCAATTTGACCATCAGGTGATCCATGATGGCTACACCAACTGGTACACTCTCAAGCCCGAAAGAAGGAATGTTACTTTGGCAGCTCTCACGCTTAAACAAGTCCATGAGGATCAAGTTCGATTGAAAGAGAGTTTTGCAAAAAAAAGGAACAAACGAGAGAAATAAAAAAAAATGACAGATCAAAAAAGAAAGATTGTGAAATAAAAAACAAAAGAGATCGAGAGAAAAACACGCGATGAAAAAATTGAGTTGGAAAAAATTATTTTTTGACAAAAGAAAGAGAAGTGAGGAAATTATTACTTTCCAAGCAATCTTTATTTGTACTTATATACAAAGAGAGCTTCCTAACCATTAACGAACTTGACGATTTTGTCTTTTCCTATTGTCTCTTTGATTTAGGAAATTGAAGGCATATTCCTAGAGGAGATTTCGAGTGGTTTGCCACCCATTTGGGGCATAAAGCATCAAATAGACTTTATTCTCGGTGCAACCATTCCAAACCGGCCAACCTACCGAAGCAATCCTGAAGAGACTAAAGATTTGCAACGTCAAATTGAAGAATTGATGTAAAAAATGTATGTTTGAGAAAGTCTTATCTCTTGTGCTGTTCCAGTTTTAATAGTGCCAAAAAGACGGTTTGTGGCGAATGTGCATTGATTGCCGAGCGGCCAACAAGATTACCATCAAATAGCCACATCCAATTCCGCCCCTAGGTGACATATCAGACGAACTCAATGGTGCACACATCTTCTCCAAAATTGATTTGAAAAGTGGCTATCATAAAATAAGAAGACGAGTGGAAAACTGCCTTCAAAACCAAGAACGATTTGTATGAGTGGATTGTTATGCCTTTTGGCTTAACTAACGGTTTGAGTACTTCTACATGCTTAATGAATCACATCATTTTTCATGTTCTTTGTAAGTTTTGTGTGGTGTATTTTGACGACATCCTTATCTACAATAAGCCTTTAGAGGATCATGTGCAACATATAAGATCAATTTTGGAAGTGCTAAGGAAAGAGACATTGTTTGCAAATCTTAAAAAATGTTCTTTTTGCACTAACAAAATTGTCTTTCTAGGTTTCTTAGTCAACTCGGAAGGACTCAAAGTAGATCAAGAAAAGGTGAAAGCAATATAAGAATGGTCGCAACCAATAAGCATAAGTCAAGTAAGGACTTTTCATTGTTTAGCTAGTTTCTATTGAAGGTTTGTTCCCAACATTAGTATTTTAGTTGCACCATTAACGGGAATCATAAAAAAGAATGCCAATTTTAATTGGGGTTAGGAACAAGAAAATTCTTTTGTTTGAATTAAAGAATGCTTGACT
Organism: Hibiscus mutabilis; assembly: GCA_019671005.1. Classification (NCBI taxonomy): domain Eukaryota; kingdom Viridiplantae; phylum Streptophyta; class Magnoliopsida; order Malvales; family Malvaceae; genus Hibiscus; species Hibiscus mutabilis. The sequence continues at coordinate 32,198,144 of CM033712.1, forward strand.
AATGCACTTTTTCTTGCACTCCCGGATTTTAATAAAACTTTTGAGATTGAGTGTGATGCATCAGGTTTAGGAATTGGAGCTGTTTTCACTCAGGATGGACGTCCCATTGCCTATTTTAGCGAGAAGTTGAACGATGCAACTCTCAATTATCCGACATACGAAAAAGAGATGTATGCATTAATTCGAGTATTAGAATCATGGCAGCACTACCTTTGGCCTAAGGAATTTGCAATCGTCACGATCATAAAGCCTTAAAGCATCTCAAGGAACAAACAAGTTGAACAAAAGGTATACAAATGGGTGGAGTTTCCAGAGACATTCCCATACATGATCAAGTACAAAAAGGTAAGGAAAATATTTTTTCGATGCTTTGTTGAGGAGGTATGTATTTTTCAACACCTTGGATTCTAAGTTAATTGGATTTTCTTACATAAAAGAACTTTATGAAAAAGACCCTGACTTTGGCGACATCTATAAAGCTTGCGCAAATGGATTTTTTGATAGGTTCTACCAACATGATGGATACCTCTTTTTTTTAAGGAAAGTTGTGCATTCCTTAAGGATCTATTCAGAACATTTTAGTGAAGGAAGCACAAGGTGGAAGACTCATGGGTCACTTTGGCATGACCAAGACTTTAAAAGCACTTTGAGAACATTTCTTTTAGCCTAAAATGAGACGAGATGTTGAGAGTACGTGTGACATCCCATATCATGGCTTAGAAGAATGTATTGTTTTAATTTGAATTGTAATTAAATTGGGATATTTAACTTATTAGAATAAAGGATTTTAGGATCTAAACCGAAGAATGAAGAGTCTTAAGACTCAATTGTAATTGGACTAAAAACTTAAGTTTGGAAACTTGAGGATTGCATGCCAACTTCTAAAGACCTTGTGGACAATCCACATGTCTTCCTTCCCTTAATGGAATCGGTTGTTGGGAAACAAACAAATATCGACTTTCTTCTTCATTCTTGTTCACCAAAACTAGAGTTAGAGGGAGAATTAGGAAGATAGAATTTTACTTATAACAAGGATCGATTCTTGAAGGGTAGATTAGAGTCGATTCAATCTTGTCTTGCAAATGTAGAGAAGGTAAATGATATCCTCCTCCAGAATTGTTGTTTGATTGTTAAGTAATTCAAATCGTTTTGTTGATGGATGATAGTTCGAAACCTTGCAATTTTGAAAGCTTGATGATTTGAATTCAATTAAGAGATGATTTAACGAATGCACCTTTTAATTGAGTAGTTTAGCTTAAAGCATGAATGGCGTCCTTAGAATCGTGAGGTTAGAAGATACATGTAAAGATGTTATTGAAATTTTAGAATTCGATTGATCAAAACCTGAAATTGTGGTCACCTAGTTGTTGCAAACTATTTGAATGAATTAAAATACGTCCCTAGGAGGAATCTGATTAAAATTCATTCCTTTAATTGTCTAATTGGATTGGATTGATGGCTCGATTGATGTTGGTGGTAAACAGAATACATATGCATATTTAGTATCTTATAAATGATCAATCTGAACTCAAAAATGTATATTTTAACTAGAACTGGAACTACCCTGTTTTAATAGTGAAATAGGGACTGTTATAGTCTAAATATTAGACCAAAATGTGTTACATAGGATCATGCATGTTGTAAGAGAAGGTTGATGAGTTAAGGCTATGTTAAATGGGAATAGGAAGGGTCCAAGGCTGTTAACTTAATGTAATTATGCTAAAAATGTCCAAATTATGTATGTATTGTGAGAACATTTGGTTTGTGTGAATTGTTATGTTAATTGGGAAACAGGGAAATGAATTATAACAAGAATGGGGACCGTTTCACTGTTGTCTAATGTATATATATATATATATGTGTGTCTGTGTATATTTGATCTAGACCCTGAAGAAATTGATGGAAGGAAAGCTTTAAGTGACCAGTCGACAATAGACAAAAAGGGGTATCGATTAAATGTCAATCTTAGCTTGGAAGAAAACTGTGAGTGTAATCATTATTTCGATTAACTAGATGCTTGTTGTATAATTAAAATAAAATGATTGTCAATTGAGGCATAAGTGCCTTGGTTGCTGATGCTTGCTGGAAATTTGGTAAGATAAGTATACCGAGGTAAGTTATAAATCAATTAATAGGATTGAGCAATTGTGTGAATAGATTGGTCCAATTTGTCTTCTATATAGCCTATTGAGCATTGTTAATTGAATGACATTAATTAATTAAATCAAAAACTGTATTAGAAGCCTTGATTAGTACATAGACCTAGCTTGTTTGGCATGCCAAAACTTCTGAGCTCAGCTTGTTAACGGACTACTGTCCCTCAGTGGTACCACGGTACCCTTGAATATATATATAATTCCATAGAAATTTCAATGGTAAGAATGTACCATTGCTTGTTAATTTCTTCGTATGAAGATTGTTCCTAGACAAGTACTTAATCAAGGCCTCAAAAACAACCTTTGTTTGCTTATCCTTAAAAGGATCATTGAATGGAAAATTACATATTGTCACATGATTGTATAATAGATATTTGAACACTTCTTGTAGAGATATGCAACAATTTGATCTCTTGTAAGATAAGAGATTATTGTATTACTTTTTAGCCAAGTAAGCTTGAAGGGATTGATGTTGATTTTGATGATCTTGGCTTTTGAATGGTCTCAAATATATCTTGAAAAAATTATTGATTGATTTACACTCATATAGTTTATCATTTTGTCAAGATTGAAAATCTTAACACTCACCTTGACTCCTTTCAGGAGAAGAAGGAATTTAGGCCACCTTGGGGAGCTGCGCAAGTCACAAGAAAATCCTTGAAAGTATGTTTTTGTGTATTATGTAGGACTCCTAGGAAGGGTGGCACTAGGATGTAAATACTAGTTTGATATTTTGGAACTTTGGTGAAGGCATGTAAAGGTCCTTAAATTCTCTCTCTCTATATATATATGTTTGTGATGTGATTGCTTGAATGTTTTGGAGGAATTGTTTGTTAAGTTGTCTATGAATGACTAGTATGCTTATTAGGCTTTAGTGTAAGGTAAGGTTTGATTATTGAAATAACCAATGTACGAACATACTTGTTATAAGGGCTTAATCCTTTGTACATTTAGTTATCTCCTAGCCTAAAAATATATAGGTGCAATTCTAGTAACTTGTTTTCTAGTAGTTCGATCATCTATAATTTCCATAAATTCGAACAATTTCACCTTTAACCTTAGTTGAATTGTTATAATAGAACATGTTGATATCTTGTAAATTGCTTCCTTTTGGGTTTAGGATTTTGGATCTTTCATTCAAATGATTTCTTGTTAGGCACGCAAACTTGTCTTGTTTCTTTAATTGGGTGACACCTTACGTAGTATAATTTTTGGGGTTTCTTAACTTGAGATAAATTTGTAATCACCTAGTTACATTTTTGCTCCTTAGTATCTTAGCATGATATGTCTCTAAGTTATGTGTTTCTTGTGCTTGTCGATTGTATGCTTATATTTCAAGAAAGGATCTAATCTTAGATGAATGCTTCTTTGAGTTATCTCAGTTAAATGTTTGTATTTTATCTCTTGTGGAATACCTATTTTCCCTCAAGGTAACTTGAGGATGTTACAGTATGTGCGATAGATGCATTACATGCAAGAAGGCCAAATCACGCCTTAAGCCCCATGGGTTATACATGCCACTTCCTATTCCTGAATCACCTTGGGTAGACATTTCCATGGATTTTGTTTTAGGGCTTCTAAGGAGAAAAAGTGGAAAAGACTCAATTTTTGTGGTTGTTGATAGGTTTTCTAAAATGGTACATTTTATTCCTTGTAATAGGACCGATGATGCTTCAAATATTGCTAACTTTTTTTAGGGAAGTAGTTAGACTACATGGAATGCCAAGGACAATCGTGTCAGAAAGGGATGCTAAGTTCCTTAGTCATTTTTTAAGAACTTTGTGGAACATACTTGGCACCAAATTGTTGTTCTCTACAACATGTCACACATAAATGGATGGTCAAATTGAGGTAGTTAACCAGGTTCTTTCAACCTTGTTATGGGCTATCATTCGGAAAAATTTGAAGTCATGGGAGGAATATTTGTCGCATGTTGAATTTGCCTACAAAAGATCAGTGCATTCTGCCACCAAGCACTCACCTTTCAAAGAGGTTTATGTTTCTAATCCTTTAACCCTTCTTGATTTAATTCTTCTACCAATTAACCAGTTTGTGCATGTAGATGGCAAAAAGAAGGCCAATTTTGTGAAGGATATACACCAACGGGTGAAGGAAAACATAGAACAGAAGACCGAGTAGTACGTTGACAAGGCAAACAAAGGATGCAAAAAGTCATCTTTTGAACTTGGAGATTGAGATTCTATCCACATGCGAAAAGAGCAATTTCCCACTCAACGAAGGTCTAAAAAGAAATTTAGGTTTATACATCACTCAGACCTGTTCGTTTATGCATGTTTTGGTTTTTGTTCGGTTCTTTCAGCTCAGTATGCCCCTTTTTTTTAGTCATAGCCGTCATCATAGTCATCATTTTAGCCATTTGTCTTTTTAGATCTTTCATCTCATTTTTGTCAGCATTAGTACTAATACAATCAGATGTATGACCCTTAGATGAACTTCCCTTCATTTCTTCCGTGACTTGTACCATATACTACCTCATATTTGTAGTCGGTTACATGTGGGGAAGGATTAGCACCCCCACAAATGCTCGTTATCGATACCTTAATAATTTCACGTGGCATTTTGGCATTTCGAATGATAATTTGAATTTAATTAATTACTTAATCGTTAATTGAATTTTCATTCCAAATGGAGATATCATTTTGTAAGAAAATACATTATTTAGCGAATATAAGTTTTGAATCATCTAGTTACTTTAGGATACTTCAATTCATATTCAAAAATGTATTTCAACATAAAAGGTTTTTAATGCATGTCCAATTATTTTCTTGTTAATTTTAAGTTCAAACCTAATTAGGACTCCAATTGATTAAATTAATTAAAGAATCTATGAATATTATTGAATTTAGAGGTTTTTGTGATAACACCCAAATGCTTGGGCACTAACCATATTAGACCCTAAATTAATAATATTCCTAATTATTTAATGACTAACTATTTAAATCTATTCCTAATTTAATTTTAATTAAATTAACTATGTGTAATTACAATGTGCTAAGTTTAAATGAAATATTAAATATTCCACTAAAATGCTCACTTGATTAACATCTCATTACAATGAGACACTAATCAACTTAGAACATTAAAGTTTACATTTAATATTCATTAAAAGCATACAATTTCCTCCCTATTTGAATTAATTAAATTGACTAAAGAACCTAAATTAAGAGGCTCTAATTATTTAAACTAAGTGAATTAATCACCCTAACAATTATACTATATGTTTACTTTAAAGTCATGCAAGCATACATATAATTTAAACAAGATTAAACAAATTACAAAGCCTTTAGTGACCGAATTAAAAGAATTGCAAAACTTTCAGCCCAAAACATGAAGAAACAGAAGAAGAGCGCAGATCCTCGTCCGACCCGACCCGACTTGGCACATGGACCCTCCTGACCTGGGTGCAAAACGCTGTCATTTTGACTCACTATAAAAGGCCCTATACCAAGTTCACCTGGCTATTTCACCCGTTTCCCCTCTCTCTCCTCTTTCTCTCTCTTTCAATTCTCCCTGCCTACCAACACTTCAAACCCAGAATAAACCCCTCTAATTGGATCTAAAACCATGGTTTTAGGATGAGTTTCATCCTTGTTCATTTATTTTCGGATGAACACAAATTTCCCGACCACTCTCCTCCGTAAGCTTCACCCTCAGCTCCATCTCCACCCCATTTCATCCACTCGTGGCCGTTTTCCAGCTACCGTCCTCCTCTGCCCAACTGTCGCGAGGCGATTTCCGGCCGACGGCTAGAACCCTAAAATTTCCCCCAAATTTGATTTTAATCCCAAAAAACCCTAGATCTAACCCCAATTCGATAGAATCACCCAAACTTCATCGGCCTAGGCTACCTAGACCATTTATCATCTTCGACTCCACCCTGGCAAACTACCACGGCTGCCATTCCTAGTTTCTCTTGGCCACCACAAAGATAAGTCACTCTGCCACTGCTTTCCCTTTCGATTTAAGTTTCAGTCTGTTTTTTAAAGAACACTAATGGTTTTGATGTGTTTTTTGCAGAAATCGGAAAAGAGAAGAAGAAATTCTACCTGCCGATGACAGCGTGGCGATTTCGGCTTTCTTCATCTGCAATGTTCCAACATTTCGGTGATGATTTAGCTTCGCGTGATGGTTTAGATGACCGTTGTCTCCTCGATTGTCGATGGTTCAACTCCCAAGGGAAGGTAAAATTCCCCTATTATCCTTTCTCTCTCCTCCTTTATTATTTCATTTATGGTATGTATTAATGTGGTATTAATTGTTAGCTGACATTTCTCATTCCTTTATTTATAGTGGGTGGGTTTTGATGTCACTGATGACATCACAGGGCTGATGTCAGCAGAGAAGAAAACCAAGATCTGTGTGAATTGCTTTTGGACCAATGGGAGACTGTCACATGTCATTTTGGACACAAATTTGGGCAGGAAATTTAGTTATTAGATCATTTTGTGTCTATTTGGGTAGAATTGAGCTGTAAATGGGTGGGGATTTGGGCCTTGTAGCTAAATGGGCTTTGTATTGAATACTATGACATTGAACTCATGAAAATGGACATTTATGTATTATTTGGGCTGATATTATTTATTTATTGGATTTATTATTTATTATTTATTTGGCTTTATTTTTATCGAATTACTAATATATATGGGTATCCGGGTAAAAATCGGGTATTACAACCAAAAAATAACATTAGTATACAATATATAATACATCAAATTAAAGTAACATGGATATGAAACATAAACATGAAACATATTTCATCACTTTAATCTAATAAAATGCATCAAAATTAAAGACAACTTGACTATAATATTAAACACAAAGTAACTTAATAAAAATTCCCGAAATTATTTAAATAAAAATGGGCCTTTAAACCACATGCAACAAAGTTCATGGCTTGTAAAACCCCTTGAGCATGTGAAGAGTTGCCAAAAGTGAAGGGTTGTCTTCAATGTATTAATTTGTTAGAATGAATGAAAGAAAACTCTCGAAGTGTGAAGAGTTGCTTTCTTGAATCCTCCAAAGTGACTCCCAAAATCCCTTTGCTGCACAAGCCATGATATAGGTAGGTAAATTGATGCAAATATTCATACTTGTATGAATAAGGCTGCCTTAAAAGTTTCCTCCATGCATGGACGATCCAATGTTCCAAAATGCACCAAAAATTGCTTCTTTTCATGCTTCATGTGGCTAGCCAATGACATGCCCTATATGCCAAAAAATAAGCATTAGTATATGATATAATGCATCAAATTAAAGTAACATGGATATGTAACGTAAACATGAAACATATGACATCACTTTAATCTAATAAAATGCATCAAAATTAAAGACAACTTGACAATAATATTAAACACAAAGTAACTTAATAAAATTTCCCAAAATTATTTAAATAAAAAAGTATGATAAACATAAAATGGGCCTTTAAACCGCATGCAACAAAGTGCATGGCTTGTAAAACCCCTTGAGCATGTAAAGAGTTGCCAAAAGTGAAGGGCTGTCTTCAATGTATTAATTTGCTAGAATGAATGAAAGAAAACTCTCGAAGTGTGAATAGTTGCTTTCTTGAATCCTCCAAATTGACTCCCAAAATCCCTTTCCTGTTCGAGCCATGATATAGGTAGGTAAATTGATTCAAATATTCATACTTGTATGAATAAGGCTGCCTTAAAAGTTTCCTCCATGCATGGACGATCCAATGTTCCAAAATGCACCAAAAATTGTTTCTTTTCATGCTTCATGTGGCTAGCCAATGACATGCAATATATGCCAAAAAATAAGCATTAGTATATGATATATAATACATCAAATTAAAGTAACATGGATATGCAACATAAACATGAAACATATGACATCACTTTAATGTAATAAAATGCATCAAAATTAAAGACAACTTGACAATAATATTAAACACAAAGTAACTTAATAAAATTTCCTAAAATTAGTTAAATAAAAATGTATGATAATTAAACTAAAAAATGGGCCTTTAAACCACATGCAACAAAGTGCATGGCTTGTAAAACCCCTTGAGTCCAATGCCTTCAAGCCTAACGCCTTGGTGAAACCTAACGTCCCAAACTTGAATGACTACTCCTGTTAGGGCACCCTTGAATTTCTTGGCTCGTGCTTGAGTTATCGGACCTTGAGAAAGTATGATTCGGTCTCTCTTGGGTCTTGTCACAATGATCGCATCATTCCCTCTCTTTTTAAGACGATTTGTCCCCAAATCGTCACCTACGTCAAAAGGTGATAAGTTAGAAACATTAAGGTTATCATTGACATTATACTCACCAGGAAAATCTAATTTGTAGGTGTTGTCATTAATCCTTTCTATGACATGGAAAGGGCCATCACCTACGTCTGAGTGATGTTACAATTTGTAGGTGTTGTCATCAAATTCTAAGAAGGTAATGATGGTATCGGAAGGAGCCCGAGTGGAAGGAAATGGAGGGTCTTTTAATTCAATCCCAATAACATACGCAAATTTGCTTCTGCTTTTGGTAGAAAAGAAATTTGTGAGCCCAGTCTGGTCCAAGCCCAAAGAGTTTTCTTATTCAGGAGGTTATAACAACAAAACAATATGTGATTACCATCAAGGAAGATCATATCACACAACTGAGGATTGTGAGGTTTTGAAGAACAATGCTGAAAATCTTATCAGGGTAGGCCTATTGAGTTTTGAAGATGGAAAGCCCAAATTCCCTAAAATCCTAAAAATTAATAAAATACATGGAGATGCAAAAATGGAAGAAGATTCAAGTCTAGGAAAATTAATCGAGTGTCCGAGATAGGGTTCGAGCTTCAGTACCCCTTCAACAGATTGCCAGAAGATAAGAGATCACAAATTTCATTTTGACCCAATCTCTATTTCATACAAAGAATTATATCCTCAATTCCTGAAAGCCCGATTGGTAACCCTACAATTTGTCACACCTTTGCACCCTCTGTATCCAAAATGGTATGACGCCAAGGTTTGCTGTGAATTTCATGATAGAACTCAAGGATGTTCTATTGAAAATTGTATCACCTTCAAACACCGAGTCCAAGTTCTTTTGGAGCATGGAAAATGGAAATTTGAAATAGGAAGCCAATTTGATTCAGCGTTTGAATGGGAGACTCGAGATGAAAATACTCAGGGAAAGGGGCGTCAGTTTGAATATGAAGTTCAAATAAGCAAATTAAGGAAAGATAGAGACGATTTGAATGAGGAGTTAAAAATTTTGCAATCCAGTCATCAAGAAATTTGTTCAATGCTCAAGAATCCTGGTTTGGTTGTGACTCTAGAACAGTCAAAGAAAAGAATTAAGGAACTGAAACGTGAAGCTGAATACTGGAAAAAGAGCTCTAAGGCAAATGAAAATTGAGCCAATGCACTCTCTTGTGATCTGCAGGCAATGGAAATTCAACGCAACACTTTTATGGGTGATCTAAGGGTTAGCCGGTCTAAGTGCAAGATGATGACTATGTATATGCAGATGTATGAGGATACTGTTATCAAGCTAAATGATAGTAAAGCTGAAAATAAAGCACTAAAGAAGAAAGTGGGTGAATACCTCCATCTTACGCTGATGAACAAAGATCTTGTTGATGATGTTAAGAAAGACTGTCAAGAAAGTCTATAGCTTGAAGATAGTAAAGCTAAAAATGAAGCACTAAAGCTGAATGACAGTAAAGCTGAAAATGAAGGACTAAGAAGAAAGTGGGTGAATACCTCGATCTTGTTGATGATATACAAAGATCTGCAGGCAATGGAAATACATTTTGTAGGAATTTACAAGAATAAACAAGAAATGAGCTAGATTTCAATCTATAGCTTCAAGATTTGGGAAAAAGATCCAACAAAGAAATGCAAAGACATCAACCCGTTTGAAGAGGCGGATTTCAAAAAAGTTTCCAATCCATTTGGAGAGGTGAATTTCAACAAAATTTCCAATCCATTTGAAGAGGCAGATTTCAAAAAACGTTTCCAATCCGTTTGAAGAGGCAGATTTCAACAAAGTCTACAGTTCGTTTTCAGAGGCAGAATTTAGTAAAATTTTCTGATTGTATGTACAAGAAAGATAGTGAATCCTTCGGGCCATCACCTTCGGGAGTGATGTAAAAATTTGGTTGTTTGCTCAAGAAAGGATGTGCATTAAAATTATAAATCCTTCGGGTCATCAGTTAGTCCTTCGAGCATGATGTTAAATCCTTCAGGACATCACCTTTGGGAGTGATGTAAAAATTTGGTTGTCTACACAGGAAAGGAAGTGCATTACAATTCTAAATCCTTCGGGTCATTAGTAAGTCCTTCGGGCATGATGTTAAGTCCTTCAGACTGACATCTCCAAAAATGATGAGAACTTTTTGGATGGTGTTACAGTAAGACATCTGCAGGCATGGTATCGATAAAGATATTAACCTTTTTGGGTTACCAGCTTCAAAAAAAAGAAAAAAGGAAAAGGAAAAGGAAAAAAGAAGAGAAAGAAAAACAAACTGGTTCATGGAAGGAAGAACGAAAAAGATCAAATTTGGGATCAAATGAGGAATATGCACAGTTTACTTGTTCAAAAGTTTCAGAGTTTCCCGTTGAAGCACTTGAAGTTTCTTAATGATATACCGGAGTTGTACATTTGCTTTACAATTAATGTATCTTTCATTGAAATGTCGATCAACAAGCTGACATATATATATATATATATATATATATATATATATATATATATATTTCCTTGTATTGCTTCAGAAATAAACTTCAGAATAAGACGATCGAGGATGCAAATGATCAATCTAACATGGTAAAGATATGGCTGAGTATGAAATGCCCATTTGTTCGGCAGTTTTCGAGTCAAAAAGAGAAATCACCCATTAGGGGTCATGGTGAGGACAATTGCAAGAATGTATTTATCAGAAAGTTCAGAGACTTAAAGCAAGGTTCTACCACGAAGTACTGGTTCACCTTTGAAATTAAAGAATGAACTTGACAAAGTTCAGGGACTTGAGGTATTTGTTCGCCCTAAATAATGAAAGAGGGGAAAAATCTGTACAACGAGGTTAAGAAACAAGAGATTAGCGGGGCATCATGATGCATAAGTTTTCAAATCGAAATAAACAAGAAGGGATGCAGAACCTGAAAGAGTTCGACTACAAAATTAGCTCAACAAAAAGAAAAGCCTAAGAATAAAACCTTGGGGCAAATTTTGTCGGAGCATGAAGATAGTAAGAGCTTCAGATAAATTTCAAGAAGATCAAGTTGAACAAGACCTGATAAGAACAATAAAAAACCCAACAATAAAATCTTAGGGAAAGGTTTGTTGCAGCATGAAGACAATAAGAGCTTAAGATAAAATGCAAGAAGATCAAACAAGATTTGACAAGGAGAAACTCAAGAGATGAGGTACAAAGACAAGTTTCAAGAAGGCTAAGCTAATCAAGATTTGAAAAAAAAAACAATTTAAGAAGATGAGGTGTCGCAACAATGGAAGTAGAAAATTCAATGAAAAAGCAAAAAATGGTTAGTGTATATGATACAACAGAAGCAAAGCTCAACGAGGAAGCAAAGAAGATTAGAGCGTATCTACATGGACCTCTGTTGTCATAATTCATGCATCATATATAGTTAGGCATCCATAAGATAGGAGTGTACTAACTCATGCATTCAAAGAATTTTTTACATTTTGCAGGAATTTACAAGAATAAACAAGAAATGAGCTAGATTTCAATCTATAGCTTCAAGATTTGGGAAGAAGATCCAACAAAGAATGGCAAAGACATCAACCCGTTTAAGAGGCAGATTTCAACAAAGTTTCCAATCCATTTGGAAAGGTAAATTTCAACAAAGTTTCCAATCCGTTTGAAGAGGTGGATTTCAACAAAGTCTACCAGTTCGTTTGCAGAGGCGGATTTCAGCAAGATTTTTTGATTGTATGTACAAGACAGATAGTGCATTGCAATCCTATATCCTTTGGGTCATTAGTAAGTCCTTCGGGCCATCACCTTCGGGAGTGATGTAAAAATTTGGTTGTTTGCACAGGAAAGGAAGTGCATTACAATTATAAATCCTTTGGGTCATCAGAATGTCCTTCGGGCATGATGTTGGTCATTCGGGCCATTGCCTTCGGGAGTGATGCAAAAATTTGGTTGTTTGCATAGGAAAGGAAGTGCATTACAATTCTAAATCCTTTGGGTAATCAGTATGTCCTTCGGGTATGATGTTGAGTCCTTCGGACCATCACCTTCAGGAGTAATGTAAAAATTTGGTTGTTTGCACAGGAAAGGAAGTGCATTACAATTCTAAATCCTTCGGGTCATCAGTTAGTCCTTCGAGCATGATGTTAAGTCCTTCAGGCCATCACCTTTGGGAGTGATGTAAAAATTTGGTTGTATGCACAGGAAAGGAAGTGCATTACAATTCTAAATCCTTCGGGTCATCAGTAAGTCCTTCGGGCATGATGTTAAGTCCTTTAGACTGACATCTCCAAAAATGATGAGAATTTTTTGGATGGTGTCACAGTAAGACAATTGGGGCATGGTATCGATAAAGATATTAACCTTTTTGGGTTACCAGCTTCAAAAAAAGAGAAGAATATGAAGAAAAAGGAAAAATAAAAGAAAGAGAAACAAAATGGTTCATGGAAGGAAGCACGAAAAAGATCAACTTTGGGCTCAAATGAGGAAGATGCATAGTTTACTTGTTCAAAAGTTTCAGAGTTTCTCGTTGAAGCAGTTGAAGTTTCTTAATGATATACCCAAGTTGTACATTTGCCTTACAATTAATGTATCTTTCATTGAAATGTTGATCAACAAGCGGACATATATATATATATATTTCATTGTATTCCTTCAGAAATAAACTTTAGAATAAGAAGATCGAGGATGCAAATGATTAATCTGACATGGTAAAGATATGGCTGAGTATGAAATGCTCATTTGTTCGGTAGTTTTCTAGTCAGAAAGTGGAATCACCCATCAGGGGTCATGGTGAGGACAATTGCAAGAATGCATTTATCAGAAAGTTCAGACACTTAAAGCAAGGTTCTACCATGAAGTATTGGTTCACCTTTGAAATTAAAGAATGAACTTGACAAAGTTTAGGGACTGGAAGAAAGTTTAGGGACTTGAGGCATTATTTCGCCCTAAATGATGAAATAGAGGAAAATCTATACAACGAGGGTAAGAAACAAGAGATTAGTGGGGCATCATGGTGCATAAGTGTTCAAATCAAAATCAACAAGAAGTGATGCAGAACCTGAAAGAGTTCGACTACAAAATCAGCTCAACAAGAAGATGAGCCTAAGAACAAAACCTTGGGGCAAATTTTGTTGGAGCATGAAGACAGTAAGAGCTTAAGATAAATTTAAAGAAAATCAAGTTGAACAAGACCTGATAATAACAATAAAAAACCCCAACAATAAAATCTTGGGGCAAGGTTTGTTGCAACATGAAGATAGTAAGAGCTTAAGACAAAATGCAAGAAGATCAAGCATGATTTGACAAGGAGAATCTCAAGATATGAGGTACAAAGACAAGTTTCAAGAAGGCTAAGCTAAGCAAGATTTGAAAAGAACAATTTAAGAAGATGAGGTGCCGCAATAACAGAAGTAGAAAATTAATTGAAAGAGCAAAAAAGGTTAGAGTACACGATACAACAGAAGCAACGCTCAACGAGGAAGCAAAGAAGATTAGTGATTATCTAAATGGACCTCGATTGTCACAATTCATGCATCATATATAGTTAGGCATCCATAAGGTAGGAGCGTACTAACTCATGCATTCAAAGCATTTTTATACATTTTACAGGAATTTACAAGAATAAACAAGAAATGAGCTATATTTAAATCTATAACTTCAAGATTTGGGAAGAAGATCCAACAAAGAATTGCAAAGACATCAACTCGTTTGAATAGGCGGATTTCAATAAAGTTTCCAATCTATTTGGAGAGGTGAATTTCAACAAAGTTTCTAATCCGTTTGAAGAGGAGGATTTCAACAAAGTTTCCAATCTGTTTGAAGAGGCGGATTTCAACAAAGTCTACCAGTTCATTTGCAGAGCCAAATTTTAGCAAGATTTTCTGATTGATTGTTTGAGACAGATAGTGCAATTCAATCCTAAATCCTTTAGCTCATCAGTAAGTCCTTCGGGCCATCACCTTCAGGAGTGATGTAAAAATTTGGTTGTTTGCACAGGAAAGGAAGTGCATTACAATTCTAAATTCTTTGGGTCATCAGTAAGTTCTTCAGGCATGATGTTAGGTCCTCTAGGCCATCGCCTTCGTGAATGATGTAAAAATTTGGTTGTTTGCACAGGAAAGGAAATGCATTACAATTCTAAATCCTTCGGGTCATCAGTAAGTCTTTCGGGCATGATGTTAAGTCCTTCATGCCATCACCTTTGGGAGTGATGTAAAATTTGGTTGTCTGCACATGAAAGGAAGTGCATTACAATTCCAAATCCTTCGGGTCATCAGTAAGTCCTTCGGGCTTGATGTTAAGTCCTTCAGACTGATATCTCAAATAATGATGAGAACTTTTTGGATGGTGTCACAGTAAGACAGTTGGGGCATGGTATCGACAAAGATATTAACCTTTTTGGGTTACCAGCTTCAAAAAAAGAGAAGAAGAAGAAGAAGAAGAAGAAAGAAAAGGAAAAAGAAAAGGAAGAGAAAGAGAAAGAAAGAAAAACAAAATGGTTCATGGAAGGAACCATGAAAAAGATTAACTTTGTACTCAAATGAGGAAGATGCGCAGTTTACTTGTTCAAAAGTTTCAGAGTTTCTCGTTGAAGCACTTGAAGTTTCTTAATGATATACCCAAGTTGTACATTTGCTTTACAATTAATGTTGAAAGAATAATGATAGATTTGACTTTTGCAGGTCATATAATTTCCAAGTATAGAAAAAGATGGACCACTAGAGGAAGCAACAAGAGATTTGATGCGAGTTTTAGATTGAAAAATCAAGACATCATAGACAGAAAAGTAGTGACTCTAAAGATCTCAATGCTTCAAGTAGAAAATTGAGGAGATTTCGTATTACTTCAATTTGAATTCTTATTAATTGATGATATTTTTTGCAGGTTCAGTTTTTCCCCATAAGAGGAGGTGAATCAACATTATTAAAAACAGAGTTCCTAATGAGAAGAACTCACCCTAAGCTCCTAATGAGAAGAGTTCGCCCAGTAAAGAATCCAGAAGTTCATAATGAGAAGAACTCGCCCAACAAAGAATAAAGAACTCCTAATGAGAAGAGTTAACTCCAGGGTTCCTAATGAGAAGAACTTGCCCAAAGCTCATAATGAGAAGAACTCACCTGATGAAGAATATCTCCTAATAAGAAGCGTTCACCTTTTGAAGAATGAGGAAGTTCCTAATGAGAAGAGCATGCTTATTCGACACCTTTATAGAGAGATAAACTAGCGAAAGAGTGAAGAATGAAGAATTTTATAATAAGAAGAACAGCTTCAAACCTTAAAAAATTAAGAATTTAAAAGAGTAATTCCAAACCTGAAAAGATGAAGAATTTCATAATGAGAAGAACAACTTCAGACTCTACGGTTTGGCAGAAGATTGAAGAATTTCATAATGAGAAGAATAGCTTTAGACTTTACGGTTTGACAAAAGATTGAAGAATTTCATAATTAGAAGAACAGCTTCAACCTTCGGTGGTCAAATGGTTCAGGTAAAATTCACGTCTTTTCAGTCTTTGCCCTATTCTTGTTCCACAATAATGAGCAAAGAGAGGCAGCTGTAATACCTAATTTTTACCCGGGTACCCATATATATTAATAATTCTATATAAATAAAGCCAAATAAATAATAAATCCAATAAATAAATAATGTCAGGCCAAATAATACATAAATGTATATTTACATGAGTTCAATGCCATAGTGTTCAATACAAAGCCCATTCAACTACAAGGCCCAAATCCCCACCCATTTATAGCTCAATTCTACCCAAACAGACACAAAATGATCTAATAACTAAATTTCCCGCCTAAATTTGTGTCCAAAAGGACACGTGGCAGTTTCCCATTGGTCAAAAAGCAACTCATGCAGATCTTGGTTTTATTCTCTGCTGACATCACCCCTGTGATGTCTTCAGTGGCATCAAAACCCACCCACTATAAATAGAGGAAAGAGAAATGTCATGTAACAACTAATACCACATTAATACATACCATAAATGAAATAATAAAGGAGGAGAGAGAAAGCATAATAGGGGAATTTTACCTTCCCTTGGGAGTTGAACCATCGGCAATCGAGGAGACAATGGTCATATGAACCGTCACCGCAAAGCCGAATTGTCACCGAAAAGTTCAAACATCGCTGGTGAAGAAAGCCAAAACTGCCATGCCGTCATCGGAAAGGTATAATTGCTTCTTCTCTTTTCTGATTTCTACAAAAAACACATCAAAACCATTAGTGTTCTTTAAAAAACATAACTAAAACTTAAGTCGAAAGGGAAAACAGTGGCATAGTGACTTATCTTTGTGGTGGTCGAGAGAAACTAGGAACGGCGGTCGGGGTAGTTTGCCATGGTGGAGTCGAAGATGATAGATGGTTCAAGTAGCCTAGGCCGATGAAGTTTGGGTGCTTCTATTGAACCATGGTTATATCTAGGGTTTTTTGGGATTAAAATTGAATTTGGGCGAAATTTTAGGGTTCCAGCTGGTGGCCAGAAATTGCCTCGCGGCAGCCAGCTGAAAGAGAACGATAACCGACAAATGGCCGTGAGTGGCTGGAATGGGGCCAAGCTTACGGAGGAGAGTGGCCGGGAAATTTGTGTCCATCCGAAAATGGATGAACAATGATGAAACAAATCATAAAACCATTGTTTTAGATCCAAAAAGAGGGGTTTATTCTGGGTTTGAAGTGTTGGTAGGCAGAGAGAATTGAAAGAGAAAGAAAGATGAGAGAGAAGGGAAACAAGTGAAATGGCAGGTGAACTCGGTATGGGGCCTTTTATAGTGAGTCAAAACGGCAGCGTTTTGCACCCAGGTCTGGAGGGTCTGCGCGCTAAGTCAGGTCAGGTCGGACGAGGATTTGCGCGCTTCTTCTGGTTCTTCATATTTTGGGCTGACAGTTTTGCAATTCTTTTAATTCGGTCACTAAAGGCTTTGTAATTTGGCACTCAGATTTTAATAGAAGTTCAATTTGGTCTTTTTTTAGCTTTAATCTATTTGTTTAATCTTGTTTAAATTATATGTATGCTTGCATGACTTTAAAATACACATATAGTATAATTGTTAGGGTGATTAATTCACTTAGTTTAAATAGTTAGAGCCTCTTAATTTAGGTTCTTTAATCAATTTAATTAATTCAAATAGGGAGGAAATTGTAGAAAATGAATGAATATTAAATGGAAACGTTAATGTTCTAAGTTGATTAATGTCTCATTGTAATGAGATGTTAATCAAGGGAGCATTTTAGTGGAATATTTAATATTTCATTTAAACTTAGCACATTGTAATCACACATAGTTAATTTAATTAAAATTAAATTAGGAATAGATTTAAATAGTGCCCAAGCATTTGGGTGTTATCACATAAACCCCTAAATTCAATAATATTCATAGATTCTTTAATTAATTTAATCAATTGGAGCCCTAATTAGGTTTGAACTTAAAATTAACAAGAAAGTAATTGAACATGCATTAAAAACCTTTTGTGTTGAAATACATTTTTGAATATGAATTGAAGTATCCTAAAGTAACTGGATGTTTCAAAACGTATATTCGCTAAATAATGTATTTTCTTACAAAATGATATCTCCATTTGGAATGAAAATTCGATTAACAATTAAGGAATTAATTAAATTCAAAATATCATTCAAAATGCCATGTGAAATTAATAAGGTACCGATAACGGGCATTTGTGGGGGTGCTAATCCTTCCCCACGCGTAATTGACTCCCGAACCCTAATTTTAAAGAAAATAATCTTTGGTTGTTTTTATGGTGTCCGGTCTACCAAAGTGGCCGATGGCGACTCCAAATTAATTTTCAAGAATAAATAAAGGAAAATTTGATTTAATAAGAAAAACCCTAATTTCAAGATTAAATAAATCAAAATGGGCAAAAAACCCTAATTTTCCAAAAGAATAAACCGTCAGGCTATTTTCACACACTAGGTTCAAAAATGGTCGCGACATTGGCGTATAGGGCATATCATTGGCTAGCCACATGAAGCATGAAAAGAAGCAATTTTTGGTGCATTTTGGAACATTGGACCGTCCATGCATAGAGGAAACTTTTAAGGCAGCCTTATTCATACACGTATGAATATTTGCATCAATTTACCTACCTATATCATGGCTTGGACAACAAAGTTATTTTGGGAGTCACTTTGGAGGATTCAAGAAAGCAACTCTTCACATTTCGAGAGGTTTCTTTCATTCATTCAAGCAAATTAATACATTGAAGACAAACCTTCACATTTGGCAACTCTTCACATTCTAGGGGGTTTCTTTTCATTCATTCCTACATAAATTGTATAAGCACCCTTTCATATTCATCCAATCTATAAATAGAGGCCTTGAGTTCATTTGTAAGGAGACAACTTGAATGAAATACATATTTAAGAGTGTTCTTCTTATTGTTCTTAGAACAACTTCTTTAGCTTATCAAGCATAGCCTTGTGGTGTTAAAACCTTTTACCGAACTCATCATTTCCTTAAAGTGTGGTGTTCATCCATAAAATTATAACGAAAGGTTCCTAACTCAATATAGTTAGAGTGTCTCGTTCCATCCTTCACCGAAGCATCCGATTTCATTCCCAAACACACTCAAAAAACCTACCACCATCCATCATCTCCATCTTTATCATTTCAACCAATTCCAAACCACTTTGCAAGCCTCCATCATCACCAACAAGGGCACTTCGATTTCAATTGGGATTCAATGCAACTCGCTACCAGTCACTTGGTTTAGGTAGACTAGACACCGAAAGGTAACTAGAGAAAAACAAGTTCAGGAGTTGGTTACGTGTGGGGAAGGGTTCGCACCCTACCACACCTAAAAAAAGGTACCTAAAGGTTTGTATCGTATTTGAAAATAAAATTTTAAATTTAACTAAATTTAATTAATAATCCTTAAATGCATGAATGCATGGTAACGTTAGTTGAATATATATAATCTCAAAATTTACAGTAACCAAAGGAGATGACGCCCAAAGACGAGAGACGACACTCCCAATAGGGTACCAAAACCTTGAGGCCTAAATCAAATGCAACAGTATACAAAATGCATAAAAATTTTAAGAATGCTTACAAGTAAACATAAATGACGATAATAAATAAAAGGCATAAATAATGAGCAAATAAATATATATAAATATATTAATTAGGATTAGTTAATCACTTAAATTAACCAGACCATAAATAATATGGATCATATCCGGTGTGGGTCACCGTTATTAGGGATAAAGATAAGATGAGATAACTTTTATCTCATTCAAATCTATGAGACAACTCTTAGTCAAATCTCATCTTATCCTATCTTTATCTCAATCTTATCTTGTATTTGAATATTTGATTTGTATTTAATATTTGATTTCCTTTATCCTTGTATATTTATTTGTAAGCCTATATATATAGGTCAATTATAAACATTATTAACTATCAAATATATAAATTCTCTATATGGTAATTAGAGTCAAGTAGAATTTCTCTACACATTTTTCCCTCTCTCTTTTCTGCTCTTCTTTAAACTAGATCTCCTTTCATGGCTCCGTCTTCTACTTCCAATGATCTTGTGCATCTTAGTGTACCGGCCAACTTTCCAATCAAACTTACGTCTGCCAACGTTCCTGTTTGGCGTCGCCAAGTAGAGGCTACTCTCATTGGTTTCGGGCTACTCGATTATATTGATGGTTCACAATCTTCCCCATCTTAGTTTACTGATGCCGCGACAACAATAGCTAATCCTGAATATCTACGATGGTATCGTCAAGATCAAATTATTATTAGTGTTCTTCTTGGCAGTTGTGATGATCAAGTTCAACCACTTATTTCATCTGTTGTCACCACCAAAATTGCATGGGATACTCTAGTTGCAAGTTATGTTCGAACATCTCTCGATCGCATCCTTGCTCTCAAGTCCAAATTGGCTCGCAATCCACGTGGTTCTAGGTGTTTCTCTGACTACATGAAAGACATGCATGATATTGCCTCTGATCTTGCCTTGGCAAACTATCCTATCTCCGATATAGATCTCTTGATTTCTATTATCAATCAATTGGGTGATGATTATCGTCCAATTGTTGCTTCCCTTCGTGTACATAACACGTCGACAACCATGCTTGAGTTGTCTAAGATCTTAACTGATCATGAGAGACTCTTTCAAAAATCTGACCACACTAGACCTCTTGCCACGACATATTCTGTTTAGCGGGCTAATTCAAATTATGGTTATTCCACCAACTGTTCTTGAGAGAAGGGTGGTCGCTCCAGCCATTTATTTTCTGGTGACGGTCGTAGTCATGTTCCTCAATTTGGTCATTCTAAATGACAAGATGTTGTGTGCAAGTTCTATAATTTGCCAGGGCATGTTGTTCTGGATTGCCGTAAGCTTGTTCGGTTTCTTCACAACAACAACTTTTATCAGTAGCCATCATCTAATTCACCAGTTTTCAATACTGCTATTGATCTTTCATCATCTGATTTTGCTCATTGGATGTTTGATAGTGGTGCCTTGCATCACACCACAATGACGACTATGTCTTTTCAGGATATCTCCTCCTATAATGGTCCTGATACAGTTCATCTAGGTAATGGTAACTCTCTGCCTATATTTCATATTGGCCGATGCATTGTTCCCACGGCTACCAAGCCTCTTTCTCTCACAAATATCTATTTGTTCCTCAGTTAAATACAAATTTAGTGTCGGATTCTAAATTATGTTAAACTAATCATGTGTTTGTTGAATTCTTTGACTCTTATTTTCTTGTTAAGGATCAACCCACGGGAATTCCCCTTCTTCGAGGCAATAAAATTGGTGGTGTCAACTCAGTTAATTGCTTGTCCATGCATCAGTTGCATCACAAGTTTGGTCATCCCTCTAATAAAGTCTTCGCATCTATGTTACGCACTTGTAATATATCCTATGACCCAACTAGTTTGATGAACTATCAATGTACTTCATATCTTTTCAATAAGAGTCAAAAATTGCCATTTGGTCAAAATACTATATCAAGCTCTCATCATCTTGAATTGCTTTACTCTGATGTTTGGAGCACTAACATGTGTCTTATGATGGATATTTATACTATGTAGTGTTTGTTGATCATTTTACCAAGTATATATGGCTATACCTGATGAAGAAGAAATCTGATCTTGCGACAATATTTCCTCAGTTTAAAAGGCTTATTGAAAGCTTTTTTCATCAAACCATTGTGTCTCTATTCTTTGATAATGGAGGTGAGTTTGTTAAGCTCTTGCCCATTTTGAATTTGGGCGATATTTCCTACTTTAGTTCACCGCCTCATACTCTTGAACACAACGAGACTACTAAACGGAGACACCATCACATAGTGGAGACTGGACTCTCTCTACTTCACTTTGCATCCCTCCCAACATAGTATAGGCCTCATGCTTTTTAGGCAGCTGCTTATCTTATTAATCGGATGCCAACACCGATACTAGGTAATGTATCACCTTACCTTCTCATTCATCAACAAGTATCAAACTATGACAAGCTTCAACCATTCTGATGCTTGTGCTTTCCTTGGCTGAGACCATACATGATACATAAACTTGAGCCATAGTCCATTGAATGTGTTTTCCTTGGTTACTCTATGACGCAATCTGCTTATAAATGCCTGGAGCCGACCACTAATAAAATCTATGTCTCTCGCCATGTTTGGTTTGTTCCTCACATCTTCCCTTTTGCTACACGGTGTATTCTCCCTATGCCACGGCAACTGGATACTTTATTGCCTACTATGCCACAACAACCTAATGCTTTATTGCCTGCTATGCGACGACAATCTGATGCTTCATGGTCTCCTATGCATGACAACCTAATGCATCATTGTCAAATATGCCACGACAACCTGATGATTCTATTGCCACACCAGTTCCCTTGGGTAACTTGCCACGGCAACCTGATGATTCTATTGCCACATTAGTTCCCTTGATTGATCTGCCACAGCAAGATGCTGCCCCTAACTTGCCAAAGCAAGTTGTCTCCCCTGACTTGCCATAACATGATCCTCTACAATAGCGAATTCACTGACCAAATCTGAGGTGCTTTGGTCCTTCATTTGTTAATACTACTACATGTCATGCTTTGCCTTTCACAATAGATCCAAAGACTGTTACTCAAGCTCTCAAAGACCCACTATGGAGACAAGCCATGGATGATGAGTTTAATGCCTTGCTACGCAATAAAACATGGGATCTTGTTCCACAGTCTACACAATTTTTCATAGGGTGCAAATGGGTATTTCGTGTGAAACAACATGTTGATGGCTCTGTTGATCACTACAAGGCTCGATTGATAGCAAAAGGGTAATTTTAAGAAGCTGGTCGTGACTACTTTGAGACCTTTAGTTTTGTGATGAAACCTGTTACGGTGTGTATCATTTTCACTCTTTCCCTTCATCATGTATGGCCTATCAAGCAACTTGACATTAATAATGCATTCTTAAATGGCACCTTACATGAGGAAGTCTATCTAGAACAACTTCTGAGGTATGTTGATTCTACTCACCCATCTCATATTTGTTAGTTATGTAAAGCCTTGTATGGACTCAAGCAAGCCTTGAGGGCATGGTATGGTGAACTCTCTCAATTTCTCATTCACTTTGGTTTTACGAAATCAAAGGATGACGCCTCTCTCTTTATCCATAATGCAAAGTGAGTTATTTTATACTTCTAGTCTATGTGGATGATATTGTGCTTATTGGTAATAACACTAATTTTATTGCTCATTTCACCAACATATTATATACGAAGTTTGCTTTGAAGGACATGGGTTTGCTCAACCATTTTCTCGGCATTGAGGCTATTTCTACTCCTATTGGGTTGTTTTTATTTCTGGCGCAATATATCTCTGACATTTTAACTCAGTTTCAAATGGAAAATACCAAGGCAATTTCCACACCTATGTCCTCTTCCGACAAGCTACCTCCGCCAGAGCCATCCACGACACTTGATATGTTTGGGTATCGTCGATTACTTGGTTTCTTTTAGTATCTCACACTTACTCGTTTAGATATTTCTTTTGTCGTGAATTGTCTGTCGCAATACATGCATGGTCCTTCACTTGTACATTGGACAACAACTAAGTGCACCCTACGTTATCTCAAAGGAACATTATGCCATGGCATTCTTTTTCGTTTTGCATCTTCCCTTCATCTGACCGCTTTTGCTGATGCGAAGTGGGGAGGATCCTCTACGAGCGGTCGATCCACTACTGGATATACTATTTAACTTGGACCTAATCTTATTTCTATGAAGTTAGCTCATCAGAAAACTATTTCTCGTTCCTCCACAGAAGCAGAATATCGTGCCATGGAAAATGCAACTGCCGAAGTGCTTTGAGTCCAACATCTTCTTTAAGAAATTGTCGCGGCATTACCAAAACCATCATATCTCTTCTGTGACAATCTCAGTGCCACATATGTTTGCAAAAATCCAGTTTTTCATTCTCGCATGAAGCATCTTGCCCTTGATTACTTCTTTGTTCACGACTTAGTTGTTATGGGTTCCCTACTTGTTCAACACATTCCTTCCAAAGCTCGGATTGCGAACACGCTCACCAAACCGCTTGGTCATAATCTCTTCATCCATTTTCGGTCTAAGATTGGAGTCTTTAATGGATCGTTTATCTTGCAGGGGGCATATTAAGGATAAAGATAAGATAAGATAACTTTTATCTCATTCAAATCCATGAGATAACTCTTAGTCAAATCTCATTTAAATCCTATCTAATCTTAACTCTATCTCAATCTTATTTTGTATTTAATATTTGATTTGTATTTAATATTTGATTTCTCTTATCCTTGTATATTCATTTGTAAGCATATATATATATATATATATATCAGTTGTAAACATTATTAACTATCAAATATACAAATCCTTTACAACCGTAAGGCCGTGGGCGAATCGTGATCAAATATTTCTCAATAAATAAATGGAAAATTCTAGAACGAGTGACGAAACCGCTGAACACTACTAACAGAATACAACGCTGAACATCATTAGTTTTTAATGACTTTTAAATGATTATTAAAAATTTCAAAAGCTTGACATGCAATTAATTATATTTCAAAATAAAATTAGAAGAAATTATTTCATGATTCATTCTCACCACCTGATCCATGGTCTTACCCAATTAAATAAAACACATCAACTTTATTTTCCACATAATATTTTATTGTAAATTAAAATTTAAAAATCATTACCTTCTTCCTCATACCTTATATATTAATTCTAATGTGTTAATAAATAAATTCCTTAAAAAAATTCCAAAAAACTTAACCCAAGAATCAAAATAGACAAAAATAAAATAATTAATTTTAATATGTTCAAAACTATAGATTAACATATTCATTTGAAATAAATTAAATTTTTAATCATTTAATAGAAAAAATAGATTAGCATCAAACTATAAAAAATAAGTTGAAAAAGTAAAACCAAACAACTATTCCAATTGGGATGATGTTAGGGGCGGTGCAGTTGAGAGCAGCGGCGGCGCAGTTGAGAGCAGCGGCGACGTTCGTGGTGATTTTAGTTCCAAGGGTTTAAAAAATTAATTTGTGATATGTGATTGAAGAAACAAAACGGAGTAGGATGAAAAGTTGAGAGTGGTGATGATATTAGGGGCGGTGCAGTTGGGAGCAGTGGCCGCGTTCGTGGTGTTTTAGTCCCCATGGTTTAAAAACATAATTTGTTCGCAAGTCAAACGAATACATTAATAAGAGGATTTTTAACCGATAAAAATTAATTATTTTATTTTTGTATCTGTTTATTCTTGGGTTAAACTTTCGAGGTGTGTTTTTATTTTATTTTAAGAATTTTATTCATTAACATATGAGGTATGAGGAAGAAGATGATGATTTGTAAATTTCAAATCATAAGAAAATATTATGTGAAAAATAAAGATCGCATGCTACTCGAGTTCGACTTGTTTAAAGTTTGGTTAACACTCGACTAGAGTTCTTAATGAGCTGAGACGAGCTACTTAATAATCGACTCGAAAAGGTCGCGAGCTACTTAAAAATATAATATCTTAATGAGCCGAGGCAAGAAATGTAAGTATATAAGACACATAAGGATGCAAATGCATGAAGATTGAAATTTAAGTGGCAGAAATGTAAGCATAAAAAAGCAACATAGTGTTTAAATTGAAAAGAAATAAAATATTATAAACATAAATTAAAATTACATAGTTTTGGTTCCTGATAAAAGACTCATTGCCTTCTTTTTTTCCTTGTTTTTTCATTTGTCTCTCTCTATAAACAAAGCATCTGACTTCTCTCTAAAACTAGCCTAGAATAGGACGAGTCATCGTCATCGGTTGCCACCGTTGTCGGCCACCGAGGCGGCCAAAATGTGTCAAATATTCAATGAAGCTTTCCCTCAACGCCATGAGTTTAGATCCGGCATATTTTTCAACGGAAACTGCTTTAAAGTTCGCAGACCATAACTCTTTGACTTTCTCAGCTCCAATCTGAAAATCTAACCGTCCGATGAGACTGGTTTTCGATTATGTTATTCCTCACACCAGTCTTGCATCTTCCGCTGTTTGGATTTTCTAGATGACTCACCAATCACCAGCGGCTGACAGATAACGGTTTCACTTTCTTCCTTTTCCGACTTAAAATAGTTACTTATTACTATTTTTTTTTCTTCGGCTTGTGTTTGCCTCATTGTTGCTACCCTCTTCATTGTGTTTGATTGGTATTTTCAAGGGACGTGCAAGGGATTTTAGAGCCATTTCAAGGTTGAATTTACAGGGCATAGTTGATATAAGGTTAAGATTTTGGGTGCGGTGCAGCTGTGCAAGAATCGAAGGTGATGTGCAAGGCAGAAGACTCTTCTTGCGGTGACGATAGCTAGGTCCTCGGTAGATTAGGGTTTAGATGTTGGACTAGGGTTTTTTGAGGGTTTTTTTTTTGTATTTTATTATATTTATTCTTACTAGGCACGTGGTCCGGTAAATTTGGTTTTTACAAGGGCTTATTTAGGGAAATAATGCCCTTAAAAATAAAAATTTAAGGGAATACGGGTCTTCCAATATTATTTAGGGGAATGAGGTGATTGCTATGGTAAAATTATGGGTTGTAATTTGTAAGTGGCGGCACCCTTAATTTTAAAATTTTGATTGCAAAATGCCACCTGCATCGTCACTATTATTTTTTTTCCAGATATCAGTTAACGTCTTCACGTTTATGGCGCCGTTAAAATTTAAAAATTTAGGATGTTATCTCCAGGTGGTTTCCCCTATTCAAAATTTACCATTTCAACAATTAAAATTTAAAATTTTAGTAGTTGGTCACTACTTATAGGTGACGTCATGCTTTAAATTTAGCTACAACGGAGCAGGGCAAGGCAGGTGGAGTGCATGTGATCCAACTGGCGTCGTGTGCACGTGACGCCGGGTCTTAATAAATGGCCTCCGTTTGGCGTCTGCAAAGGGGGTAAGTGGCATTAGAATTTTTTTTCTATATAAACAACTTAGGGGCTAAAGAGTTATTATTTGAGAAAAAAAGTTGAGAAAACTTCGGGTTAAAATTTTAGTGAAATTTTTTGAAGATATATTTGAATAATAAGTTTATTGCATGTTGCTATTGTTAATAATTTGTGCTTTTTTCAATAATTGTTATAAGTTTTGTTATTTTTTAGGAAATTTTATATTATTTTTGATGAAATATTTGAATTTGGTTTTAGATTTTCTCGGTTTTTCTCAAGTAAGTAATTTGTTTTTTTTAATAAAATTTTTAATTAGTTAAAGTTGTCATTTATATGATTACTAAAGTGAATAATATGATTTTTAGATTTTTCCATGTAATGTGATTAATTAATTACGACATTCATTTGTGTACTAATAAAAATAAATATGGTAGTTGCTACTTTTTAACAACATTAAACACCAGTAGTAATTTTAATATATATTTATTAATAAATTTTAAATAATGTAAATAAATTAAAAAAATTCGAATTAAAACGAAAAGTTTAGTATTAAAGTTTTAAAATATGTAAGATAAAATTTGAAATACAATTAAAATTTTAAAATATTTTAAAATTCCAGCATATTCTAAATATATTATAAACATTTAGTATTAAAAATAAGAATATTTTGATATTCTAAATAGATTCAAAAGATTTTGTATTTAAAATAAAGATATTCTAAATACATTCAATATATTTAATATTAAAAATAAACATAATATTAAAATTTTAAAATATTTGAGATATATTTTGAAGATGTTATAAATATTCCAACTAGATTTTTTTATCGGCAATAAATGCATGATTTTATTGAAAGGAATCATACAATGACATCACTATCATAAGCCTCATTAAAAATCTTCATAAGCCTAAACAAAGGAAAAGAGTACTTACGATAATGATCAAAGAATAAAAAACATCACTCAACTGGAGCCTTCACCACAACCCAACAAAAGGCATAACACCAAAAAAATATAAAAACCAAAAGAAAATAAAACACCCATGCCAGCTACACACTAAAATGCAGCACCACATCATGCCACCATATGAATCCACGAGGTTCGATCGACACCCCCTCAGTAAGAGTATCAACCAAGCTATCCGTCTCTTGGTATATAGTATTAAAACACCCACATGTCATGGTAGCGCACGCTTCATCTATTTGTTGGAACCACATCTAATACTTTCACAGGTACGAATACAATATTCACGACACGACAACTGTTGAATCTGATTCAACCACTACGGAAGGCACATCCTTCCATTTAGATTCACATAACCAAACTAAAGCATGAAAAATTGTCTGAAGCTCAGCCTAATTCGAATCAACAACCCCCAAGGGGCTGAAAAACATAGTTAATATACGACCAACATCATTTTGCAACAGTCCCCCACGGCCCGCCATGCCAGGTGTCAGGGCTGTCTCTTATTGTATTACGATCCTGCCTTGACAAGCCTATTCGGGACCGAGCAAAGGCGGATCGAGCGATGATATGAGCAATGCCTGAAGAGCGACCAAGTCAGGGATGCAAGTTAGGATGCTTTGGGAAGGCGGTGAAGGCCCTGTTCAGAAAGTGTCCTCGTTTGGGACGAAGCAACGTCTACTCGAGTCATACTTGGTAAGTTTATTTAGCTCTTTAGGGGGAAGTGGTCTGGTGTTGGGTCTCCACCATCCTCCTCGCCAAGCGCTAGCAGCCGAGCTGCCTTGGTGTAAGTGACCTTCTCCTAGGCCCACGTAGGGCTTAGGTGTGCGGGCATTGGAGCCAAGCGGATGGCACGATGTCTCTCTAGGAGGATCTCTTAGGGACGGTTTGGGGCCACAGGGCCCCATATCGCGCTCATCGCAAGAGTCAGGGGTTGGCCGCTAGCATTCGCTAGGCCCCGCGGGATACGATATTCTACGCGCATGTTGCCTGATGGATCATGAGACGACGCTTCCGAGTTGAGTCCTTGGATAAAAGGCTTGTTGAAGGCTGACTTGTCTAGGTTGGGTCCCTTTTCAAGTGCCGCACGGCATGCCGACCGGGCCTAGACGGCGTGGCCATGACAGTTGGTATCAGAGCGAGGCTTTTAAGCCAGGTTCTGTTGTGTACTTCGGCAAGGATGGTGTCCCCAGGCGGTTGACTCTGTACCAAGCACTCCAACGAGTAGAGTAGGTAGGGCGGGCGGACTCTACGCCAGGAGCCTTGGCAATTGAGGTAGGCAAGGTAGGGAAACTGAACTCCACACCAAGTGCCCTCATAATAGGAGTGGGTTGGGCGAGTCAATAATGTTGAACAAGTTGAGGGTTGGTTAGTGCACGGAGGTGCCTGACTATTGTTTCGGGCACAGAGGTGCTTGCTTATTATCTCCGCGCAGTGGCGCTCATTCCTTTAGCACAGTGGTGCTCAGTTGTGAATTTGTGGCACATAGGTGCATGTGAGTTTTACAGTGGAGCCTGCGCACAGAGGTGCCTGTCGGTAACCACTATAGCGATCGAAGCATATATGTTGCTCGATCTTTATATTGCACAGAGGTGCTAACGAGTTGGACCTGGTGGGATCAGTACACGGGGGTGACTGACGTTAACCACCATGGTTGTTTCAGTGCAATAGGCACTTATTTCTTGTTGCACAGAGGTGCTATCGAGTTGGACATGGTGGGATCAGTACATGGAGGTGACTGACGCTAACCACCATGGTTGTTTTAGTGCAAGAGGCACTTATTTCTTGTTGCACAGAGGTGCTATCGAGTTGGACCTGGTGGGATCAGTACACGGAGGTGACTGACGCTAACCACTATGGTTGTTTCAGTGCGAGAGGCACTTATAGTTTATCGCACAGAGGTGCAAACGAATTCAAACATAGTGTCATCAGTTTACGGAGGTGACTGACGTTACGCACTATGGTTGTTTTGTGCCGAGGTATTCAATATGTCTTGAAATCTTAGATGGGTCGTCATAGTGAAATTAGTACACAAAAGGTGTCTGACGTTAATCACTATGGTTACCTCAGTATTGAGAAGCCGACTACTTATGAATCGTTGATGCATGCCTGGAAATCATATTGCAAACAGTGCACAAGGGTGCCTGTCGTTAACCAAAAATGATTATCCTAGCATGATGTCATGTGGAAAGTAACCCTTTATGGGGCTCATTTATGTTCAGCGCAGAGGCGCTTGTTGTGTTGAAAAGAAGAATGTTGGTGGGCTTGTGGCACAATAGTGCATAACTTGGTCAAGGGAAAGTCAGTCTTTGCAGGTTACAATGGTACCGCTAACTAGCGAATGAATTCTTTTGTTCAGTCGACGAGGACATCGACAAGATGATGCAGAGAGAAGCGAGACAAGTTGTATGTTACGTTGGATAACCTGAAAGGTGGTTGGCTCGTGGGAAAAATGTTATTAGCCGTTAAAAAAAAACCTTGATGCATGAGTTCATGAGAGCAAGGTTGTTCGAGTGGGAATAGATGTACATTCACTTGGCAAATGGTGAATGCGTAAGGCAATATTTACCAACCAGGTATCGTTCGAGACTTGTGTAAATAGGTTATCACTAATGTATGTGCTTGTATGTCTTAGTACAGGCCATATAAAGAAAGACAAAGAGACAAGTACACGCTTGTATCGTGTTGGTAACCAGAGATCATTTTACATCATTAAGCAATTAAGTGCAAGGTGAACTTGTACCTGCCCGTTTGGATATTGGCCAGATGGTGACGCATTCATTGCTTGAAGATCTCACTATTCGGCGGGACACAATTGGCGAATGAGCTTAGTGCCAAAGAGCAAACCATTGTGTGGCGGGTCTTAGTTCTCTTGCATATGGGCGGCAGGTATGCTATTTTTGTTTTGTAGGTCTATGGCTAGTTGTGAGACTCAAAGACACTACAAGGCATGCGTTAGTTGAGTCAATGATTTGCCACAAGTGTTTCGCTCGAACCACAATCAGAGAAAAGTGTGGGAGCATGAATCTAGCGCTTGACATTGAAGGAGCAAAACTGGATCATAAGGGAATCAAAAGAACCCAGGATCGAGGCTTGAGTTATTTGCTTGAATGTTCAGATGATGTGACTAGAGAAGTGTATTAAGTCAAGCATAGATCAAAGAGGAACAGCCTTCGATGTCCATATCAACTCATCAGGTGATGAAGAATGAGTGTCAGTATTGATGAGGACATCGATAATAGGAAGTGTGGGAGAATGTCAGGGCTGTCTCTTATTGTATTACGATCCTGCCTTGACAAGCCTATTCGGGACCGAACAAAGGCGGACCGAGCGATGATATGAGCAATGCCTAAAGAGCGACCAAGTCAGGGATGCAAGTTAGGATGCTTTGGGAAGGCGGTGAAGGCCCTGTTCAGAAAGTGTCCTCGTTTGGGACGAAGCAACGTCTACTCGCGTCATACTTGGTAAGTTTATTTAGCTCTTTAGGGGGAAGTGGTCTGGTGTTGGGTCTCCACCATCCTCCTCGCCAAGCGCTAGCAGCCGAGCTGCCTTGGTGTAAGTAACCTTCTCCTAGGCCCACGTAGGGCTTAGGTGTGCGGGCATTGGAGCCAAGCGGATGGCACGATGTCTCTCTAGGAGGATCTCTTAGGGACGGTTTGGGGCCACGGGGCCCCATATCGCGCTCGTCGCGAGAGTCAGGGGTTGGCCGCTAGCATTCGCTAGGCCCCGCGGGATACGATATTCGACGCGCATGTTGCCTGATGGATCATGAGACGATGCTTCCGAGTTGAGTCCTTGGATAAAAGGCTTGTTGAAGGCTGACTTGTCTAGGTTGGGTCCCTTTTCAAGTGCCAAATTATTCATCGCCAAACGGAATAAACAAGGAAAGACCTACTGCAATGGCTTATCGAAGCACCAAATAT
Organism: Hibiscus mutabilis; assembly: GCA_019671005.1. Taxonomy (NCBI): domain Eukaryota; kingdom Viridiplantae; phylum Streptophyta; class Magnoliopsida; order Malvales; family Malvaceae; genus Hibiscus; species Hibiscus mutabilis. Next base: position 32,229,814 of record CM033712.1, read on the forward strand.
CTCGCCAACACAACATACTCTCACCATTACCCAATAACTAAGCAAATTGAGATACATTCATAAACCTTTGTAAATAGTCATCATTTTGTACCTCAATAATTTGCCTCCATATTACAGACATATGTCATCCGCTAATCGGATTAACACGCCAATTCAAGACTTGAGCACCATATTTCGCCACGATTAGCGATTTCCACAATGAACCATCAACTATAGCATAGTGCCAACACAATTTGGAAAGCAACGCCAAATTACGAACATGTAAACCAACAACTCCTAAACCACCAAATTACTTCAATCGACACACAATCCTTCAATTAACTCTACTTAACTTACGTTTCTCCTCTGTACCACCCCGCCAATTGCTGCCTAAAATGTTGTACTAGAGGATCCCAATTTTCCATTCATCGTGGATTAACACCTATCGCCAGTCCCCAAATACTTTATTAGTAACTGACCACAATTGTACCCTAAAATGTCTGCGATCTCCTCCACCACCGAGCCATCAATCCCAACACAATATAAGCATAATTTATCATAATTTATTTGTAAAATCGAAGCGTATTCGAAACAATTCAGGATACGCTTCAAATTATGTTTGTATCCCACATCACCGTGTAGAAATAAAATTGTGTCATCCACAAACTGATTGTGAGAAATACAAAATTCCGAAATTACTCGTACTCCTTTAATAAATACCAATACCTTGGCATTCACAAAAAATTGGTGAAGCATTTCCACAACAATGACAAACAAAAGAGGTGAGAGTGGATCACCTTGTTGAATACCTCACAACATAGCAATTTCCATAGTCGGGCTAGCATTTACCAACACAGACAGCTTTGCAGTACTAAGACACTCATAAATCCACTATCGCCACCATTCTCCAAAGCCCATCCAAGCCATAATTTGATCAAGACAGTCCCACTTGATACATTCGTAAGCTTTCACGAAATCTAACTTCAAGATTACATCCCCTTCACTAAAATACCTCTTTTGCATAGAATGGATGATTTCATTCGCCATCATAATTCCATCAATTATTTACTGACCGCGCACAAAAGCTGACTGAACATCACTGACCAAATCTAATTTCACCATTGGTAATCATTTTGTTAAGCATTTTGCCAAAATTTTGTACAATGAATTTAAGAGACAAATGAGACAAAAATCACCTATCACCTGCAGACCGTCCTTCTTCGGAATTAGCACGGCAAACATTGCATTCACTCTCTTTGGTAATCAGTATTTCACATAGAATTTATTAAGAAATCGCATCATATCCACTTTGAGAAACTCCTACCCTTTCTTGTAAAACTCAAACGTATAGCCATCTGGCCCGGGGCTTTCGAACCATCACGAACTCAAATCACATCTTTCACCTCTTCCTCCATGAAAGAAACCTCAACTCCTTCGATTGACTAGCAGATAGCTTGTGAAATTCAACTAACGCCTCCAAAAGTACCCTCCACCGATTGTCATGCGAAATGCTTCTTAAACTCATAATAAAAGTGAAATTTCAAACATTATAGCTTCGACACCCATCGTCCATTAATCTACAAACTAGAAATAGACATCGTACGATGGAAAAAATTGGTGTTACGATCACTTTCGGCAAGCCAAGAAGCATGTGATTTATGTCTCTATATGGATTCCTAAAGTTGAGATATCTTCCATAATTCTGCATGTAGCCTATTTTTCTCTTGTATTTCATCAGCTGATAGGGATCCATCATTCATTCGACTGTCCAATTCATCAACCCTCTTTGTCACATCCAATAATTGTTCGTCAACATTCCCAAATGTATTTTTATTCCACTCTTTTAGAAATCCTTTCAAACCACACAACTTATGTAGCAAATTTGGTTGATCCTCCATCACAGGTAGGCGTCCCCATTCTTGTTCCATAAGCCTCACATTCTGTGACTGTGCAACCCAAGCATTCAAAAAATGAAATGGTCTCGGCCCTTCATCTGTCTCATCACTTACTAATAGAATTAGAGTATGGTCGGACAAACCCATTGGTAAATTAGTCACAACCAGCCTTGCAAAATACTACATCTAATTCCCCGACAAACCAAGTAAAGTGCTTACCCTACAATGGAACATCAAGTAAAGCCACACATTCAATAAAATCAAAAAACTCACCCATACCTCGGATTACACTAGTGCAACCATGGCCTTCGTCCGCCTTCACCAACATGTTGAAATCACCTCCCAAACACCACACAATCTGATGCGATACCACCACTACACGCAATTCATGCCAAAAACTTAATTGATCCATGTAATGCCCTAATTTTGGGCCTAGAAGTTAGCGAGATAGAATAGACGATTCGGGTGAACCGGATTAGTCAGTTTGAGTTAGTTTCGGGAATTAATATATTGAGGGTTTCTGTAAACTCAATTTAATAAAATAAATTCAGATTTAGTAACATTTTGGTTGGTGACTAGAATGTAAAGTTTTCAAAATTATTTTTGGTGACTAAATCGTAAAATGGTCAAAACTTAGAATCTTTAAGGAGCTAGTCTACCTATGCTTTTAGTCAGACTTTTCCCTTAAATTAGGCTATTTTTAAATGGTTTTAAAATGGTTATTAAATAAAAACAAGATAGATTTAATTAATTTGGTTTTAATAGTTAATTCACTTTTCTCACGTAACTACTTTTGGTCTCAACTTTTCTCTCAATTTTCTCATCAACCAAACTACTTTTCTTACTCCAAAATGATCAGCAATCAACTCTTTCAATTTCATTTTGATTCTTCAATTGATTTCTTGGATTTTTACATCAAACCTTACTTGTTTTCTTGGAGATTTCACTCAAATGATGCCAATTAAGGGAGAAGCCGATGATTAGAGGTAATTTTTGTTTCACTCCTCTAATCAAAGACTCTTTATTAAAATTCCCAAGTTCTTGATCCTTTACAATCGATTTTTGCTATGTGTTGATATTTAAATCAAGATTAAATGGGTTAAAGTGAGTCTTACTAAGAAATTGGAAGATCTTTGTTATAAATCTGATTCGTGACGATCTAGATTGATTTAGATCATGTTAATAATGTAATTAATTATTATAATGATGGAATTGTAATAGGAATATCGACACTAATTTAATTGCTAATTTCCTAGGTTGTGAATAGTTAGATTTTGAGGTGTTTATGGTTTGAAGGTTGCTATAGGTATAAGCTGAGGATGTAAGTGTTTTTAGATGTTATTTGATGTTGTTGAAGTGTTCAAATTGATGGTTTGTGGTTGGCTTTGTTTAGGTTGTGTTTGGTGATGTTTTCTGTTGTTTTTGGAAGGCATTTGATGGTTTTTAGTATGGAGAATTTGGGTGATGTTGCTGGGATTATGGATGCACAATGATCCATTAATCCTCTGCTATTATGTAGTTAAAACATGAGAGATTGATCCTGCAGCAATTGGCAAAATTTTAAAAGCTTTGGACGATTGATTTCACATCGGCAAGTGGGGCTTTGTGTTGTCGGTGAGTGGAAATGATATTTAAAGCTTTATAAAGGTTTGAAAGTGATTTTGAGAGTTTAGATTAAGCTTGAAACGTTTGTCTAAGCTAGGTAGTAAGTATTAGATGTTCTCACTCTCGTTTTTGGTTTTGTAAAATATATTCTCATGCTCTTGTTTATGGTTTTGATTACCTACTATTATATGCAAGTTTTAGCAATGACAGATGTTGCAAATGATCATATGTTGATGATTTATAAGTATGGAAAATGGTTTGCAAAAGGTTTTAGAGAATGCTAAAACACATGTTTATTGTGTTGGAAATTGGTTTGATTGATGCATATGTAAAACAATGAGGTAACATGTTTTAACTGAGTATATTGGCAAGTGGAAATGTTTAAAATTTATAGGACATAGTTGGCTAGCCATAGGGTTTAAAGTGCACCATAATAAGTCGCCTCATGTGTGTCGAGGGGTTGTGAGTGTATCTATCTCCACCATGAGAACCGCAATGGTCAAAGGGTTAATTGTATCATATTCTCCCGCTGGAGGATGTTATACATCATAACTGTTAAGGGGTTAAATGTGTCATTTGCTCCGGTTAGGGATGTATGTTAAAGTGATCTAAGGAACTACTTCAGAAATCTGTGTATCCGATGTGTTTTACAAATGGAAGATTTGGTTTTGGGTCACTTTAATGCCAATATATGAACTAATGTATCATGGGGGTTATACTTTGTATAATGTGATTTATACATGTTGTGCTCTTTAAGCTTTGCTTTTGGTTGATTAAGCATGCGAAGGCTTATATCGAGGTTATCATATGAGTTTGCTTGATATTTATGATACATGTTTAGCGTATGGTTTATTGTACATAGTTTTGGGAAGATAAAAGAAGCATGAGATGTTTTGGTATGATATACATTACATGTTTAAAAGCAAATGGTTTTAATGCATTGATGAGTGCTTTTGGGTAATCCTTCACTAGGTCTTTTATGCTTACGCTCTATATTCGCATCAATTCAGATAAGTAGACTTTCAAGGCACCGAGCAAGCAAGAATGAATCTAAGGGTTGTATTATTTCAAGTGTGGTTTAATAAATGCTTAGTAGTAGTAAAGGCGATGTGAACAAGCTGTAATTGGGAGGGTTGTTTGGTACTCCCTATTTTGGGACATGTTTCTTTTGGTGTTTTGGGTTTGTATGTTGGTATATGTTTTGAAATGAGGGCTTTGGGAAGATTTAAGAATTTGGGGTAGATATCATGCCTATAGGTCTTTCTTAATGATTGACTTTGCTTTCTTGATGCTTATGCTACCTTATTTTCATGGAAATTGATGGTCTTGAGTTGGTATGTTGTTTATATGTTATTTTAAGCTTGATTGATTAAGCCTAAAGAGTCATATGTTTGGCCAAAAGATCATTACAAGCCCAGTCATACCGATACGGGCCTCTAGGTTTCGGTATGCAGGGTCTGATGAGGCTGAGAAGTGTGCAAAATTACACATGGGGTATCGGTACACCTATCCTCGTATCGGTACACCCTTTTGGAAATTACGATAGGTGTTGGTACACGAGCAAATGCATCGGTACGAGTTTTAGCTACTGGAATCCCCTATTTTCTAAAATGGACCACTTGTAATTGTACAAGAGGAACCGTACCGATACCCCTTTGTAAACGAGACAATATCGATATAGGGTAGAGGTGTACCAGAACTGAGGTAGTTAATTCTAGTATTTGCTTTTCTAAAGTTTGAATCTTTTTAGTTTGGTCACTATTTCTTGTTCATGAAATTAAATGAGTTTGGTTGATTGTCTTAAGTTGTGTTTTAACCGGCTTGTATAGAACCTAATTAATTGAGGCTTGGTAACTTCATATTTAAGTAAGTCCTCGTAGTTTTCTAGTTTTACAATTCGGTACCTAAGTAGCAACACACTCAATTGGATGTCTTTTCGATGTCCAATTTAATCAATAACTTATCCGCTGCTAGCAAGCTCGCCTTAGGGTTTTAAAATGCATCAAGGCAAGATAAAAGAAAAAATGGTCCTAATTTCAAGTAATTCATCTGGGTTTTTTAGGCAAACCCAATGTAGCTCGCTCAGTTCAATCTGATGTCTAGGCCGGGTCTAAGGGGTTATATTTGGTGGTATCAGAGGTAGGTTTTGATTGTTGGGAGGTAAGTCGTGTTAGTTGTATTGTTGTTAAGTGATTGTATGACATGCACAGTGTTTGACTATATGCTTCTGTGATTGAAATTTGCTATGTTGGGGTAGAAACTTGGGGACACATTGCCTTATTACTACAAGTGCAAAATGATTTTATTTTGAGACGCGTACATTTGGATTCTTGCTTCAAGATGGCCTAATTATTTTTGTTGTTGCATTTTCATGCTATAGATTCATATTTTTGAAATGGGATCGAGACAAGAGACTTGAGATAATACTAGTAATGTCAGGGATGGGCATATCAATGAGTTACCACCTCCTCTACCAATTCCTCATGTTGTTGTGGAAATCAGGGGTGGTATGCCTCAAGCACTGCAAGGGCCAGTTTTTGGCGATATGACGTCGTTGATCTAGTCTATGACTAGAGCGTTTTAGGCAGTTATAGCTGGAGTGCATGCACCTGCACCAACACTTGTAGCGGCTGCTAATCCTGGACTTCTGTTGGAATGTTTGAGTAGTTTGGGAGGTACGGAGTTCGGAGGATTGGTTCTTGAAGCTACTGAAGAGTGGTTTACAAGTACCCATAGGATTATTGGTCAAATGGAGTGTACGGACGCTCGTAATTTGGGTTCCACGGTGTATTTGCTTCAGGGTGATGCTTATAGTTGGTGGTTGAGTACCATCACGGGTATGGCACCGACGAATGTGACATGTGAGTTATTTGGTGCTACTTACTAGAAGAATTATTTGGGTTCCCATTATCAAGATGAAAAGAAGCATGAGTTTATGGCATTAGTTAAGAGTAACATGTCTGTATTAGATTATGAGGTTCAGTTTGTTCGATTGAGCTAGTATGAACCTGAATTGGTTCCCGATGATCGTCAGTGATGTGATCGTTTCCAGTATGGGCTGATCAAGGAGGTGAAGACTTACATGTTGGCTTCATATTACACTAATTTTAATGTCTTGGTTACCCGAGCTAAGGATATAGAGCAGAATCTAGGTTTGTCTTCCTGTTTGGGGAGTTTTAGTTTTGGAAAAAGGGTTGCAGAATCAAATGTTGGTAAAGATCAATATAAGAGGAACATGGATAAGAGGTATCACCCTGATTAGAGACACGGTGAAGGTAATGTTGGGCGTTGACATCAAGGAAAGAACAACTATGTTTGAACACCTGAGTGTAGGCGTTGTGGAAGGTGACATTTAAGAGAGTGTTAATGAACTCATGGTACATGTTGAAGTTGTGGTTCACGGGATCACATAAGGCGTGACTGTCCATAGCTGGCTTGGGATGGACAGGCTCCTGCGCCTGTTGTTGCGCCACATAGAGGTTATGGGCACAGTCGAGGAAATTTCCAGTGTAGGGAGGAAGGGCAGAGAACTGTTCCTCATACTGTGGCTGTTCAACCTGAGGGAGGTGGACCTGTGATTGTATATGTGCATCGCGAGGGAAGAAATGATACGAATGTGATTGCATGTACTTTTACTTTGCAGTCCTTGTCATTACTTTCTTTGGTATATTATGGTTCTACTCATTCATACATCTTGCGCGAGCATGCACACTTGCTTAATATACCTGTAGAAGTGTTAAATGTGGGTATGCGAGTAACTAGTTCTTTCGGAGAGATGGTTGTTGCTAGGAGGTTGTATATGAGATGTCCTTTAATGGTTCAGGGTCATGTGTTTGCTGTTGATATGATGGAGTTTTTGTTTCAAGGATTTGATGTAATTTTGGGTATGGACTAGTTGACCGAGCATCAGGTTGTGGTTGATTTTGAAACCAAGCGAGTTTCGTTGAAACTTGTTGATGATTATGAGGTAGTGGTAGTGGGCGAGAATGTTAAGTTCTTGTCCAATGTTGTTTCAGTTTTAGAAGCGCAAAAGTTGCTAGAGTTTGGGTGTCACACATATCTGGCTTATGTTATGAACCCAAATATGAAGAAGGTGTGTGTACAAGATATTTGTACCGTTTGTGATTTGTTGGGGGTGTTCTCGAAGGAACTGCCTAGATTACCACCGGATAGAGAAGTAGAGTTTTGTATCGAGATGTATGCGGATATGACTCCAGTGTCGATTTCCTCGTATCACATGACACTGAAGGAATTAAAGACGTAACTTTATGAGTTGTTAAATCGTAGTTTCATTCGACCTAGTGTTTCACCTTGGAGAGCACCAGTGTTGTTTGTGAAAAAGAAGGATGGCACTATGAGGAGGTGCATTGATTATCGAAAACTGAATAAATTGATGATTAAGAATAAGTATCCTTTGCCATGAATTGATGACATGTTCAATCAATTCCAGGGTGCTACGATGTTTTTAAAGATTGATTTGAGATTTGTGTATTATCAGCTGAAGCTAAAGGATAAAAAATGTGCCAAAGAAGGCTTTTTGCACACGTTACGGGCATTAATAATTCTTAGTAATTTCGTTTGGGTTGACCAATACACCAACAACTTTCATGGATATGATGAATCGAGTATTCTATGAATTCATGGATCAATTCGTGGTAGTGGTCTTGCTTGGTCATGTACTCCCGTACTGAGGAAGATCACGATCAACACTGCAGATTGTGTTGCAAGCCTTGTATATGCTAGGTTGAGCAAGTGTGAGTTTTGGATTCGGGAAATGGTCTTGCTTGGTCATGTAGTTTCAGCGGAAAGTATCTGTGTGGATCCGCAGAAGATCGAGGCAGTTATAAATTGGAAACAACCTAAGTCGATGATGGAGATTTGTAGTTTCTTGGGTCTAACAAGTTATTATCATCATTTTGCGGATGGATTTTTAAAGGTTGCTGTTCCTTTGACTATGTTGTTGCAAAAGGATGCTCATTTTGAGTGGACGGGGGTAGGCAATAAGCTTTTGAGAAGTTGAAGAAAGCTTTGATGCAAGCTTCGATTTTGATTCAATCAGAGTTAGGGAAAAAGTTTGTTATCTATAGTGATGCATCATACGTTGGGTTGGGGTGTGTGTTGATGCAAGATGGAAGAATTGTAGCTTATGAATGTAGGCAGTTGAAGGTGCATGAGCACAATTATCCTACGCATGTATAGAGCTTGTTGCGGTGGTGTTTGCGTTGAAGATTTGGAGGCATTATCTGTATGGTAAGAAGTGCCTTGTGTGCACAGATAACAAGAGTTTGAAATACATAATGTTACAAAAGCAATTGAATCTTAGGTAACGTAGATGGTTGGAGTTTCTTAAGGATTATGACATAATTATTGAGTATCACCCGGGTAAGGATAATGTTGTAGCCGATGCCTTGAGTAGGAAGGTTATGGTGGAGTTGAGGGTGATGTTTGTGCAGTTGAGTGTAACACGAGATAGAGGTTTGTTAGCCAAGTTGCAAGTAAAACCATTTTTGATACAATTGATCAAAGAGAAGCAACCGTATGATAATTTGTCGGTGTCATATGTTAAGGATATTATGGATGGCAATTCGATGGATTTTTGTTTTAGTGATGATGGTGTTTATGTTTTGAGAGTCGAATAGTTGTGTTGGAGGATGTAGAGTTAAGGCGCACTATTTTGACTGAAGCTCATTCTAGTCCTTTTCTATATATCTGGGAAGTACAAAGATGTATCGAGACTTGAAGAATGAGTATTATTGGGTTGGTTTGAAAAAGGATGTAGCAGATTTTATCGCTCGATGTATGGTATGTCAACATGTTAAGGTTGAGCATCAATTTCCTTCCGAGTTGTTGCAACCATTGAGGATTCTGAAATGGAAGTGGGAGATAATTACCATGGATTTTGTGTGGGTTGTCTTTGACGTCGTCGAAGAAAAATTCTGTTTGGGTAATTGTGGATCATTTCACGAAGTGTACACACTTCGTAGTTGTGCATATGAAGTATACGCTAGATAAGTTGGCGGATTTGTATATTATAGAAATTGTGAGGTTGCACGAGGTGCCTAAGTCTATAATGTCGGATAGAGATCCATGTTTTACAGCGAGGTTTTGGGAGTGTTTGCATAGAGGTTTGGGAACACGATTGAATTTTAGTAGTTTGTATCATCCTCAGACGGATGGTCAGTCTGAACGTGTTATCCAAGTGTTGGAAGATATGTTGCGGTGTTGCATCATTGATTTTCAAGGAAAATGAGAGAAGCAACTACCATTGGTAGAGTTTGCTTATAATAATAGTTATCAGGTGAGCATTCAAATGGCGTCGTATGAAGCTTTGTATGGTAGGAGGTGTTGTATGCCTCTTTGTTGGGCTAAGGCAGGCGAGAAATATGTTTCTTTACCCGATGTGTTGAAATACACTAACCAGAAGGTGAAGCTTATTAGCGATCGGTTAAAGGTGGCCTCAGATCGAAAAAAGTCTTATGCTAATTTAAAACATAAGAAGGTGGATTTTGCGGTTGGTGATAGAGTGTTTCTAAATGTTCCGTATTGGAAAAAGGTGATGAGATTTGAACATAAGGGAAAGTTGAGTCTGAGGTTCATTGGGCCTTACGAGGTGCTAGAACTTATTGGTCCAATTGCTTATAGGTTGAAGTTATCCACGGAGTTGGAGAAGATACATGATGTTTTCCATGTATCGATGCTTCAGAGGTATAGATCGGATCCATCGCATGTGATGCCTGTTGAAGAGATTGAATTGAATTTGGATTTGACCTATGATGAGGAGCTGATGAAAATCTTGGATTCTTTACAGCAAGGTTCTTCGTGGGAATACCATTGAGTTGGTAAAGGTACTATGGCAACATCGAGATGTCGAGGAAGTCACATGGGAAAGTAAGGAGGACATGAAGAAGCAGTTTCCTTATCTTTTTCTGCTAGTAAATTTTGAGGACGAAATTTCTTAAGTGGAGAAGAGTTGTAATGGCCCGATTTTGGGCCTAGAAGTTAGCGAGATAAAATACACGGTACGGGTGAACCGGATTAGTCGGTTCAATTTAGTTTTGGGAATTAATTCTTAATAAATGTTTTAATGAGAAATAAAATATATAAAAATATTGGAAAATATCTAATTAATATATTAAGGGTGTTGGTAAACTCAATTTAATAAAATAAATTCAGATTTAGTAACATTTTGGTTGGTGACTAGAATGTAAAGTTTTCAAAACTATTTTTGGTGATTAAATCGTAAAAGGGTCAAAACTTAGAATCTTTAAGGAACTAGTCTACCAATGTTTTTAATCAGACTTTTCCCTTAAATTAGGCTATTTTTAAATGGTTTTAAAATTGTTATTAAATAAAAAATAGATTTAATTAATTTGGTTTTAATAGTTAATTCACTTTCCTCACGTAACTACTTTTGCTCTAAACTTTTCTCTTAATTTTCTCATTAGCCAAACCATTTTTATTACTCCAAAATGATCATGAATCAACTCTTTTTATTTCATTTTATTCATCAATTGATTCCTTGGATTTCTACATCAAACCTTACTTGTTTTCTTGTAGATTTCACTCATATCATGCCAATTAAGGGAGAAGCCAACTATTAGAGGTAATTTTTGTTTCTCTCCTCTAATCAAAGGTTCTTTACTAAAATTATCAAGTTCTTGATCTTTTACAATTGATTTTTATTATGGTTTGATATTTAAATCATGATTAAAAGGGTTAAAGTGAGTTTTAATAAGAAATTGGAAGATCTTTGTATAAATCTGATTTGTGATGTTCTAGTTTGATTTAGATCATGTTAATAATGTGATTAAATGTTATAGTGATTGAATTGTAATAGGAATCCGAAACTAACTGAATTGTTAAAATACTAGGTTGTGAATAGTTAGATTTTGCGATGTTTATGGTGTTAGAAGGTTGTTGGAGGTATAAGCTGTAGATACATGTGTTTTTAGATGATATTTGATGCTGTTGAAGTGTTCAAATCGATGGGTTGTGGCTGGGCTTTATTTAAGTTGTGTTTGGTGATATTTTTAGTTGTTTTTGGAAGGCGTTTGATGGTTTCTAGTGATGCATAAGTTGGGGTGATGTTGCTGGGATTATGGATTTACAATGATGCATTAATCATCTGGTATTATGTGGTTAAAACATGGGAGATTGATCCTATAGCAATTGGTGAAGTTTTAGAAGCTTCAGACGCATGATTTCACATCGGTAAGTGGAGCTTTATGTTGTCGGTGAATGGAAATGAGATTTAAAGCTTTATAAAGGTTTAAAAGTGATTTCGGGAGCTTAGATTAAGCTTGAAACGCTTGTTTAAGCTCAAAAGTAAGTATTGGACATTCTCGCTCTCGTTTTTAGTTTTGTAAAATAGATTCTCATGCTCTTGTTTATGGTTTTGATTACCTAGTGTTATATGCATGTTTTAGCAATGAAAGATGTTGCAAACGATCATATGTTGATGATTTATAAGTATGGAAAATGGTTTGCAAAAGGTTTTAGAGAATGCTAGAACACATGGTTTATTGTGTTTGGAATTGGTTTGATTGATGCATATGTAAAATAGTGAAGTAACATGTTTTAATTGAGTATATTGGAAAGTGACAATGGTTAAAAGTTATCAGATATATTTTGCTAGACATAGGGTTTAAAGTACACTATAATAAGTCACCTCATGTGTGTCGAGGGGTTGTGAGTGTACCGTATCTCCACCATGAGAACAGCAGCGGTCGAGGGGTTAATTGTGTCGTATTTTCCTATTGGAGGATGTTATACATCATAACCGTTGAGGGGTTAAATGTGTCATTTGCTCTGGTTAGGGATGTATGTTAAGGTGGTCTAAGGAACCGCTTGGGAAATCCATGTACCCGATGTGTTTTACAAATGGAAGATTTAGTTTTGGGCCACTTTAATGCCAATATATGAACTAATGTATAGTGGTAAATGCTTATACTTTGTATAATGTGATTTATACATGTTGTGCTCTTTAAGCTTTGCTTTTGGTTGATTAAGCATGTGAAGGCTTTAATCAAGGTTAGCATATGAGTTTGCTTGAGATTCATGATACATGTTTACTGAATGGTTTGTTGTACGTAGTTTTGGGAAGATAAAAGAAGCATGAGATATTTTAGCTTGATATACATTATATGTTTAAAAGCAAATGGTTTTAAAGCATTGATGAGTGTTTTTGGGTAATCCCTCACTATGCCTTTTATGCTTACACTCTCCATTCTCATCGATGTAGATAAGTAGAATTTCGAGGCAGCGAACAAGCAAGAAGGAATCCAAGGGTTGAGCTATTTCAAGTATGGTTTAATAAATACTTAGTAGTAATAAAGGCAATGTGAACAAGTTGTAACTACAAGGGTTGTTTTGGTACTCCATATTTTGGGACATGTTTCCTTTGGTGTTTTGGGTTTGTATGTTGATATATGTTTTGAAATGAGGGCTTTGGGAAGATTTAAGCATGTGGGGTAGATATCATGCCTATAGGGCTTTGGGAAGATTTAAGCATGTGAACAAGCTTGATTGATTGAGCCTAAAGAGTAATATGTTTGGCCAAGAGGTCATTACAAGCCCAATCGTATACGGGGTCTAATGAGGCTCGAAAGTGTGCAAAATTGCTCAGGGGTACCAGTACTTCTAGCCCCGTATCGGTATGCCCCTTTGGAAATTACAATAATTACCGGTACACAAGTAAACGTATCAGTACGAGTTTTAGCTACTGGAATTCCCTATTTTGTAAAATAGACCACTTGTATCGGTACAAGAGGAACCGTAACGATACCTTGTTGCAAATGAGATCGTATCGATACGGGGTAGAGGTGTACCAAAACCTAGGTTGTTAATTATGGTATTTGCTTTGCTGAAGTTTGAATCTTTGCAATTTGGTCACTATTTCTTGTTCATGCAATTTAATGAGTTTGGGTGATTGTTGTAAATTGAGTTTTAACCGGCTTGTATGGAACCTGATTAATTGAGGTTTGGTAACTTCAAATTTAAATAAGTCCTCGTAGTTTTCCAATTTTACAATTTGGTCCCTAAGTAGAAACATGATCAATTAGATGTCTTTTCGATGCCCGATTTAACCAATAACTTATTCGCTGCTAGCATGCTCACCTAGGGTTTTAAAATGCATCAAGACAAGATAAAAGAAAAAATGGTCCTAATTTCATGTAATTTTATCCAGACTTGTTTAGGCAAACCCAATATAGCTCGCTCGGTTCGGTCTGGCGTCCAGGCTGGGTCAAGGGGGTTACAATCCACCACCCTACAAGGGGAATACACCCCAATAATGCCACAACTCCAGTCTTCCAAAATTCACCTCCCTTCGACAATCACCAAATTCATCCTTAAAAATTTCACTAAAGCTTGAAATCTATCTGAATCCCAAATCACCAACACACCTCCCGACCTACCAGTTGATGGTGAGAACGCATACTCAAATCTATTTGTATACCATATTCGACTCACAAGCCCATCATTGAACACTTCCAATTCAGTTTCCTATAGGAGAACCATCTCAAATCTCTGTTGTTGCAATATGTGTTAAAATCTATCTGTATACCATATCCGACTCACTAACACACTATCGCTTTACTCTTCGAAGTCAATCTAATACCCTTAACATTCCACTACAACAGTTGCATCCTTCGGTGTTATTGTTTTCTCTCCCATGTGATAACTTTCTCGATCTCTTCTTCTTTACCAATTGTTTTAGCCCCGATTAATTTTCCCAACCCCAAAGTTTCCCTTTCTTCATTCAAGATCATGCGTTTACAGTTCGAGAAATCCGATTCTGATAGTGAGTCGTTTGCAACAGGCGGTGATGTTGGGAGAATCTTTTTGGCCATCCCATACATTTTTATTCAGTTTTCTCAGCCTTAGAGCATTCACTAAGAGTTAAGAAGCTTAATACAATTTCAGATACTTGTTGTACACGTATGTTTTCCCCATTATATTCAGTAGTTGTCACCTTTCCGCACATGTATGATCAAAATGGTCTTTAAAGGCTTGTAATGTAGGCTTTGGCTCACGGTTAAGAAAAAAGGATAAATAGGCCCAAATAAGTGTTTACGGGTGATTAAACCAATGATCGTTTCTTCTAAGTGAAACCTTATTTTTGCATTGTTTGATTTGAATATGCTCAAGTGAAATACTCTTTTCTTTTTCTTTGGATTGCTCTAGACGCCCACTTTTTATGTGTTTTCACCCTATAGTTCATTTCCTTTCCTCTAGTTTAGGAACATGTATCTTTGCACCAACTTGCATCCTGATGCATGATTCCGTTCCACAGTGATCAATCCTCTAATTCTCTCTTAGATAGAGGTTCATTTGAATGGAGGATTCCATATATGTGTCTTGCACTTTTTAACTTAGTGCTTTCACTTTTGATTTCTTCAACCTTCATGTTGACAATTTTCAACTTGATTCAATTGGCTCATTGAGCACAAATTGTTTGTTTTTCCTTGATTTCAAATTTAGGACATTCAACTTGAAGTGACACATGTTTCTCTTGCTTAAACTAAATCTTGTATCAAGTGTATTCATTCTCAGTTTTGCCCATTAGTTTATAAGGTATTATCTCCGTGGTAAGATCAAAACCAAACGTCTTCCATTTTGTAAAAAAACTTTCATCATTCTCACCCTCGGTGTGGGGGTGATCCTTAGTTTGGGTTTAATCGAAAGAAAATTATCAAGCCCAAAGGGGAAAAACAATGGATATATTTTTTTCTTTTTTTACTTGTAAAGGGAAATGAAAGAATTCCAAATGTCTTCTCATATATGGATATCAAGAAATAGTCTTCAGGTGATAGATTTTTAGGATTATCACTTCATTCAAGGATCTTGAACAATGGCCTGAGAGAAAACTTCGCTCAAAGTGTGTATATGGGATTTTCAAATTATTCTTAAACAATATTTGTTGTCCTTCTGTTGACCTAAATTGTAACACCCTAAAAATCAGCCTAGTTGAAATTTAATTATGGTGATCAGAAATCCAACATCAGAAAGTCAAATTATTGCAATGACCTTTGACCAAGTGGTTAATTTCTCAATTATTGAATCCTAAATAATCCTTGTTATTGATTAAGTACCATGTTGAAACTATTGAATCTTGGTTTAGTGACCTAAGTGTGAAAATTAAAACTATTGGGACAAAGAAATAAAGAAAGAAAAGATGAGGGACTATCCTCGTAATTAACCCCTCTCCAAGCTTAATCACCACTTACGTGGATGATAGAAATTAGCTTCCTTCAATACAAGGAAAGGTAACTATGCTTATAGTAATTAAAAGAATAAAGTAAGAAAACTTACCGGTTAGCTTTATTCAACCTAGAACCATCTTCATCTTCTTCATTATACTTGAATAAGCAAGACCTCCAATGTTGTTCCCATAAAATCTTGAGTTTTCCTTCATTTTTCAATTTTATCTCATTCCTATCGATTGGGTAAGTTAAACCCCTCAATCTATTGGTGATTTCCATGGATAAATCATAGTAAAATTTAAAGTCACAAGATCATCTAGCCCTAGTGGTTACTCATATATTTCAAGTTTTATTTCTTATGGTTTTCATAGCTAATAGTTGCTATGGATTTAGTGATTTTATCAGAATCATGGAAATCATTATAACCTTTCCTCATGTCATTTTGTTATAGCTCAACATATTGGTGGAGAGGATTTATTCACCCCTTCAAAGCTAGTTAATCAATCGAACAAAGAAGTTGTTATCCATACGCCTTAAAAGCCTCAGAAATTTCGGTGAATATAGTAAGAGCCTCAGGATTGGCTAGGTGCCTTCCCGATTCCATTTCTATTGTTTATTGCATAACCAATATGTTACAATGTTACAAGGTTCCATTGCATCAAGTCCTCATAGGAGGTATCATTGGTAAGCCCACTGCATTGAATTATTGCCCATTGAATCATTTTTATTGTCATCGACATCATTGAAACATTGATATAAGATTATATTAATCATTGCACATTGTTATTGAACTATTGACATTGCTATTATTACCATTATTGTTATTGAAAATGTTATTGGCTTAATTACCGAACCTTTGATTCGAAGGGACTTTGGATACAATTGGCATGCCATGGAATTTATGAGCTCATTAGTATAGAGTGGACTATGGTCCTTGAGCTACGGCTCTATTTGGCGATGTTGGAGGATTTGACCGTTTATTGATTGGCTATGTTGGATGGGAATTCGCATATCCCCTATCTTGATTCGATTCAAGGAAAATGATATTAATATTGATTTCAAGATTTAAGCATGAGTACACATTGAACATATTGCTATTGCATGAATTGATATGCATATTATTGTTATTGATATTGTTTATGACTACCTCAGTAGGCCTTCGCCTAATGCATTCATTTCATGCATTTCAGGTTAAGAAGTTTACCGTACGAGATTCGGGAAGTTGGTGTTTTGGTAAGTCATAATCTAGTAAAGTAATGCATTTTGCATTTTTAAAATCCTAGAATGGTGACAACATAGTTAAACAAGTCACATATGACCTTTTTGTTTTAGCTATGTGTTGTAAGAATTTACGAACTTGAATGGCCTTAAATGACTTATTAGTATGGTATTAAATTGGTATAAATGGCATATTAGGCCTAAAAAGGTGAAAACAATGTAAATGGATTCATATTGCTATAAAACTTGGTACACTACAAGATTTAGGTAAATATAACTTGCTTGCAAAATTTCATTGAATTTGGTCATTGTTTGATTGGTTAAAATGCTTACAAACCAGACATAATTTGCAATTACAAAACAAGGCGTATCGATACGTGTGATGGCGTATCGATACGTTTGTGCATTATCTGTCATAGTTGTTAAGGCGTACTAATACATCTAGGGGTGTATCAGTATGCAAATTTGACACTAGAATATGTATATTGAACTGGTATCGGTACGGGTTATAGCCATATCGATCCCCTTGAACATGATAATTGAGCTGGTTGTTGGTACGTGTTAGGGGCGTACCGATCCCTTGTGTATAAGAACTCTATAACAATACAACAGTGTATGTACCGGTACAAAAAATACTACTGGAATTTGTGTTTTTGTAACGTATCGATGCAGCTTAGCCCGTACCAATACCCTGCTTTACCCATAACGGCAATAAAGGCCACTCATACCGGTATGGTCTCTCAAGTACCAGTACCGATACATGTAAGTTTGTTAAGACTACTGAAACAAGTTTGTAAAACTTGCAATTAAATCACTGAAATCAAATTGGTTAATTAAAAGAGTAAATGAGTTCGAAACTTGACAAAATTTAACATACGTGTTAAATATACATTGAATTTCATATTGGTAAACTTAATTATTTTTAAGGACCCCTAATTTACAAAAATTACAAATTAGTCAATGAAACTTGTAAGAGTTGCAATAAGACCCTAAAATGAATAATACCATCTTGTACTGATCTATAGCTCTCTTTGAATCATTGAACATTATATTAAGTTATTGAATTGATACGAATCACAGTTAAACCATCAAAAATTATTGTACAATTTACCGTATCGAACACCAGTAACATTCTCTGACCCGATTTTCTACCAGACTAGGAATGGGGTGTTACATATGTGGTATCAGAACTAGACTTTAGTCGATTCTAGAACTAAATCCGATCTCTCTTCTCTTATAGTATAGATATGTCTGAGACTAACGAAGTTCACTTGAATGTTGAGCATTCCATTGGCTCCTCGACTCAAGGAGAAGAGATAAGGAGAGAAGATCTCCCTAAACCTTAGAAATCTCCACAAGAAATACTGAATCCCGAACCCCCGACACAGAGTACTCAGTTCGAGTGTTATCGGAACATGGCTAAAATGTTCAAGCAATTCACGACTACTCTAAAGTCTGAGTAGGCTACACAATATCTTGTGGCTGCAACCTCTACACCTTGATCCCCTATTGAAAAACTTGCCCAGCATAAGGCTTACACATTCACCAGCAAGGAAAATGATGACCTTGAGATTGCCGAATATTGGATCAATAGCACGTTGAGGATATTTAATAAACAATTACAGTGTTTTGATGAGCACAAGTTGGAGTGTGCTCTTGCATTGATCGCTGATGAGGCTTTATACTAGTGGGAAACAACCACCCTCGCCTACCCAGAGGAAGCAATTACCTGGGAGTTCTTCCTACGGGAATTCTGTAAGAAATACATAAGCAAGTTCTATTTTCTGAAAGACGTGACATCTTTCCGCACCTTAAACAAGATGGAAGGCCGGTAGAGCAATACATCCACGACTTTTGCAAATATTGCAAGTACTAAGCTGAGTACATCAAGAAAGAGGAAGAGAAATGCAGGATATTCATAGAAGGGCTTAGTGATGTGCTTCGCCCTTTGTTTACTGCTCTGGGTATTACAAATTTTTATGATCTTGTGAATCAAGCCATTGCTACTGAAGCTACCCAGAGAGCTGAGAGGACTGGTCGGTCATCCCATTCTGACAAGAGGACCCGAGATGATTTCCATCCTCATTTACCATACATGAAGGGAAAACAACATAGACCTCTTTCTGGCAACATTGCAAGGCCATCGACTATGTCTCAGTCTGTTGCTAGGACAGTTTCTATTGACAGTACTAGAGGTTCTGGTCAGGAATCTCAATACCCCACCTGTACCTATTGCTAGAGGAGGCATCCGACATGTTAGTGTCGTAAACAGACATGAGCTTGTTACTATTGTGGCGAGCAAGGCCACTTCATCAAGGATTTTCTTATGAACACTTCCAAAACTATCGCACCAACTAACAGTGCATCACTTGCTCAATCTTTCAAGGGTAAGGGACAGAAACAGATAGCAACGGGAGCTACAGGAAGACATAGTGGCTCAACAAGGACCCCGAACCAATAAGAATCTAAGGATTCTACTCGGGTGTATCATGTGAGGAGCACAGAGGAGGAGGAGGATCTAAACATTATTACAGGTACCATTAAACTACATTCTCATCATGTTCATGCGTTGATAGATCCTGGATCCCCTCATTCCTTTATAAGCACTGTGTTAATAAAGAATTTTAAGTTACAGTCTAAGTCCATAGCTTCTAAGATCGCAGTAACAAACCCGTTAGGGGATAGTGTAGTAATCAATTTAGTATGCAAGAACTTCCCCTTGATGATACAAGGGATTCCGTTTCCGGCCAACCTCATGGCCCTCCCTATTCATGAATTTGATGTTATATTTGTGCTTGATTGGCTCGGTGTACACCAAACCTGGGTAAACTGTAGTAAGAAAAAGTTGTATCTCCATGGTCTTGGCAAGGAAATCATAACTCTCACGAATTCGGGAGGCAATAACCCATTGTTGTGTGCCATTGAATGCAAGAATGAAAAAGAACCACAATTGCAAGATATCGACACTGTACAAGAATTTTCTAATGTGTTTCTTGATGAACTTCTAGGTTTGCCACCTATCCATAAAGTTGAGTTTAAGATTGAAGTACGACCTGGAACCGCTCCAGTTTCCATTGCCCCATATTGAATGGCTCTGATTGAGCTTAAAGAGTTGAAGGCTCAAATACAAGATTTGCAAGATAAAAGGTTTTATCTGACCAAGTTCCTCACCTTATGGAGCTTTGGTCCTTTTTGTCAAAAAGAAATATGGGTCTATGCACCTTTGCATTGACTACCGATAATTGAATAAGTTGGCCATCAAGAATAAGTATCATTTTTCGAGGATTGACGATCTCTTTGACCAACTCAAAGATGCTATCGTCTTTTCTAAGATTGATTTAAGGTATGGGTACTACCAGATGAAATTCAAGGAGTGTGATATGCCCAAGACTACTTTCCCTACAAGGTACGACTACTATGAATTCTTGGTGATGCCCTTCGGGTTAACCAATGCACCGACTTCCTTTATGGATCTTATGAACCGGGTTTTTAGACCTTATCTTGATAATTTCGTAGTAGTGGTCATTGATGATATATTCCAAGAATCAAGCTGAACATCGAGATTATTTCTGTATTGTGCTTCAAACTCTCCGAGAGAAGCAACTTTATGCTAAGTTTAGTAAGTGTGAGTTCTGGCTCACTAAAATCTCATTCTTGGGACATATTGTGTCAGCAGCAGGCATCCAAGTAGACCCGAAAAAGATTCAAGCTGCCATTAAATGAAGACCACCGAAGAATGTTGGAAAGGTTTTGAGTTTTCTCGGTCTTGCTGGTTATTATAGGATATTCATTAAAGAATTTTCTATAATAGCAACACCATTTAAAAAGCTTCTACAAAAAGACATTCCTTTTGAATGGAGTGAGAGACAATAGCGTAGCTTTGACTAGCTCAAGCAAAGTATTAACTCACGCACTGGTTCTAACCTAACCCGAGTCCGATAAGGACTATACAGTGTATAGTGATGTTTCGCATCTTAGGTTAGGATATGTATTGATGCAAGAAGTCAAGGTTATTGAATATACCTCATGACAACTAAAGCCACGTGAAATGAATTATCCTACCCATGATCTTGAATTGGCTGCAGTTGTGTTTGCATTGAAAATATGGAGGCATTATCTCTACGAGAAAAATGTTATCTCTTCACTTTTCATAAGAGCCTCAAGTACTTGTTGACCCTGAAAGAGATGAATCTTCATCAAAGGAGGTGGATAGAACTCCTTAGGTACTATGATCTTGTTATTAACTATCTTTTGGGTAAGGCCAATGTTTTGGCTGATGCACTCAGTCGCAAACCTTTGCCCGCCTTTCGAGCTATTAATGCTCATTTCAAGCTGAAGAAGCACCTACCCCTAGTAGCTGAACTCCGGATTCAGTCTACCATTGTATCGAGGATTAAGTCATTGCAAGACCAAGATCCTGAATTACAAGCCATTGTTTCTAAACTTTAGAGTAATCCTGATTCTAAATTCAAACTTAATGCTAAAGGACTTTTAAGCTTCCTTGATCAAATATGTGTACCAAATGACAAGTCACTTCAAGATGAAATCCTTAAGGAGGCCCACTGTAGCCTTTTTCTGTACACCCAAGATCAGTAAAGATGTACAAAGATCTTCGTGAACTTTATTGGTGGCATGAAATAGGCTATTACATATTACGTGTCCAAATGCCTTACATGTTAGCGAGTCAAGGTTGAGCATCGTATGCCCACTAGATTATTGCAACCTATTGAGTTACCTCAGTAGAAGTGAGAAAGAATCACTATGGACTTCATTAGTGGACTACCATTAACACTAGCCAAGCACGATGCCATTTGGGTCATTGTCGAATGTTTCACCAAGTTAGCTCACTTCTTACCGATCAGAATGGACTATGGTCTTCCTAAGCTAGCTGACTTGTACATCAAGGAAGTTTTCAGACTCCATAGAGTACCCAAGTCTATTATCTATGATCGAGATCCTTGGTTTGCTTCTCGATTTTGGAGAGAATTTCAAAGAGCTCTAGGTAATAGGGTTAACCTTAGTACAACTCTCCACCCACAATCAAATGGTCAGTCAGAAAGGGTAATTTAGATTCTAGAATACATGCTTCGTACATGTACCATTGACTTTGAAAGAACCTGGTAGAAATCCCTACCTCTCATTGAATTTGCCTATAATAATAGCTACCAAGCATCAATCAAGATGGCATCGTAAGAAGCATTGTATGGTAGAAAATGCATAACAACATTATGTTAGTTTGAACTTGGTGGAGGCAAGGTGTTAGGCACTGATTTACTTCGGGAAACCGAAGAACGAGTTACCATTATCCATGATCGTCTTAAGGCTTCCTTTGAGAGACAAAAGGCGTATGCTAATCTCAAAAGGCGGGGCATATAGTATTTTGTGGGAAAAAAAGCTTTCCTAAAAGTATCACCATAGAAGAATATTCTTCGTTTTGGAAAAAGGGGGAAACTCGTCCCTGATTCATTGGACCCTTCAAGGTTATTGAAAGAATTGGTCTCGTAGCTTATCGTTTGGTGTTACCTTCGAAATTGAGCAAGATTCATGATGTCTTCAATGTACCGATGCTCCGTAAATATTGATCTGATCCATCACACATCATCGAGCCAGAATCTGTTGTGATTCAATCGAATCTAACCTATAAGGAAGAACTAGAACAAATATTGGAATGGGAAGTCAAAAGACTTCGAAATAAAATGGTCCCATTGGTCAAATTGCTTTGGAGGAGTCACAAGGTTGAAAAAGCCACGTGGGAACCAGAAGAAACCATGAAAAAGTAATACCCTCATCTGTTTCTTTCGGGTAAAATTTGAGGATGAGTTTTCTTAAGGGGAAGAATTGTAACACCCTAAAAACCGGCCTAGTTGAATTTGGATTCTGACGATCAGAAATCCAACATCAAAAAGTGAAGTTCTTGCAATGACCTTTGACCAAGTGGTCAATTGCTCAAGTATTGAATCCTAAATAAACCTTATTATTGATTAAGGACCATATTGAAACTATTGAATCTTGGTTTAGTAACCTAAATGTGAAAATTGAAACTATTGGTGCAAAGGAATAAAGAAAGAAAATATGAGGGACTAACCTCGCGATTAGCCCCTCTCCAAGCTTAATCACCACTTATGTGGATGATAGAAATTAGCTTCCTTCAATACAAGGAAAACTACCTATGCTTATAGTAACTAAAAGAATAAAGTAAGAAAACTTACCTGTTAGCTTTCTTCAACCTAGCACCATCTTCATCTTCTTCATTTTACTTGAACAAGCAAGCACCACCAATGTTGTTCACAAAATATCTTGAGCTTTCCTTGATTTTTTAATTTCATCTCACTCCTATAGATCGGGTAAGTTAAATCCCTCAATCTATTGGCGATTTCCATGGCTAAATTATAGTAAAATTTAAAGTCACAAGATCATCTAGCCCTAGTGGTTAGTCATAGATTTCAAGTTTTATTTCTTATGGTTTTCATAGCTAAAGTTGCTATGGATTTAGTGATTTTATAAGAATTATAGAAATGATTGTAACCTTTCCTCATGTCTTTTTGGTATAGCTCAAGATATTGTTGGAGAGGATTTATCTACCTCTTCAAAGCTAGGCAATCAATCGAACAAAGGAGTTATTATCCGAGAGACTTGAAAGCCTTAGAAATTTTGGTGAGTGTAGTTAGAGTCTCGAGATTTGCTAGGTGCCTTCCTGATTCCATTTTTATTGTTTATTGCATAACCAATATGTTACAAGGTTCCATATCATCAAGCCCTCTTAGGAGGTATCATTGGTAAGCATCGGTAAGTCCATTGCATTGAATTATTGCCCATTGAATCATTGTTATTGTCAACGACATCATTGAAACAGTGATATAAGATTATATTAATCATTGGACATTGTTATTGAACTATTGACATTGCTATTATTACCATTATTGTTATTGAAAATGCTATTGGCTTAATTACCGAACCTTGGGTTTGAAGGGACTTTGAATAAAATTGGCGTGTCATAGAATTCATGAGCTCATTGGTACAGAGTGGACTACGGTCCTTGAGCTAAGGCTCTAGTTGGCGATGTTGGCAGGATTTGTTTTGATTTGGTCTATTGGCTATGTTAGAGGATTTGACCGTTCATTGATTGGCGATGTTGGATGGGAATTCGTGTATCCACTATCTTTTTTCAATCCAAGGAAACTGATATTAATATTGATTTCAAGGTTTAAGCATGAGTTACATTGAGCATATTGCTATAGCATGAATTGATAAGCATATTATTGTTACTGATATTGTTTATGACTATCTCACTAGGCAAAGTATTCCTAATGCATTTCATTTCATGCATTTCAGGTTAAGAAGTTTTTCGTACGAGATTCGGGGAAGTTGGTGTTTTGGCAAGTCACAATCTAGTAATGTAATGTCTTTTGCTCTTTTAAACTCCTAGTATGGTGGCAACATAGTTAAACAAGTCCCATATGACCTTTTTTGTTGTAGTTATGTGTTGTATGAAGTTAAGAACTTGAATGGCCTTAAGTGACTTATTAGTATTGTGTTAAATTGGTTGAAATGGCATATTAGGCCTAAAAAGGTAAAAACATGGTACATGGATTCATACTGCTATGAAACTTGGCACACTACAAGATCTAGGTAAATATAACTTGCCTAAAAATTTTCATTGAATTTGGACACCGTTTGATTGGTTAAAATGCTTAAAATTCAGACTTAGTTTGTAATTACAGAATAAGGTGTATCGATACGTGTGCTGAAACTTGGAATATGTGTGTGCATTGTTGGTCATAGCATTTAAGGCGTATCGATACGTGTAGGGGTGTATCAATCACAAATTTGACACTGAATTTGTATATTGAACTGGGCAACGTTACAGGTCAGGGTCGTACCGATCCCCTTGAACATTGTAATTGAGCTGGGTACTAGTACTTTTTAGGGGCGCACCGATCCCTTGTGTATAAGAACTCTGTACTAATTCAAGTGGGTCTATACCGATATAGAAAAACGCTACTGGAATTTGTGTTTTTGTAGCGTATCGATACAGCTTAGCCCATACCGATACCGTTCTTTACCAATAACGATAATAACAGCCACTCATACCGGTACAATCTCTCGAGTACCGGTACCGATACAGGTAGGTTTTTCAAGACTACTGAAATAGGTTTGTAAAACTTGTAATTAAATCACTAAAAACAAATTGGCTAATTTAATGAGTAAATGAGTTCAAAACTTGGCAAAATTTGACATGCGTGTTAAATATACATTGAATTTCACATAGGTAAACTTAATTATTGTGAAGGACACTTAATTTTAAAAATTACAAATTAGTCCCTAAAACTTGTAAGAGTTGCAATAAGACCCTTAAATTAATAATTACCATCTTGTACTGATCTATAGCTCTCTTTGAATCATTGAACATGATATTAAGTTATTTAATAACTTCAAATCACAGTTAAACCATCGAAATTATTGTACAGTTTACCGTATCAAACACTAGTAGCATTCTCCGACCAATTTTCTACTAGACCAGGAAGGAGGTGTTACAAAAATAGAGAACAATATATTTGCATTTGCGTTATTCTCACAACATTTGGTTTCTCTAGACATAAGTTGCTCAGAAATGATCTTTGGATTTGAATCAAAGTTAGTTTTGCAATTGATATACGAGAACCCAATAGATAGATATATACATAAAATAATGTCTATTAAAATGCAGTTTTTATTCTAATGAAAACAAGTAGGCTTACATGTAGGGTGCTCGAGTGCCCCAATGTGGAATTAGAAACATTACCTGACTCATAATTATGGGTTTTCAAGCTCGTCATTGTTTTGACCGGCTATGGCATCCCCTTTCTTGAAAATGAATGATCCTCTATTCTGATCCAATGATGATGAATGAAAAATGTATGCCCCTAAATAAAATAGGCATAAAGTCAAAAATACCCCCAATGTTTGACTAAATAGTCACTTTAGGCCCTATTCTTTGTTTTGGAGCAATCCAACCCTCAACGTTTCATTTTGGATTAACATGGCCCCTCTATGGATGAAAATTGTTAGAAAACTTATTGTAAACAGTTTAAAATGACTTGATAGAATGATAAGTCAGCATAAAAATTATTTTATATTTTATATAATTTTATAAAATTATTTTTTGACTGATGTAACATTTTTCAAGTCAACACGTATGTCTATATGATATTATCTTATCAGTGTGCACTGCTATATAAGTTTTTCATGTTATTTCAAGCCTTTTACCGTCAGTTGACTGACAATTTTCATCCGTAAAGGGGTCATTTTAACCTAAATTAAAACGTTGAAGGTTGAATTGCTCCAAAAAAAGAATAGGGGCCAAAGTGACTATTTAATAAAATATTGGGGTATTTTTTTGACTTTATGCCCATACAATATCAATGCCTAAATGCAAAGACACTGATTCAAAAGTGGTTCCCAGAAAACAATTTTCATACGCATATGAGATTTATTCACAACCTTTGAATGTTGCATTCTATTGATATCTAGGGTACTAGATTTTCTCTTGATTATGAATGCCTTTTAAATTACGAACCAAACGTGAATCAACACTTCATGTTGGTGTAATGCAAAAAAATGACTAATTAGTATACTATGAGGATGTCATGTCACTACAATGCAAATGAATAAAATTAATGTTGCATGTCAATGTGCTGCAAAAATCAAACACCAAAAACAAATGGGTTAGTACGGTTAAGATAATTGAATAAATAAAATAAAGGTCAAAATTAAAGCAATTGAAATATATACATGACATATAAATAACAAACAAAGACATATATAAATCAAACAAAGCCTAACAAGGTTACTGCTAAACGAACAAAGTTCTGGCATGGCTCTAAAAGGTTGGCTCTTAGAGTAAAAGGTACTCGAACTGTCATTAAGACATCGATTCAGGAGGATACGTTCGCTTATACCATACGGAAGTGAGGACCTACGAAATATAAGGTTAGTATCCCGAAAGTGAGTAACAATCCCATATGGAGGTAAATACCGCACGAGAGAAAGCATCTCACTCCCACTTAGCAAGCAAAGGAACCCAGGAAGAAGGCTCATGCATGAAAGACAATTTATATCAAACAAGCATGGAGATTAAAAATTAAATTAAACAGTTTTAAAATTTTTCACCCAAACTAAGGCTTGATTCTTTTTTTTGTAAAAACAAAAATTTATCTGCAGCGGAGCCATGCTGTAGCGACTAATTAAAAAATGTTTCTCAGTTTTCTTTTAAAAAATTGATTTCGGTGGAATTGAAATGCTCTAAATAGGGCTAAGTAACAACTGAAATTAGTAGTTTGAGAAACAAGAAATTCCTAAATTTAGAAGCAAATTAGTGATCGGCTTCACCAAATAAAGCACTAAA
The DNA here is from genome assembly GCA_019671005.1 of Hibiscus mutabilis. Classification (NCBI taxonomy): domain Eukaryota; kingdom Viridiplantae; phylum Streptophyta; class Magnoliopsida; order Malvales; family Malvaceae; genus Hibiscus; species Hibiscus mutabilis. The sequence goes on from CM033712.1 coordinate 32,257,098, forward strand.
AGGGGTCAAGAGTCTATACGAAGAACTTGATAATTAGCATATTTGGGCATCAGAACAATTTTAACTCAACACATTCAGCAGAAACATGATGGTAAAAACAACAATCACTTGAACTCTACTTAAGTCACACTTGTTTAGTTCAATCTATTCAATCCGGCTCGACATTTTAATCCCAATATACAAAGCATGATAAAAAAATCGATTTCTAGATTTCAGGGGCCGTTTATTACTACTTGTTAATCATTGTCAAGTTTCCTGAACTATACATGATCATATTTGTAGCAACATTTCAGGGTTGAGGTTCGATTAATTCAATGATCTTCCAAGTTCTTTTTATCCTATAGTTGGTTCATACTTCACTAACCATTTTATTAGATTTCATTTTTAACATAACCTTAACAATATTGACTAGTATTCTTGAATAACTAGACCGAGTCTATCCAACAAATCAACCAAGCATTCGACACATGTCAACCATCTCATAATTTTTAACTCAAGAACTATTTACAAAGCCTACCTTTGAATAAACTGCATGGCATAAACTAAGTAATTTTAATCTCATATCCATTTTGCATGAGCATTAAAGAAATATAATTCCATCATGCAAACTCGCTAATGACCTATCACCCCAACCCACATTCATGATTAACATTCATGCCATTCACCAATCATTCATCCACACGAAAACTTACTATTATAGATTTACACATAGAGGCTAGATTAAGTTACATGCCCAAAACAACATAGATGTAGATTCATAAATATGTATATACAATTCCTAAGGTGCCACCATCCTAGGAGTTAAGACAAAACGATATAACATACTCTCAAGGATGGCTGATGACTAGATCAAGCATCCCCTTCCAAGGATTGAACTACCAAAAAGACTAATCTGCGAGTAGTAAAAGAAGAAATTCGATAAGCTTAAGCTTAGTGAGAGAGTTTAAAGAAATTAAACAATAACAATATTCTACGCCTTACACTACTTAAGCATTCTACTTTCTAATACAAGCAAGAATATCTAGGTAGTTCTTAACCATTACACCACTTATTTTACGGTCAGTTCTTCTTACAGACCTATTAATTCTTTTCTTCAATCAAACACATAATACATTGAAAAATTTTCTAATATTCGGCATGATACATATACATATATATATATATTCGAACCAAAAGTATTAAGATAGTTATCTCGAGCAATTTACATTCTACCTATGTGATTATTTACAAGGAATTAATCAAAAAGAATGACCAAGCACAAAATTATACCAATTAATTAGCCTTATTTCATGTTTGTTTCAACAACAGATCCTATTAAACAGTAACATCATTAAAAGACATCACAAGCAATATTAACTCAATCAATTTCTTGACTCACAAGTCATTACATTCGAAATATGCCTTTGGTAATTTCAATCATATTAATCAATTTTATAGCCTTGTGAATCGAATTCTGGTTTAGGTACACGAGTCCCCAACCAATTGTTGCCCTTGTAAAAATATTTGGTACTCGCAGTACCGGTCAGTCCCTCCTACTGTTGCCAAGTGACCAGACAACTTCCCTTCTACTGTCGCCAAATAGGGACCACTATCCCGGACTGTAGTCCAACCTGACACTGAGCTCTATGGACCCTATAGCATGCCAACTATACCTAAAACCGACTCAAGGCCAAGGTTTTAATAGTTTCAATCTTTGATTAGTTCACGTTTCAATCATATATATTTCCTTTCTCAGCAAGCTTTCTTGACCCTTACTTTCATTTAGGGTACACACATGCAAAATATACATTCACCAATTGTGAATTTCATGAATCATACTTGCTTGATCAATCGGCTTACTAGCCCAACAATTTACTTATTAACTCAATTATGGCTTATAAAGTACCTTGTATTTCAATTCGTACAAGCATGTCATTCATAATCTGATTGGTTTAACCACAGCAAACAATCATGCTAACAACATAGACCATTCAAACTATTCCTATTTCAATAATGTCAAAATATTTGATTTCTCAATCTAATTCACAACAGCATGCTCATAGACACATATACTTCTTTATCAAACACATACATGGAATCCAAGCTTGCACATGCAAAAAAGCATCAATTCAATTATAAATCAAACAAGACAACAATAAACGCTCAGGAAGGTTGTTAGCCTTTCCTGAGACTTTAAACTAACTCACAGATTTATCCAGCTATTGTTGATCACAAATTACAATCCCCTTCAATCTATCTAGGCACTGCTCGGTGTTAGTTCTTTTCCCTTCACCGTCTTCTTGATCTAACAATAAGTTATATTTCATTAGAATCTTTCCAATTGATATCGATGTTCTATACAAGTTCTTGATACAATACTCTTTTGCTCATTTATTCAAACCAGTTTCTTTTCGCACATTACATGAATTCACTGTCAATTAGTTCCTCTAATGCCGCTACATTGCATCATATGATCCGTAGAGTTATTTTACTTAATTTACAGTATTAAAACAGTCCTGAACTCCCTGCATTACCTAAAACAGTCCCAACAAACTCTGAACATAAAACAATCCACTACCAGGCAGCTTACACACCCTATTTAACCTAATTTTATACTCATAAATTTTATACTCATCCTAGCAAAATTGATGGGTCAAAACAGTCCCCTATCCTTATGAAAATAGAGCAGTCCAAACGATGTATGATTAACAGTTTTTAAGCCAATTTTTCCATTCAATTTTACACATTAAACTTAGGCAGATTTCGAACCTACATTAGACTCAATCAAATAAGCACATTCGGCCATAATTCTATCTATAAAGCAGTCTTATTACCAACTGAAATATACACGAGCAGCCTTGAATTTTCTATACTATAACCGAAAACATCATGGGTACAAATTTTTACTTGCAATACACATCTAACAAATTTCTAACTCATGGATGACTAGAATTACAAGAAGATGAGAATTCATCGCTCAGCTAAGATTCAAACTAAAAAAGCAGTTAAATCAACCAAGATATGAATATCCAAATCAAGACAATTTACCTTCTAATTTGTTCCAAAGTAACTAGTGAAATTTAATGGACCGAAACCTTCAAGATTTCATGAAAAATGGCCAAACTCTCATTTCTCTTTCTTAATCTAATGTTTTCGGTTATCTCCAATAGAGAGAGAAGTCAAATTGGAGAAGAATACCAAATGAAACCATTTCCATGTGGCAATTCTAAACCAATTTGGTGCATCTCACGATGACATGTGGATGAGCCACTAATTCTTTTCTTTTTATCATGCAAACAACAATTTTTATTGTTTCTACAATTTGGCTCTTTAATTCGGCTACCAAGATTTCACCCACTTCCATTTTGGTCACTATTTAGATAACAATAATTTAAGCTAAGATGATGTAACTTAATTAGCATCAAATGAACAATATTTTTAGGGTGTTACAAATCCCTCCCCCTTAAGGAAATTCGTCCCCGAATTTACCTGAAGGAAACAGGTAAGGAAACTGATCTTTCATAATCCGTTTTGTCTCCCAAGTAGCTTCTTCGACTTTATGATTTCTCCAAAGTACCTTGACTAAAGGAACTGATTTGTTTCGTAATCTTTTAACTTCTCTATCCAAAATTTGAATTGGTTCTTCTTCATATGATAAGTCTGGATCAATCTCCACTTCCTCTGGCGTGAAGAATTGGACCGATATCTACGCAACATTGATACATGGAACACATTGTGAATTTTATCAAATTCCTTGGGAAGGGCTAAACGATAAGCAACATGACCAATTTTTCCCACAATTTCGAATGGTCCAATAAAGTAGGGACTGAGTTTGCCTTTCTTCCCGTATCTGAGAACCTTCTTCCAAGGAGATACCTTCAAGAAAACTTTATCTCCCACTCCCAAACAAATATCTCTCCTTTTGAGATCAGCATAGGCTTTTTGCCCATCGAATGCTTCTTTTAGACGGTTGTGAATAACTTGAATCTGATTTTCTGTTTCTCGCAGAAGATTGGGCCCTAAGACTTTATTTTCTCCCAATTCAGACCAACAGATTGGTGTTTTACATTTTCTCCCATAAAGGGCTTCATAGGGAGCCATTTGGATGGAGGACTGGTAACTGTTGTTATAAGCAAACTCTGCCAGTGGAAGAGATTTTTCCCAGTTTTTTCCAAAATCTAACACACAGGCTTGAAGCATGTCCTCCAAAATTTGGATTACTCTTTCAGCCTGTCCATCTGATTGAGTATGGAAGGCCGTACTTAGATTTAACTTGGTTCCTAAGGCTTTTTGTAATGAGTTCCAAAATCTAGAAGTAAATCGAGAATCCCTATTCTAGATGATGGAAATAGGAACACCATGTAATCGAATTATTTCTTTAATATACAATTAGGCTAGTTGATGCAAGGTCATATTCATCCTCACCAGTAGAAAGTGAGCCGATTTAGAGAATCTGTCAACTATCACCCAAATTGCATCATTCTTTCTTGGTGTTAAAGGTAATCCAGTTACAAAATCAATATTAATTCGTTCCCATTTCTATTGAGGCAACTCTATTGGCTGTAACAACCAGTGGGAACCTGGTGTTCTACTTTGATCTTTTGACAAGATAGGCATTTAGACACATACTCCGTAATATCTGATTTCATTCCAGGCCACCAATAGATTCCTTTTAAATCTTTGTGCATTTTAACGGATCTCGGGTGGATCAAAAATGGACTACTATACGCTTTCTTCAGCATTTCAATTTTCAACTCCTTATCATTAGGAACACGTACTCTATCTCTAAAGTAGAGTAAACCATTTGGCTTTAGAGAGAAATCTGAATCAGTTTCAGACTCAAGTTTAGATAAAACCTTCCGAAGTTTAGGGTCTAATTGTTGGAGTTCTCTAATCTTTGAAATCAACCCTGATTGGATTTGGAGTTTAGCTAATTGCCTTTGCTCCTTTTGCAATTTAAAATGGGCATTGATTGTAGTAGGGGCTGCAATGATAAGAATTTCATAACATTAGACTCTCAAATTTTCGATCAGAATTGGAATTGAGCTAAAAAAGTTTGACCAATTTACCAATTTGACGATTGCGGCTGAGTGCATCAGCCACCACGTTAGCTTTCACCAGATGATAATCGATAACCAGATCGTAATCCTTGAGCAATTCCATCCACCTCCTTTGTTTAAGGTTCAATTCCTTTGGATTCAAAAGATACTTTAGACTCTTGTGATCAGTAAACAAATAACATTTTTCACCGAATAGATAGTGCCTACAAAATTTAAAAGAAAAAACAACCGCAACTAATTTCAGGTCATGAGTCAGATAATTCAACTTGTGTGGCTTTAATTGTCTGGAAGCATAAGCTACCACTTTATCGTATTGTATAAGGACACATCCTAAACCGAGATGGGAAACATCACTAAAAACTGTAAAATCTTTTCCCGGTTCAGGTTGTATTAAAATAGGGGCTCAGGTAAGAACTTGCTTGAATTGATCGAAGCTGTGTTGTTGATTTTCTGACCACACAAATGGTTCATCCTTCCTAAGAAGTTTAGTTAAGGGAGCAGCTAGCAAATAAAATCCTTTCACAAATCTCCGGTAATAGCCGGCCAAACCGAGAAAGCTTTTAACTTCCCTTATATTCCTTGGAGGTCTCCAATCAATCACGAATTGAATCTTCTTCAGATCTACCTTTATTCCATCTACCGAAATTACATGGCCAAGGAAGGAAACTTTTGAAAGCCAGAATTTACACTTATCAAACTTAGCATAAAGTTGTTTATCCCGGAGTATCTATAGCACGACCTGTAAGTGTCTTGAATGTTCTTCTTTACTTTTCGAATAAACAAGAATATCGTCTATGAAGATGATAACAAATTTGTGTAAATAAAGCTTGAAAACTTGGTTTATAAGGTCTATGAAGGTCGTCGGCGTGCTGGTTAAGCCGAAAGGCATCACTAGAAATTCGTAATGACTATACCGAGTTCAAAAAGCAGTTTTGGGAACATCAGCTTCCTTTACTCTCATCTGATAATACCTTGACCGAAGGTCAATCTTGGAAAATATCGTAGCATCCTTTAGTTGATCAAACAAGTCATCAATTCTCGATAAATGATATTTGTTCTTGATAGTAATCTGATTCAGCTTCTGATAATCAATACAAAGCCTCATAGATCTGTCTTTCTTCTTTACAAACAGAACAGGGGCTCCCCATGGAGAGGAACTTGGCCTTATGAACCCCTTGTCTTGTAAGTCTTGTAATTGAGTCTGAAACTCTTTGAGTTTGAATGGGGCCATATGGTAAGGTGTAATGGAAACTGGAACCGAGCTTGGAGAACTTCAATTCCAAATTCAACTTCCATTGGTGAAGGTAGTCCCGACAATTCCTCAGGAAACACATCAGAAAATTTGAAAACAGTTAAAATAGATTCAAGGGAAGACTTGGTTCCATTTAGATTAGAAATCGCAGCAAGCACCGAAATAGTTTCAAGAGACTTCTATTCTAACAAAGTTATGGTTTCCTTTCTTAAACCGAGAAGAAACAATCTTCTCTTTGAACAATCTACCCAAACTTGGTGTTTCCCCAACTAGTCTAGGCCTAATATAAGGTCAAATTCATTAAAGGATAAGGCCAATAGATCGGCAGGAAAATGTATGCCCTGGATAAAGAAAGGGCAATTTTTACATACTTGATTTACTAGCACATTGTCTCCTAAAGGATTGGTAGCTATTAGATTATGTTTAGTAGGTTCCGAATTTAATTTAAACTTTTCAATTAAGGAGGAACATATAAAGGAGTGGGTCGATCCCGAATCAAATAAAACAAATACAGGATGTACATCTAATTGTATTGTACCTATGATTACACTGGGAGATTCTTCATCTTCTCGACCTCTAACATGATAGACTCTCACAGGTGCCCGAGACTCTTGATGGGTAACATTCGATCCTTGGCCTTTGTTCTTCCCATAATTCCCAGATTGGGCTTGTTTAGGTCCTTTTCTCCTTGGTGATTGAAACTGGTTCGAACCCTTTGATACATGAGAAGGTAATTTATTCGGGTTCTGAGAACATTTCTTAATGAAGTGACTAGTTTCTCCGCATAAGAAGCAGGCACTAGATTTTTTCCTGCACTGACCTAGGTGATGCTTCTGACAATTATTGCAGAAAGGATGTTGATATTCTCTTCTGGTATTTCTAGTACTATTGATGGATACCGAAGGTGCAAGAGTTCTGGATACAGACTGAGGTTTAGGTATAAAATTTCCCTTCGAAGAATTGTTATAAGAAAAATTTCCTCCATGATGCTTTTGTTTCTTATTCTACCAAAACGGTTTGCGATCATCCCTCAATCTTTTATCACCCCGAGAGTGATTCCCTTTTCTCTTTTATAAGGTCTTCATCTTGGCTTCAGTGGCTATAACCTGATTTACCAATTCTTGAAAATCGGTAATTCCCAAAGCTATGAACATAGGTCCCAGTTCATCGTTAAGCCCATCAATAAACATTCTACACTCATCCTTCTCCTTTTTGATGAATTCAGACCCATATTTGCAAAACTCGCTACCATACTACTCAATCGGCTTGCCCCCTTGTCTCAAGTATAAGAAACGTCTTCTGCGTTCAGCCAGATATTGCTCACTGATATATTTCTTTCAGAATTCTTTAAGAAAGAATTCCTAAGTGATCGAGTTGGCTGGAGCTGTAAGGATCGTAGTCTCCCACCAACTGAGTGCTTCGTCTGCAAAAAGAGCCATAACACATTCCAACTTGTGATCATCAGAGCATTGCAATTGTTTGGTCAGGATTCTAGTAGTAGCTTCTAACCAGAATTCAGCTTCTTCCAGTTTCTCTTATTTGGTTCCGGTGAACGTGTAAGCTCGATGTTGAGCTAACTTATCAATTGAGGCTCTTGTCGGTGCTACTACTGGAGGGTTAAGAGGAACCGGGGGGCTTTGCCTTATTGAAACTATTAATTGATCGAACATTTCTTTCATGCTCGAGAAGCATTCTCGTTGGACAGGGTGAATAGCAGGGGCTTCTTGCTGAACTTGTTGAGGTTCAGCATTCTTTGGTGGTTCTTATTGATTCTGGTTCATCCTTACACTTCTTCTTTCAGTGGAGGAACCAGTTGGGCTTTCATTTTCTTTGCCCAAACGTGTTTCTAACATTCTAAAGTAAAAGGAGCGTAATCAGATATAAGTCACAGCACATACACTTAACTCCTAGGTGGCACCTAAAAGCTCTAATGCAATGTACCTAACACTCCCCTAGAATCAATCAACTTTAGCTCTGATACCAAAATGAAATGCTCTAAACAGGGCCAAGTAATAACTGAAATTAGTAGTTTGAGAAACAAGAAATTCCTAAATTTAGAAGCAAGTTAGTGATCGGCTTCACCAAATCAAGCACTAAAAGGGGTCAAGAGTCTATACGAAGCACTTGATAATTAGCATAGTTAGGCATCAGAACAATTTTAACTCAACACATTCAGCAGAAACATGATTGTAAAAACAACAATCACTTGAACTCTACTTAAGTCACACTTGTTTAGTTCATTCTATTCAATCTGGCTCAACATTTTAATCCCAATATACAAAGCATGATAAAAAAATCGATTTCTAGATTTCAGGGACCGTTTATTACTAGTTGTTAATCCTTGTCAAGTTACCTTAACTATACATGTTCATATTCGTAGCAACATTTCAGGGTTGAGGTTTGACTAATACAATGATCTTCCAAGTTCTTTTTATCTTATAGTTGGTTCATACTTCACTAACCATTTTATTAGATTTCTTTTTTAACACAACCTTAACAATCATGACTAGTATTCTTGAATAACTAGACCGAGTCTATCCAACAACTCAACCAAGCATTCGGCACATGTCAACCATCTCATAATTTTTAACTCAAAAACCATTTACAAAGCCTACCATTGAATAAAATGCATGGCATAAACTAAGTAATTTTAATCTTATATCCATTTTGCATGAGCTTTAAAGAAATATAATCCCATCATGCAAACTCACTAACGACCTATCACCCCAACCCACATTCATGATTAACATTCATGCCATTCACCAAGCATTAATCCACACAAAAACTTACTATTATAGATTTACACATAGAGGTTAGATTAAGTTACATGCCCAAAACAACATAGATGTGGATTTACAAATATGTATATATAATTCCTAAGGTGCCACCATCCTAGGAGTTAAGACAAAATGATATAACATACTCTTAATGACGGCTGATGACTAGATCAAGCTTCCTCTTCCAAGGATTGAACTGGCAAAAAGACTAATCTGCGAGTAGTAAAAGAAGAAATTCGATAAGCTTAAGCTTAGTGAGAGAGTTTAAAGCAATTAAACAATAACAACATTCTACACCTTACACTACTTAAGCATTCTACTTTCTAATACAAGCAAGAATATCTAGGTAGTTCTTAACCATTACCCCACTTATTTTACGGTCACTTCTTCTTACAGACCTCTTAATTCTTTTCTTCAATCAAACACATAAAACATTGAGAAATTTTCCAATATTCGGCATGATATATATATATATATATATATATTCGAACCAAAAGTATTAAGATAGTCATCTCAAGCAATTTACATTCTACCTATGTGATTACTTACAAGGAATTAATCAAATAGAATGACCAAGTACATAATTATACCACTTAATTAGCCTTATTTCGTGTTTATTTCAACAACAGATCCTATTAAACAGTAACATCATTAAAAGACGCCTCAAGCAATATTAACTCAATCAATTTCTTGACTCATAAGTCAGTACATTCAAAATATGCCTTTGGTAATTTCAATCATATTAATCAATTTTATAGCCTTGTGAATCGAATTTTGGTTTAGGTACACGAGTCTCTAACCAACTGTTGCCCTTGTAAAAACATTTGGTACTCGCAGTACCGGTCAATCCCTCCTACTGTCGCCAAGTGACCAGACAACTTCCCTCCTACTGTTGCCAAATAGGGACCACTACCCCGGACCGTAGTCCAACCCGACACTGAGCTCTATGGACCCTATGGCATGCCAACTATACCTAAAACTAACTCAAGGTCAAGGCTTTAATAGTGTCAATCTTTGATTAGTTCATGTTTCAATCATATATATTTCCTTTCTCAGCAAGCTTTCTTGACCCTTACTTTCATTTAGGGTACACACATGTAAAATATACATTCACCAATTGTGAATTTCATGAATCATACTTGCTTGATCAATCGGCTTACCAGCCCAACAATTTACTTATTAACTCAATTATGGCTTATAAAGTACCTTGTATTTCAATTCGTACATGCATGTCATTCATAATATAATTGGTTTAACCACAACAAACAATCATGCTAACAACATAGGCCATTCGAACTATTCCTATTTCAATAATGTCAAAATATTTGATTTCTCAATCTAATTCACGACAACATGTGTTAAGTGTTCAAAAGTACTATTTTTATTACTCTTTTTACTCATATTATTGTTAGACTTAGGCTCGTATTAGTTGCATAATTAGTCATTCATGCAATAATTCATGTTTCTTTCCACAGTTGAGCTTGATTACATAACTTAGTGATTTTTGTGGAAAAAGATACTACTTTGGTGTGTTTTTGTGTATGCAAAATCAATTGCCAAAGCAAGGCTGGAACCAGTAACCAGGGCAGTGCATGAAGGAGATGCCGACGCAGTTGTTAGGGTAGTGCATGAAGGAGATGTCGACGCATTTGCCAGGGTAGGGCATGAAGGTTATGCCGAGCTAGTTGCCAGGGCAATTGTCGACAATGGAATAAGATGATGTGGCACTCGAATTGATGACTAGATAAAGCCCAATATGACGTGGAAGAAGATAAATCCTAGAAGAATTTGAGATTCAAAGAGAGGTTAAATGCCAAAGAAGATAGGAGAAAATCTAGAAAGAATTTAAATATAATACAAAATTATATTCTTTTAAAGTATTTAATTCCAACTTAACTTCCTCCTCAAGAAAGACTTTGACCTAACCATCTCCTATAAAAAGAACCCCTCGTCGCCTATTTCAACAAGTTTGGAGGGAGAGTTCGATTGAGAGAGTTTCCAAAGAGGGCTGATTGATTTCTTCATCTTCTTCTTCTTTATTCTATTCGATTCATGTTTGGGGATTATTCTTTGTATATCTTTCGAAACCCAGCCATAAATTGATATGAATTGGCTTGGGTTGTTTTGGGTTTGTTGTTGTGAGAAACAATTGGATTTTGTTTAGGTAATAAGAGTTTGCACTTTCAAATCAAGGTTTACTCATTCTTGGTTTTTATTCTTGTTTGCGAGTGAATTGGGAGAGAATCTCGTAATTCTATCTATTTATCTAATATCGAGAGAGTTAGATTCAAGAAACAAATGAGTATGGTCTTTATTCAATCTATCGATGGTGAAGATTAATCCAGCTTAGGAATAAGTTAAGGATTTCAATGGCTAAGAGGAGCGCAAGATTAGTTGTTGTTCACCCTTGATTCACGCAGGGATGTATTGTCAAGGCATGCACAACTAGCTGCAGTTTATACTTAGGGATAAGAAGAAACCATTGAAGAACGCTCTGCCGAACCTTGAAGTTGCTGCCCAGGCAACGCCGCTGTGCAATTTGCCTCGGCAACTGAGTTGTCCTTGCACTCTTTTACCAAGACGATCTAATTGGCTATCACACCTCAACTCACGATAACCTGGCCTATTCTCTCTCTTTTGATTACATCTTTATTTTATTTACTTTCTCTTTTATTTTATTCATTAGTTAGAACTCCTACAATTATCAATTGTGTTTTTACTTTACAGTGCGATAACTAAAGCAAAGTGACCCAAACCAATCCCTGTGGAGATGATACTCGATACTTATCATATCACTTTATTACTTGCGACGTGTATACTTGCACAATTCGTAGCACTCAATACGCGCAACAAGTTTTTGGCGCCGTTGCCGGGGATTGGCAATTGGTGTTAATTGTTTTTGTTATTGCATTTCTTTTATTATTTTTACTAACTTTTCTTCTTTTTTTGTTTTATAAAAAAAATTAGGTGCGCTAGAAGTTAAGGGACATCAACATGTCAGAAAATAAAAGCCGATCTATTCGAGAGTTGGTGAAGGAAGATAGGAATCAATCCACTCAAGAATTTCTTACACCCTTCGATAATTACCTATACCAACCAAGAAAAGCCCAAAGAGCCTATCTCGTAGAGAACTCTTGTGCTATGTGTGGAGAACATCATGTTTTTGAAAATTGCCCTCACATTTTCAATGCATATGGTTACATGGAGGACCATAGATGGAACCAACAGCAAAATCTTTCATGGTATGATCAAAAAGCTCAATTTTTTTTTACCATGATAATTTTGCCGTAGCAACAGATATGCCATGGCAATATAGTCCTTTCCAAGAGCATTCTAATTCCTTGGAGGAAACGTTGCTAGCTTCCTTGGCTAGACTTGACGGATCAATTGAAGAGATTCGAGAGCTATCAAAGTCCATGGATATGAGGATAGCTCAATGGGATGCACCCTTGAGGGATTCAGAAGATCAATTGAGGAGATCCACATATGCCATGGATAACATGCCCCAACAGTCAATTGCTAGGGATACTGAAATCCTAAGGAAAAAGGATAAGGAGCAATGCAAAGAAAGGTCCCAGATGTGTGGGGAACAACTAAAGCCTCCAAGTAAAGAGGATACCAATGAGAGAGACTACCCAACACATGATGAGCCTGAGCAACAAACTGCCTCGATAATGATTGAGGAGCCTAAATAGAGCAATGTCGCGACAACACTCAGTGAAGTTGAGAACAACAATACTACAGCAAATTTTGAGGAACCTGATGCCCAGAAGATTACAACGTTGATGTTGAAGCAGGAATCTGTAGATTGCTATCATCTACAGTTGCCACAGCAATTGCATGACCACATGGAAGATCAACGAGATGATAATACTTTGCCAATGGAATATGAGCAGGTAATGGTTGAACCTTTCGAATTCTTTAAAAACTCACCTCGTCCATTGCAGGTATGTCTTGAGGAACTGATGTTGGTAGATTTAAAGCCATCGAAATCTCTACCGATGGAGATGTTTGAGATGCCAAAAGAAAACGGTGTTTGGATTCGTAAAGCTTTTTAGAAAATTGGTTTTTCCCTTGACTTACAGCAAATTTTGGCAATTGATTGCCACGGCAATTGGCTTGAGAAGCAATTGCCACGACAACAAAGGCTACATCCAACCATGATAGAAGTCGACAAGAATGAGGTAATTCAATGGTTGGGAATGGATATAATATTTCCTAATAATATATTCATGCCTTCAGGAATAGTAGCAAGGTGGAAGATGTGCGTGAACTACAAGGGAACGCGAAAGAAAGACACCTCCACCATGGTAACACAAAAGGGAGTAGCAGCGAGCACATTGGCCCAATTCTTTTTGGGCAATATTGTCACTCGATGGAGGGTGCGGATGGACTATAAGAAGTATCGAAAACGACCCTCCTCAAGTTTTCTCAGATATGCGGTAACATTAGAAGATGCATGAAAAATGCTCTTTCTAAGAATTTTAATTTTTTTTATTTTTGGAACTTTATTTTATTTTCAGTTTTTTTTTCTTTATTTATTTTTGAAATTTTTAGGAGAAATTTTATTTTATTTAACTTCATTATCTTTAGTTTCCAAGTTTTCTTTTCTTTTCCATAACAAGACTCACAACCACCATGCTAAGGAAATTCCCTACCGACCACGGCAACGAAAACTGGCGATGCTCAGGCAACAACAATGGCTTCAACAACTACTGATGCCCAGGCAAGTGAACCTCCCTCGACAAACATGGATCAAATCAAAGCAAAGCTATTCACGCGGTACCAGCCACAAGCATTCAACCACCGACCGAAAAATGAATCAAGCAGATGGCACGAAGGAAACTTATCACTCGAGGTGACGACCTCTCCGACTAACTCATTTCATTTAGTTTCTTTTAAACTTTGTTTCACTTTTACATGCATTGAGGACAATGCTTCTCTCGAGTTTAGGGGGTGTTGGTTTCTTTTTAGTTTCAGGTTTAGTTGCATTCATCTTTAGCAATCACATATAGGTTGCATATGTTACTTTCCATGCCTTTGATTGGATTTAATTGCTTAAGACTTGTTGAATATCCAATGATGAATTTTTGCCACTGCACTTAATTGAAAGAACCTTTAATTTTATGATTGCATGAAAAGAACTTAGAATTTTACTATGATGCTGATTTTTTTTACATGATTGTGGCTTGTTGGTTGGAAGAAACTTAGTGAACTTAGGTTGCTTAAAATTTGGGTAAATTTAAAATTGAAAATTAAAAGTTAATTTCTTGCTAGAGGTGCCCGAAACTGGCTCTAGTAGTTAATCCGCATTAAAGAATCGCTAGAGGTGCCCGAAATTGGCTCTAGTGGACTAAAATAAAATGAGAAATTGCTTACTTTGCTAGATGTGCCTGAAATTGGCTCTAGTGAATATAAAAATAAATGCCCCGATAATTAAATTGATAAAAGCCTATTGTTCACATAGAATCTTGAGTACATCGCCACGAGCATGTACACAACTTGTACATGCCCCGGTAATTAAATTGATAAAAATAAATGTCCCGGTAATTAAATTGATAAATGCCCCGGTAATCAACTTGTACACAACTACGCACACACATTGTCACAAGCATTATAGTTTGCTTCCGGGTAATTTTTCTGCTATCCGAAAAATTAAAAGGTGATCATACTTTGTGCCACGGTTTTGAGGTTTGAATTCAAGTTTGAAGCATGTCATTGATGATTAAAGTCTTGGCATGTAATTGTTAGTTCGCATTGCTTGAGGACAAGCAATAGTTCGAGTTTGAGGGTGTGTTAAGTGTTCAAAAATACTATTTTTATTACCTTTTTTACTCATATTATTGTTAGACTTAGGCTCATATTAGTTGCATAATTAATCATTCATGCATTAATTTATGTTTCTTTCCATCGTTGAGCTTGATTGCATAACTTGGTGATTTTTGCGGAAAAATATACTACTTTGGTGTGTTTTTGTGTGTGCTGAATCAGTTGCCAAAGCAAGGCTAGAACCAGTAGCTAGGGCAGTGCATGAAGGAGATGCCGACGCAATTGCCAAGGTAGTGTATGAAGGAGATGCTGACGCAGTTGCCAGGGCAGTGCATGAAGGTTATCCGAGCTAGTTGCCAAGGAAATTGTCGACAATGGAAAAATATGATGTGGCACTCAAATTGATGACTAGATAAAGCCCAATATGACATGGAAAAGATAAATCCTAAAAGAATTGGAGATTCAAAGAGAGATTAAATCTCAAAGAAGATAGGAGAAGATCTAGAAGGAATTTAAATATAATAAAGAATTATATTCTTTTAAAGTATTTAATTCCAACTTAACTTCCTCCTCGAGAAAGACTTTATCCTAACCATCTCCTGTATAAAGAACCTCTAGCCGCCTATTTCAACAAGTTTGGAGGGAGAGTTCGATTGAGAGAGTTTCCAAAGAGGGCTGATCGATTTCTTCATCTTCTTATTCTTTATTGTATTCGATTCATGTTTGGGGATTATTCTTTGTATATCTTCCGAAACCCAGCCATGAATTGATGTGAATTGGCTTGGGTTGTTTTGGGTTTGTTGTTGTGAGAAACAATTGGATTTTGTTTAGGTAATAAGAGTTTGCACTTTCAATTCAAGGTTTACTCATTCTTGGTTTTTATTCTTGTTTGCGAGTGAATTGGGAGAGGATCTCGTAATTTTATCTATTTATCTAATATTGGGAGAGTTAAATTCAAGAAACGAATGAGTATGGTCTTTATTCAATCTATCGATGGTGAAGATTAATCCAGCTTAGAAATAAGTTAAGGATTTCAACGGCTAAGAGGAGTGCAAGATTGGTTGTTGTTCACCCTTGATTCACGCAGGGATGTATTGTCAAGGCATGCACAACTAGCTAGAGTTTCGACTTAGGGATAAGAAGAAACCACTGAAGAACGCTCTGTCGAACCTTGAAGTTGCTGCCTAGCTGCCCAAAGAGTTGCCCAGCCAGTTGTCCAGGCAACCGTCGATTAGTTTCCAAGGCAAACCCGCTACGCAAGTGGCCACGACAACTGAGTTGCCCTTGCACTCTTTAACCAAGACGATCCAATTGGCTATCACACCTCAACTCACGATAACCTGACCTATTCTTTCTCTTTTGATTACATCTTTATTTTATTTACTTGCTCTTTTATTTTATTCGTTAGTTAGAACTCCTACAATTATCAATTGTGTTTTTACTTTTACAGTGCGATAACTAAAGCAAAGTGGCCCAAACCAATCCCTGTAGAGACGATACTCGATACTTATCATATCACTTTATTACTTGCGACCTGTATACTTGCACAATTGCATAGCACTCAATATGCGCAACAAGTTTTTGGCGTCGTTGCCGGGGATTGGCAATTGGTGTTAGTTGTTTTTGTTTTTGCATTTCTTTTATTATTTTTACTAACTTTTCTTTTTGTTTGTTTTATCAAAAAAATCAGGTGCACTACAAGTTAAGGGACATCAACATGTCAGGAAATAAAAGTCGATCTATTCGAGAGATGATGATGAAAAATAGGAATCAATCCACTCAAGAATTTCTTACACCTTTCGATGATTACCTATACCAACCGAGAAAAGCCCAAAGAGCCTATCCCGTGGAAAACTCTTGTGCTATGTGAGGAGAATATCATGTGTTTGAAAATTGCCCTCACATTTTCAGTGCATATGGCTACATGGAGGACCATAGATGGAACCAACAGCAAAATCCTTCATGGTATGATCAAAAAGCTCAAAATTTTTCTTACCATGATAATTTTGCCGTAGCAACAGATATGCCATGGCAATATAGTCATTTTCCAAGAGCATTACAATTCCTTGGAGGAAACATTGCTAGCTTCCTTGGCTAGACTTGACGGATCAATTGAAGAGATTCAAGAGCTATCAAAGTCTATGGATATGAGGATAGCTCAGTGGGATGCACCCTTGAGGGATTCAGAAGATCAATTGAGGAGATCCACATATGCCATGGATAATATGCCCCAACAATCAATTGATAGGGATACTGAAATCCTAAGGAAAGAGGATAAGGAGCAATGCGAAGAAAGGTCCCTGATGTGTGGGGAACAACTAAAACCTCTAAGTCAAGAGGATGCCAATGAAAGAGACTGCCCAACACATGATGAGCCTGAGCAACAAATTGCCTCGGCAATGATTGAGGAGCCTGAACAGAGCAATGTCGCGACAACACTCAGTGAAGCTGAGAACAACAATACTACAGCAAATTTCGAGGAACCTGATGCCCAGAAGGTTACAACGTTGATGTTGAAGTAGGAATCTGTAGATTGCTCTTATCTACAGTTGCCACAGCAATTGCACGACCACATGCAAGATAAACGAGATAATGATACTTTGCCAATCGAATATGAGTAGGTAATGGTTGATCCTTTCGAATTCTTTAAAAACTCACCTCGTCCATTGCATGTATGTCTTGAGGAACTGATGTTGGTAGATTTGAAGCCATCGAAATCTTTACTGATGGAGATGTTTGAGAGGCCAAAGGAAAACGGTGTTTGAATTCGTAAATCTTTTCAGAAAATTGGTTTTTCCCTTGACTTACAGCAAATTTTGGCAACTGATTGCCACAGTAATTAGCTTGAGGAGCAATTGCCACGACAACAAACGCTACATCCAACCATGATAGAAGTCGACAAGAATGGGGTAATTGAAAGGTTGGGAATGGATATAATTTTTCCTAATAATATATTAATGCCTTTAGGAACAGTAGCAAGGTGGAAGATGTGCATGGACTACAAGGGAACACGAAAGAAAGACACCTCCACCATGGTAACACAAAAAGGAGTAGTTGCGAGTACATTGGCCCAATTCTTTTTGGCCAATATTGTTACTCGATGGAGAGTGCGGATGGACTATAAGAAGTGTCGAAAATGACCCTCCTCAAGTTTTCTCAGATATGCAGTAACATTAGAAGATGCATGAAAAATGCTCTTTCTAAGAATTTTAAATTTTTCATTTTTTTATTTTTGGAACTTTATTTTATTTTTAGTTTTTTTCTTTATTTATTTTTGGAATTTTTAGGAGATATTTTATTTTATTTGTCTTCATTATCTTTAGTTTCCAGGTTTTCTTTTCTTTTCTACAACAAGACTCACAACCACCATGCTAAGAAAATTCTCTGCCGACTACTTGCCACGACAACCGCAATAGAGGATGCCCCGGCAACTACCTCAACAGTTGCCACGTCAATAGAAACTGGCGATGCCCATGTAACAACAATGGCTTCAACAACTACTAATGCCCAGGCAAGTGAACCTGCCTCGGCAAACATGGATCAAATCAAAGCAATGCTATTCACGCGGTACCGGCCACAAGCATTCAACCACCGACCGAAAAATGAATCAAGCAAACAGCACGAAGGAAACTTATCACTCGAGGTGACGACCTCTCCGACTAACTCATTTCATTTAGTTTCTTTTAAATTTTGTTTCACTTTTGCATGCATTGAGGACAATGCTTCTCTCGATTTTGGGGGTGTTGGTTTCTAATTAGTTTCATGTTTAGTTGCATTCATCTTTAGCAATCACATATAGGTTGCATATGTTACTTGTCATGCCTTTGATTGGATTTAATTGCTTAAGACTTGTTGAATATCCAATGATGATTTTTTTTCCACTGCACTTAATTAAAAGAACCTTTAATTTTAGGATTGCATGAAAAGAACTTAGAATTTTACTATGATGCTGATTTTTTTACACGGTTGTAGCTTGTTGATTGGAAGAAGCTTAGTGAACTTAGGTTGCTTAAACTTTGAGTAAATTTAAAATTGAAAATTAAAAGTTAATTTCTTGCTAGAGGTGCCCGAAACTGGCTCTAGTAGTTAATCGACATTAAAGAATCGCTAGAGGTGCCCGAAATTGGCTCTAGTCGACTAAAATAAAATGAGAAATTGCTTACTTTGCTAGAGGTGCCCGAAAATGGCTCTAGTGAATATAAAAATAAATGCCCCGGTAATTAAATTAATAAAAGCCTATTGTTCTCATAGAATCTTGAAAATCAAATTGTATACAACTACGCACACACATTGTCACGAGCATTATAGTTTGATTCCGGGTAATATTTGTGCTATCCAAAAAATTAAAAGGTGATCATACTCTGTGCCACGGTTCCGAGGTTTGAATTCAAGTTTGAAGCATGTCTTTGATGATTAAAGTCTTGGCAGGTAATTGTTAGTTTGCATTGCTTGAGGACAAGCAATAGTTCGCGTTTGGGGGGTATTAAGTGTTCAAAAGTACTATTTTTATTACACTTTTTACTCATATTATTGTTAGACTTAGGCTCATATTAGTTGCATAATTAGTCATTCATGCATTAATTCATGTTTCTTTCCACCGTTGAACTTGATTACATAACTTGGTGATTTTTGTGGAAAAAGATACTGCTTTGGTGTCTTTTTGTGTATGCAAAAACAATTGACAAAGCAAGGCTGGAACCAGTAGCAAGGGCAGTGCATGAAGGAGATGCTGACGCAGTTGCTAGGGCAGTGTATGAAGGAGATGCCGACGCAGTTGCCAAGGCAGTGCATGATGGTTATGCCGAGCTAGTTGCCAAGGCAATTGTAGACAATGGAAAAATATGATATGGCACTCGAATTGATGACTAGATAAAGCCCAATATGATGTGGAAAAAGATAAATCCTAGAAGAATTAGAGATTCAAAGAGAGATTAAATCCCAAAGAAGATAGGAGAAGATCTAGAAGAAATTTAAATACAATAAAGAATTATATTCTTTTAAAGTATTTAATTCCAGCTTAACTTCCTCCTCAAGAAAGACTTTGACCTAACCATCTCCTATATAAAGAACCCTTAGCCGCCTATTTCAACAAGTTTGGAGGGAGAGTTCGATTGAGAGAGTTTCCAAAGAGAGCTGATCGATTTCTTCATCTTCTTCTTCTTTATTCTATTTGATTCATGTTTGGGGATTATTCTTTGTATATCTTTCGAAACCCAACCATGAATTGATGTGAATTGGCTTTGGTTGTTTTGGGTTTGTTGTTGTGAGAAACAATTGGATTTTGTTTAGGTAATAAGAGTTTGTACTTTCAGTTCAAGGTTTACTCATTCTTGGTTTTTATTCTTGTTTGCGAGTGAATTGGGAGAGGATCTCGTAATTCTATCTATTTATCTAATATCAGGAGAGTTAGATTCAAGAAATGAATGAGTATGGTCTTTATTCAATCTATCGATGGTGAAGATTAATCCGACTTAGGAATAAGTTAAGGATTTCAACGGCTAAGAGGAGCGCAAGATTGGTTGTTGTTCACCATTGATTCACGCAGGGATGTATTGTCAAGGAATGCACAACTAGCTAGAGTTTTGACTTAGGGATAAGAAGAAATCATTGAAGAACGCTCTGTCGAACCTTGAAGTTGCTGCCCAGCTGCCCAAACAATTGCCCAGGCAACCGTCGATTAGTTGCCAAGGCAACCCCGCTGCGCAAGTTGCCACGGCAACTGAGTTGCCCTTGCACTCTTTTACCAAGACGATCCAATTGGCTATCACACATCAACTCACGATAACTCGGCCTATTCTCTCTCTTTTGATTAAATCTTTATTTTATTTACTTGCTCTTTTATTTTATTCGTTAGTTAGAACTCCTACAATTATCAATTGTGCTTTTACTTTTACAGTGCGATAACTAAAGCAAAGTGGCCCAAACCATTTCATGGGGAGACGATACTTGATACTTATCATATCACTTTATTACTTGTGACGTGTATACTTGCACAATTGCGTAGCACTCAATACGCGCAACAGCATGCTCATAGACACATATACTTCTTTATCAAACACATACCTGGCATCCAAGCTTGCACATGCAAACAAACATCAATTAAATTATAAATCAAACAAGGCAGCAAGAAACGTTCGGGAAGGTTGTTAGCCTTTCTAGAGGCTTTAAACTAACTCACAGGTTTATCCAGCTATTGTTGATCAAGAATTACAATCCCCTTCAATTTATCTAGGCACTGCTCGGTGTTCGTTCTTTTCCCTTCATCGTCTTCTTGATCTAACAATAAGTTATATTTCATTAGAATCTTTCCAATTGATATCGATGTTCTATACAAGTTCTTGATATAATACTCTTTTGCTCATTTATTCAAACCAGTTTCTTTTCACACATTACATGAATTCACTGTCAATTAGTTCCTCTATAATGCCTCTACATTGCATCATATGATCCCTAGAGTTATTTTACTTAATTTCCAGTATTAAAATAGTCTCGAACTCCCTGCATTACCTAAAACAGTCCCAACAAACTCTGAACATAAAACATTCCACTACCAGGAAGTTTACACACCCTATTTAACCTAATTTCATACTCATAAATTTTATACTCATCCTAGCAAAATTGATGGGTCAAAACAGTCCCCTATCCTTATGAAAACAGGGCAGTCCAAAGGATGTATGATTAACAATTTTTAAGCCAATTTTCCATTCAATTTTACACATTAAACTTGGGCAGATTTGGAACCTACATTAGACTCAATCAAATGAGCACATTCAGCCACAATTCTATCTATAAAACAGTCCTATTACCAGCTGAAATATACATGAGCAGCCTTGAATTTTCTATACTATAACCGAAAACATCATGGGTACAAATTTTTACTTGCAATACACATCTAACAAATTTCTAACTCATGCATGACTAGAATTACAAGAAGATGAGAATTCATCTCTAAGCTAAGATTCAAACTACAAAAGCATTCAAATCAACCAAGATATGAACATCCAAATCAAGACAATTTACCTTCTAATTTGTTCCCAAGTAATTAGTGAAATTTAATGGACCGAAACCTTCAGGATTTCATGAAAAATGGCCAAACTCTCCTTTCTCTTTCTTAATCTAATGTTTCCGGTTATCTCCAATAGAGAGAGAGAAATCAAATAGGAGAAGAATACTCAAATGAAACCATTTCCATGTGGCAATTCTAAACCAATTTGGTGCATCTCACGATGACATGTGGATGAGCCACTAATTCTTTTCTTTTTATCATGCAAACAACAATTTTTATTGTTTCTACAATTTGTTTTTTTAATTCTGCTACCAAGATTTCACCCCCTTTCATTTTGGTCACTATTTAGATAACAATAATTTAAGCTAAGATGATGTAACTTAATTGGCATCATATGAACAATATTTTTAGGGTGTTACAGGAATACTTGAAAAAACTCGTGTTTTTAAATAAAGGTTGAGGAGTCGCCACCGGTCACTTAGTTTTGGTAGATCGAACACCAAAAGGTAACCAGAAAAAACGGGTTCGCGAGTCAGTTATTTGTGGGGAAGGTTCGCACTCTCACCATGCCCAAAAATTGGTACCTATTGGTTTGTATCGTATTTGTAAAGAAAAATTTAAATTCGACTAAATTCAATTAATAATCCTTAAATGCATGAATGCATGGCAATATTTTTTGAATATATATATAACCTCGCAGATTACGGTAGCCAAAGGAGATGATGTCCGAAGACTCAGGACGACAATCCCAATAGGGTACCAAAATCTTGAAGCCTAAATCTAATGCTATAGTATAAAAATGCATGGACAATTTAAGAATGCCTACAAATAAACATAAAGGACAATAATAAATAGAAGGCATAAATAAAGAGCAAATAATATATATATATATATATATTAATTAAGGTTAGTTAATTAATTAAATTAATTGAACCATAAATAATACGGATCATACCTCAATGTCGGTCACCGTAAGGCTGTAGGCGAATCGTGATCGAACATACCACAATAAATAAATTTACATATACATATATAAACATATAATAAACAAGATAGGACTGAAATTAAACTAAAACAGAAATGAAGATGCATAAATTAAGGGCAGAAATTAAATAAACACAAATAACCAATAATACTGGAATAAGGACCAGATTAAGAAAGGAAATAAACCTGCAGGATATTGGGTTCCTAGTATAGAGATATATAATAACAAATAAAGGGTTAAAAGACAACTCTTGATGATAATACATATAAAAAACGGCATTCAAGGAAGAAATCAACTAAATGGATTTTTTTTCAGATTTTAAAATGGAACTAAACATAAATAGAAAGAAGTGATTTCATTCATATCTGTCTTCAAAACGCAAAAATAAGGGATTTTTCTCCTCAAAAATAACTTTATTTTTAATTTTTCATCCCATCTATTTATTCTATTCATTCAATGACCATAAATTAATATAAAATTAAATAAATTTTACATCATATAAATGAATCTTAACTCCTATACATATATATAATGTAATTAATTAATTCGTTTTTTAATCTGGTGTTGGGGAAATCTCATATCTATTAAATAATGATAGCATCAATGTGTGGTAGCGGACTAGCGGCACCCAATGGCTACGTTTTTTCCTATGCTTGTGGGTCCTCCTTATTGTCATGGGGCTAGATTTTGACTCTAGCTGATCCGTGCTGCCTTAGACGCCTTCGACGCAAATCAGTCGATTCCTACGCCTAAGTCAGCCTTCAACCAGCCTTGTGAGTACTCTTGCTCGACAACGGCTCCGACAAGCCCTCCAAGTTTCGATGGATCGTGTCACGAACACCACTTGTGTCGCGGGGCTAGACCTTTGCCAAACGAATCATGTGAACCTTAGTCGCTTTCTCGGTTGAAACGTCGGCTAAGTCACCCTAAAGTACCTTGTCACGGTCTTAGGTGAAGATCTCTCGACAAACACCTAACTCAGCCAGGATTCTCGCTCCGGAAGATCAAACACTCCTCGAAGCCCTCGAACGAAAGATCGTTCTAAGCGAAAGCTAATCAAAGAACAACGGAAAGAGATTGGCAGCTAGAACAACGAAGAACACTCAAGAACAACAAAGAACAATAAAGAGTTTTAGAGTAAGTGCTTCTTGTATTACTCAAAGTGAAGTGGTAGTGAAGTGATTTACAAGTGAGGAGGGAGCTTCTATTTATAGTTGAACTCCCCTACATCCAACGTCTCAGTTTAAATTACATCGACGGTCGAGATTGATCTTATCTTATCTTATCAAATCTCTAATTATCACAAACATTAACTACACATTATATTCAAATAAATGGATAATGCTTTGACCAAATTACCCTCCTGAATCCTCCATGGATTTGGCTAAGTCCTGTGGGCTTTCTAGCATTCTCCAACTATCACTTAGACAAGGATCCTAACATGATTGTTCAATATATAAACTCATTCATACATGTCTAAATCAATCCAATTATGTGTCAATCCTATAAAAACAGGGCAATTGAGCAATATTTTCAATTTGATTCATTAAGACATCAATTCACTAGAATTTCCAGCATCCCCAATTTCAATTCACATATCAATCATCCATTCTAATCATCATCCAAATTTTCCAGCATCTAGCATAGCATTTCACCCTCAATTTGGCTATTGACAACATCAATTTCTCCTACTCATTCGAATGGCATATCAATTTCATGGATTGATCAATCAATTGAACTTCTTAACTAGTTCATAGCATCAATTCACTAACTATTCATCAAATTCATGTAATTCAAGCAAGAACCCTAAATGTACATGCATCATTTGAATCTATAATGCATTAAGGAAGAGATTTTACCTTCTTATCAAGGTAATATGAATGCTAGCAACTCCAATTTCTCCAAATTTCAAGCTTGCATCAATGAACATGGAGTTTTCTCTCTCAATTTCTTTCTTCTCTATTTTGTTCATATGGTTCGGCCACTAGGAGGAAGATGATGATAGATCATCAATTAATTCCTCCCTAAAATGACTAATTTGTCCTTAATTATCCACTAATTAATGACATGTGTAGGGGCATTTTAGGAATGTAAGAATTTTGCATGCATTCTTTCAATTTGTCACTTGTTTCGGTTTGGTCACTTATACATTAGGTTACCACTTTTTCATTTATAGCATTTTAGTTCTTAATAACTAGACCTAGTATCTTGTTTTCAATCAATTAGGGATCAAATGAAGGCATTGTAGTAACTTCTTTTATACTAGTTTTGAGGATATTACATAAACTGCCGTCACAAACCAAAAGGCCAATGTCAGCATTTTCGGGGACATGGAAATCGAATCCGGGAGAGATCTTTGATCAGAGATAACTACTTGAACTCTAAAGTTCCCAATCCACACCACCGGAAGACTACCAACAAAAATTGTATGAATAGCTAAAAGGCAAGTAAGCATGGCTCGAAAATACTGCGAACACAACCATCAACAAACACAAGGGGCAACACTCCATGCCAATATGCATCATGACACCAAGAACTGCTTCAAAGCACAAAAAGCTTCGGGTTATCCAAAAACCAAAGCAACAAGACCAAAAAGGAGCTTGGAAGGCGGTCGAAAGGCCTCGGCAGTGAAGGGGAAGAAGATTGACTACCGTTCTGGTGAATGGGCTTCTTCAAAATGTGCCCCGCCAATAAGGTGTCAAAATAAAAAGAAAGACTACAACGTCTTGTGGAGGAGACTTCGTATCTTTCAAAACTCCTTTTTGTTTCCCTCGTGAGATTGTAGGCAAAGGAAAAAAAATCAATAGCAATATAAAAAGCCTTGTATTAACTTGGCACGGTAGCTTCAGATGTAAGGTCTTGAGAATCGGTCCTATCAACACAGCCAACAAATCTAGGACCTACAACTTTAATATGCATTAATGAATTAGTTAAGGTTGTGTCAGGCAAATCCTTAAATGTTCTGAAATTTCCTTCACTCTCTGACTTTAACATACGTTTGCTACGCTCTTTCTCATCTCCAAGTAGCTTTCTTGGTTTCTTCAAAATCTATTGCAGGTTCAAGTTAAATCCTTTCTTTCTTAATGTTTCACTTATTTCAATACCTAGAATGTTCCAAGACATAAAATGCCATAGCAGATAGAAAAAGAAACAAGCAAACAACTCAAAGAAAACTTCTCAAAATCAAAGAGAAAAGCGAGAAGGTGAAAAAGCTCTAGCAGCAGCAGTCCAAAGAAAGCGGCAAAAGAAGGAATACCAGCAAAATACGAAAAAACCAGACAACCAAGTACTCAATATAGGACAAGTAACAACACAACAAAAACACACCTGCAACTTAAGAACACGAAACAAGATGGACAACAGCCAAAGGAGAGAAGATGACAATCCACTTCGGTAGAGAGAAGTCGAAACCAAGATCGAGCGACAAAAACCAGTGGAGCGAGCGATCTTAGAAAAAGTCGGCGTCCCAAGAGGCAACACCACATACCAGGAACATCGAAGGAAGAGAAATAGTACCCAGAACCACAAGCCTTCGAGCGAAACCCACCGCGTCGTAACTAGGAAAAACCTCGATCCACAATTGTCAGAAGAAACAAAGGAAACGAGGAGCATGAAATCGAGCCAAATTAAACTTAGATCCAAAACCCCAATCAAAATGCAACGACGCAAGCACAAATCAATGGAGACAGGAACCCTAGAAATTGGGGGAGAAGTTTCGCTACTCTGTTTTTTAAATATATTTTAATTATAAACCTATTCCAGTGGAATAATTAAATTGAAGTGTTAAAAATAAGTTAAAATTTACATAAATATGTAGATTGAGCCTTAACTCCAATTTAAGATTCTAAGAAAATTTATGCAGTTTTATAGATATTGTATATAAAGTGCCCTAATATATGGAAAACTATTCAATATAGTATAGTCTTTAGATAACGCAACCTTTTTTATTTTAGGATTTAATTTATAGGGTTTAGAGCTTAAGATTTATAATTTAAATGTAAGATTTAAGAACTTAGGGTTAGAAATTTAAATTATAAATATTAAAAAATAAAAACAAATACTATCGTTAAAAAATTACACAAGATTAAGAGGTTGTTAGAGGGACAAAAATCATCTGCCCTTTTTCGGTGCCCCTTTCTATGCCCTAATACTAAAAAATTAAATTCTAAACTCTAGCCTTAGCCCTAAATTCTAAATCATAAGCCATAAGCTTCACACCTTAAAAATTACACTCTCCTCAAATTTCATATACCATAACTTTAAACCCTAAACCCTAAACTCTAAACTCTAAACATAACTTTTAAAGTGGTGACATAAATAAGGGCACCAGAAAAATAAAGGATTTCTATTCTTAAGTATGGAAGCAAAAGTATTGATAGATCAGACATAGTGAATTTTTAGCTTTGTTAAGTTTGGGGAATCCCCTTATGTTGATTGTTCTAATCGTTTGATGTATTATCTGTAGAAGCTTATTCTTTTCTAGTTTAACCATCGATTTTCAATTAATTGATTGGCTAATCTGGATTGGATTTTGAAGAGGTCTATCATGGGGGCGATCCTCCCAACCCAATTGTTCCATTTACAACGTCAGAATTTGAACATCTAACATTGCTTAAGAGATCTAATGTCTCATCTCACTAGACCAACTAATTGTTAGTAAACACCAATTTTTATTGTAACACCATAAACCCGGATGTCACATTTGTGCCTTAAGCACAAACCACTACTATAAAATTTCTCAACTTGATTTAGCCTAAATAAAGTATTTTCCAAAACATTTAAATCCAACAATTGAAAATATGAATAAATAATTAAAATAGTTACAAAGGAGCTCCAATTTAATTTAAAATATTTGAACATTTGACTTGATCAATACAATTCCAAAATAAGAGTTATAGACTCGACCACGTAAGGTCCTATGAATACACAACCCACTAAGTACAAGTATCATACTCTGGCAATCACCGCATGATGGAATCCCAAACGATTGTGCTCCTCAAGCATTCGATCAATCTATCAACCTACGCACAGAAACAACAATTTCGAGCGCCGAGCTTACAAAGTTCAATGGTACACATCTACTCTACTATACTCCATGCTAATCATAAACATAAGCATGCAAGCTAGTACGAGTGTCAACGAAATACTACTTGGCAAAATATTGCAGATTTTGTATGTTATCCACTAAAATACTGTCAAGAATACTTCTTTTTACGTGTAAGTATACACAGCCAACAAGTAATATAGTAGTAAGAAAGTATCGTATCCACAGGGATTGTCCACGAATTAATGTCGTGATAAATATTTGTGAAGAATGAAATAAATATGATGAAAATTGATTGTAGTTTTAATTAAGAAATTAATAAAGGAAAATTGAAACAAGGAATTTGGTAGAATGACAAACAAATGTGCCAAGATGAATGTTTGGCGTTGGCAAGGGATGCTTGGATTTCACGTTAGCAAGGACAACTATTAATAATGATAGACCTTGGTTTGTTATCATAATTAGGGTGTTTGACCGAGCATCGATCATCGTTTTTTTGCCAACCAAGCTTTGACATTCTTCCTCTTATTTTTTCCCCTACGCTCGATATTTCCCTTTTGCATTCACCTGCTCCAATCCTGCCAAGCCTGTACACCACAGCAAGAAAATACCCTTTCACTTTGGCAATGAAATCTGTACATTCCTCAACTCCTAGATGCAAATGCATAAAACTACTGGAAAAATGTACTAATATGTACCTAAAGCCAAGAAAAAGTAATACAATATATGTATGGAAAATACATCTTTTGAGGAATTAACATTCCTTCAAACCTAGCTCATTGCTTTTCCTCAAGTAATGCAAAACTACAAACTATAGAATAAAGTAAAGTACCACGACAAAACTTTTCTGGTTCACAACACAAGCTAGCGAGCAAAATCTGGCCCTAGTTCTATTCTCAATTATCTCATAATAGTAATGCCAACATAACTCAAAGCAATTTTAAGTGTAGAAATATAACTCTAACCTAAGGTCATAAAGTGTGCATGAAGTGTGGGCAATTTGCATCAAATATCCCTCAACTCCCTTAGTCAATTTTACTACCTAAACTCAAAATTGTTTTTATTCACCAAGGGTTTCTCTTTCTTTTTCTTTCATTTGGCAATATTTTTAGGTTCGCGTCGTATTGTTGTTTGGCGTAAGAAGTAAGAGGGAGTATACCATGAACCCTCATATTAATCTAGACTACATCACTAAGCTAACCCATTACACTCATACCCTAAAGTTTTGTTGGCCTAAGAACTAAGAGGGAGCAACCACATAGCCATATGTTACTTATTGTCTCTAAGGCAGAAGAGTGTTCTAATTTTTTCTTGCCTTTGGTATAACATTGTTGCCTTATTCTTTATTTTTACCCTGTCATTTTTTCTGAGTTCAATTTCAAAAATCCTAAGTTTGTCTTGGGAGCTAGATGCATACTACTTGTTTTAGTGAAGCTAAATTTCCCTAAGTTATAGATCAATTTCGAAGCAACTCGTCATCGAATAAGGGCATACTAGGACGAAATCTAACTATGCTAGCAATGTGTTTGACAAAACTATAAGTTCAAAATTAGGCCGTGGCAAACAAAATTTTTTAGTGGTCTGGTATGCATGGTTCTACCTAATCTACATGACAATAACAGAATACAAACATAAACAAAAAATGAATGTCATGGCAATAAATATGAGGCAACACATACCCCCAAACTAAAGGTATGCACTGTCCTCAATGCATGAGAACACATATATACAGATGCAATGTATTCTAAAAATGAAAAATATGAAACTAAGGAGTTAAGAGGATGAAGACTCCCCTGCAGAATATTTTAAGTGAGTGGAGCGGGTCTTTCTCTTGATGTAGGATCCTCAATTTGGTGCCACAAACTTCTTCCTCTTCAATTGTGGCTTCAGAGTAGCAATAGAGGCCTTCACTTCTTGCAGGACCTCATCAATGACCCTTGTCGACTCAGGCATGGCCATAGTGATAGGGGCAGCTAAAGAGGTTAAAGCTACTTGTGGCAAATCAGTCTTGGCAGGCACATCATCATCAAACTTATCATCCACACATTGGGTCTCGGTTCTAGAAGAATCTTTGTAGGCATGTGATACTAGTACAATGGCATCAGGTTTATGTGCTGGAGTATGGGTAGGCTGAGGGCTAACTGACATTCATTCATGTGCATGGAGCTCAATTGGAAACTCTGTATATGGTGGCAAAGGATTGGTGGACATGCCTTCAAGAGTTGTCCTCAAGGCACGATCTCTAGCCCCGACATATTGCCAGAGCACTTGATTTTGTTCCTAGGCTTTTGGATCTTTTAAAGATAAAGTTCCTGGTATTAATAAATCTGGGAGGGTAATGCCACAACATCAGCTAGAATTTGAGTGAAAGGTTCTGCCTTGGGTGTCTTGGCAGCAGAAGAAGGCCGAACAACTTTTCCCTTACACTTTTCTCTTGCCTTTCTAGCAATCAACTGCCTCCAAAGAGCAAGAGTGATAATTCCCTTGCTTTGATGGAAAATGATGGAGCCGAGAGTGGGCACCTTATGCTGGATGCAGATGGTGGAGATAATGGAAGAGAAAATCAAACTACCACAATTGTGACCGACACACTTATAAGTCTTGTCGATGATTAGCTGGCCAACATTAATTTTTCTCCCGGTTATGATAGAGTGCAGTGATCGGTGTAAAAATGTTACACTTTTTATTGCAAGCTACACTATCGATGCAAGAATAGAAACAAGGTAATATTGTTTGAATATCGATCCCACGATGATGGCGTATTATGTTTATACTTATGTAGCTACAATACAATATTGTAAAAGTAGTAGTTTTGGCTGCAATGGTGGTTGTAATAATAATATGAAAACGAGAGTAAATGATTTAATGTAGTAATAATAACAAAGAGTAATAAAAGATAGAGAAGAATAAGAATAAGCCTAGATCTCAGTGGCTCAGCTCGGTATAAGGATCAAGTGCACTTTGAAGATTAAAGATTGGTTTAATCAGCAATGTAGTGGTCAACTTGAGTGTTAACTTCCATTTAACCTTCAACATCGACTCAAGTAAGAAGATTAGCTTCAACTTTCGTTGTAAGTCGAGTCTAAGGCCCCTTTAATGAGTGGACCAACTTTTGTTGCATCTAGACAACTTTCACTGTAAGAACTCGTTAATTTGACTCGTCACTGCATCCGTCAATGTTAGTGACTTATGTTTTAACACTCTCATGCAAAACATAAATCAAATCAAACAATTAAAGCTTAAGAAAAATCTAACACTGAAATATACTAAACTAAGAAAATAGTTTAAACAAGTTTAACAAGCTCTAAAAAATTAAACGATAGTCAATACGAGAACAAATACAAGTAAATCTCCAAAACAACATCAAAATAAAGAGAAGTTTAAGAAGATAACAAGATATTTCCTCGATTTAACACTAGACTCGTCATTTCCTTAAATAGATATGCCTTACTTCACCTCATATTTCTAGAAAATAAGCTTAAGTCACAATGGGAGGAGGATAAAATCTTCAGAGGTTGAAGATGATGTGAAAATAGTCCTTATATAGGCCACCAATGGAAGGACACATGTCCTGCAGGTTATTTGTATGCTTAGCGTCACACAAATTTGTTGTAATAGAATGGATAGCTGGCATATTCGTTCTCATCCTCAAGCAGATTGGACAGTTGGCAAATGTAGTGTCGAACTGGATGAGGTAGTGAAAACTTCTTCTACAGGGACATTAGTATTACAATGACAACAAGGCAAAAAATAGGCAGAAATATATAAAACACAAGCCATTGGAACTAAGTTAGAAATTATGCAGAAATATACACGAAAATGCAAAAATAGATGCAATTGATGCCAATGTGGGGACAATAAAACCTTTAAATCAAGGGAAAACCATGCTCTTTAAAGAGCTATCACACCCCCAAACTTGAGCGTTTACTTGTCCTCAAGTATAGATTTTTTTTGAAAATTTTGAAATTAGGGTGCATTTCAACTCCTAGGCGTATACCCCTAAACTTAAAGGTTGCATTGTCCCTAATGAAAAAGAAAACAAAATGGAATGAAGGAATGAAATGACATAATGCAATGATAAGATGCAATTAACAGAATGTAGCTACAATGATAAATGCAATGCAATTACGACTATATGTTGTTATAATGGTAAAGTGAATGCAATGACAATATAGGGAAATAAAATAAAGTTACTACATGGAATGCATGCCAACAAAAACTAAAATAAAACTAACTCAATTTTCTAGTGTTGCGCGTAATAAGTGCTCCGCAATTGTGCAAGTGTACACGTCGCAAGTTATAGTATAAAAGATA
The DNA here is from genome assembly GCA_019671005.1 of Hibiscus mutabilis. Taxonomy (NCBI): domain Eukaryota; kingdom Viridiplantae; phylum Streptophyta; class Magnoliopsida; order Malvales; family Malvaceae; genus Hibiscus; species Hibiscus mutabilis. The sequence goes on from CM033712.1 coordinate 32,289,284, forward strand.
TCGTCTCCACAGGGATTGGTGCCACTTCAAGAATCTAATCTCTTGCACTGTAAAAAGTAAAATAACACAAGTAGAAGATTGTAGGAGTTTTAACTAACAACTAAACTAGAAAGCAAATAAGTAAAAGAAGATGTAATCAAATGAAAAGAAGATGTAATCAAATGAGAGAGAATAGGCCAGGTTATCGTGAGTTGAGGTGTGATAGCCGATTGGATCGTCTTGGTAAAAGAGTGCAAGAGAAACTCAGTTTCTGTGGCAACTTGCACAGTGGGGTTGCCTTGGCAACTAATCGATGGTTGCCTGGGCGACTAGCTGGGCAACTACTTGGGCGGCTGGGCAGCAACTTCAAGGTTCGGCGGAGCGTTCTTCAATAGTTTCTTCTTATCCCTAAGTCAAAACTCTAGCTATTTGTGCATACCTTGAAAATACATCCCTGCGTTAATCAAGGGTGAACAACAACCAATCTTGCGCTCTTCTTAGTCGTTGAAATCCTTAACCTATCCCTAAGACGGATTAATATTCACCATCATAGATTGAATAAAGACCATACTCATTCGTTTCTTGAATCTAACTCTCCCGATATTAGATAAATAGATGAAATTACGAGATTCTCTCCCAATTCACTCGCAAACAAGAAGAAAAACCAAGAATGAGTAAACCTTAAACTGAAAGTGCAAACTCTTATTACCTAAACAAAATCCAATTGTTTCTCACAACCACAAGACACAATAACCTTAGCCAAATAGATTTAGTTCATGGCTAGGTTCCAAAGAAACACAAGACAATGAATTCCTAGCATAAACCTAATTGAAAAAAGAAGAAAAAGATGAAGAATGGTTGAAGCCTCTTTGTCGATATCTCCCCCTTTGATCTTGTCGAAATTTCTCTCTTCTCTCCCTCTTGGAGTTGACGGCATGGTCTTGAATTTATAGGGCTAGGTCAAAGTCTTTTTTCAGGAGAAAGTTAAGTTGGAATTAAATTATCTTTAAAGAATATAATTTTTTATTATATTTAAATTCCTTCTATACCTAAGTAATCTAGTGGTTCAAAGTATGTACCTGGTCAATTTACTAACCAATTTGCCTCTTCTTGTTGTTCCTCATCGATCGGTTCTTCATACTCCTCAGGTTCCTCTTGATTGGCAATGTAGTTGCCGAGGCAACTAAATTCCTCACCGAAGTTAAACTCTACTGTGGCATGGAGAAGTTGGCATTCTTCCGGATCATCGGCATGCCTTAGTGCTTGGAACACATTTAGTTTAACTTGCTGGTCATTCACCCTCATTGTGAGTTCTCCATTTTCAACATTGATCAAGGTTCTCCCTGTTGCTAGGAAGGGTCTTCTGAGGATGATAGGTGTATGTTCATCTGCTTCACAATTTAAAATAATAAAGTCAGCGGGAAAAATAAATTTATCAACTTTTACCAGTATGTCTTCGATTTTTCCCTATGGATGCACATAGGATCTGTCGGCTAGCTGTAGCATAACTGTTGTAGGTCTTGCCTTCCCGATTCCTAGTTTATGGAAAACTGATTTAGGCATCAAGTTTATGCTTGCTCTAAGGTCACATAATGATTTCCCGACATAGTGGTTTATAATGGAACAAGGTATTGTGAAACTTCTGGGATCCTTCAATTTGGGTGGCATGCGATTGTGCAACATGGCCATGCATCCCTCTGTTGCGGTAACTATTTCAAACTCTCATAGCCTTGTTCTCTTAGACACAATGTCTTTAAGAAACTTGGCATAGTTCGGCATTTGTTCAATTGCTTCAACCAATGGCAAGTTGATGTGGACTTCCTTGAGGATATCAAGAAACTTCTTGAATTGATATTCTTGCTTTTGTCGCTTCAACCTTTGTGGGAATGATGGTGGAAGTTGGATATCTTTGATCCTTTCATTGGTCTGGAACCTGATTGATAGCATTGCTGGGGCAACTGGAGTTGCCGAGGCATTGTTAACTGGGTTGCCGTGGCGTGCCTATCGTTGGTTGCTGAGGCATCCTTATCGTCGGTTACCGAGGCATGCTTATTGCTGGTTGCCGCGGTAATTCCTAGTTCAGCATATGAGGCTTTGCCTCTGAGTTTGTCTTGATCTTTTTGTGGAGTTTTGCTTGATGAGCGAGCTTGAGCCTCTTTAAGTTGTTGGCCACTTCTAGTGGTGATCGCCTTACATTGCTCATGGCCAGTTCCTCTTACGACTTCAGTATTGCTAGGTAAACCTCATTGCGGTCTAGTATTCATGTTTTGAGCAAATTGTCTAACTTGATTTTCCAATGATTTGATTGCCGCCTCTTGGTTTTGCAATCTCATCTCGGTCCTGTTAATAAAAGCATCAGTTCTTTTTATGAAGTTACTATTCTCAGCCATATAAGATTCAGTTTTCAACATAAAAGCATTGAGAGAATTTTTCAAAGAACTAGATGTTGTCGGTTGTTGCTGTGGCAGCTGTTGCCGTGGCATATTCTGCCGGAATCCCGATGCTTGTGCATTCTGATTGTTCTAGTTTAGAGCATTGTTCGGATTACTCGATGAGAAATTCGGGTGCTTCTTCCAAGCTGGATTGTATGTATTGGACATCACATTGTTGTTCCGGTTGTAATTCCCCACATATAAGCTGGATTCTGAATTCCGCATACATTCAGAAGAATCATGGTTACCACCACATAACTCACAAAAGGAATCCATTACATTGACCTCCTGTGTGTTGTTTGGTTTCTGCATGTTCTGGACCATCTTTGTTAGACTGGCCAATTGTGCCGAAATTGGGTATGATGATCCCAGTTCATGTATTGTGGCTTGGCGTCTAACTCCTCCTTTTCTAGCAGATGGGAATTGATAATCATTCCTGGCAAGCCTATTTAGAATTTGCATTGCTTCCTCCGATGACTTATCTAGGAGTATACCATTTGCCGAGGCATCTAACATCATCCTTGTTGGTGTATTCACAGTGTTGTAAAAACATTGTTACTTGTGTCCACACTGGGAATCCATGTAGGGGTCATTTGTGTAGAAGTTCTCTATATCGCTCCCAAGCCTCGTACATGGATTCATCATCTGCCTGGCGAAAAGAAGTAATTTTGTTACGAAGCTTATCAGTCATATTTGTAGGATTAAATAGAGTAAGGAAATCATGACAAAGATCGGTCCAAGATCCTATTGATCCGATAGGAATACTATTCAACCATGCTTTCGCCCTATCACTCAGTGAATAGGGGAATAATCTTAGTCGTAAAACATCGGGGGTGACTCCTTGTATTTTGAATGAATTACAAATCTCGAAGAAAGATTTAAGATGTTGTCGTGCATCTTCAGTTGCTGAGCTGCCAAATTGACCAATTATGTTGATCATATTAAACATCGCCGGTTTCAACTCAAAGTGGCCGGCTTCAATTTCAGGTGTGACAACTCCTGGATTAAGTCCTTTAAGATATTCTTCAAGATAGTCTCGAATAGTTCTGTTTCGTGCAAGAATCACTCCTCCTCCTGCTGGAACATCTTGATTCATATTGCCGTCTTGATTATCCATTGCTACTCTTAACCTTCGTATGAGTCTTTGCAAGGTTCGTTCGATTTCTGGATCAAAGGGATATTCTGGTGTAATCAGTCTCGCCTTGGTCATATACCAATGCAAAACCAAAGTTTGTTAACCCTTTGAATCTTAAACAAGAAAACTAAAAAAAGTGCAAGAAAATAAAAACAAAGTCGCTATTGCCAATCCCCGACAACGACGCCAAAAACTTGTTGCGCAGAATAAGTGCTCCGCAATTGTGCAAGTGTACACGTCGCAAGTTATAGTATAAAAGATATTGTCTCCACAGGGATTGGTGCCACTTCAAGAATATAATCTCTTGCACTGTAAAAAGTAAAAGAACACAAGTAGAAGATTGTAGGAGTTTTAACTAACAAATAAACTAGAAAGCAAATAAGTAAATGAAGATGTAATCAAATGAGAGAGAATAGATTAGGTTATCGTGAGTTGAGGTGTGATAGCCGATTGGATCGTCTTGGTAAAAGAGTGCAAGGGAAACTCAGTGGCCGTGGCAACTTGCACTACGGGGTTGCCTTGGCAACTAATCGATGGTTGCCTGGGCAACTAGTTGGGCAACTACTTGGGCGGCTGGGCAACAACTTCAAGGTTCGGCGGAGCGTTCTTCAATGGTTTCTTTTTATCCCTAAGTCGAAACTCTAGCTATTTGTGCATGCCTTGAAAATACATCCCTGCGTGAATCAAGGGTGAACAACAACCAATCTTGCGCTCTTCTTAGCCGTTGAAATCCTTAACCTATCCCTAATCCAGATTAATCTTCACCATCAATAGATTGAATAAAGACCGTACTCATTTGTTTCTTGAATCTAACTCTCCCGATATTAGATAAATAGATGAAGTTACGAGATCCTCTCCCAATTCACTCGCAAACAAGAAGAAAAACCAATAATGAGTAAACATTGAATTGAAAGTGCAAACTCTTATTACCTAAACAAAATCCAATTGTTTCTCACAACCACAAGACACAATAACCTTAGCCAAATAGATTTAGTTCATGGCTAGGTTCCAAAGAAACACAAGACAAAGAATTCCTAGCATAAACCTAATTGAACAAAGAAGAAAAAGATGAAGAATGGTTGAAGCCTCTTTGTCGATATCTCCCCCTTTGATCTTGTCAAAATTTCTCTCCTCTCCCCCTTAGAGTTGATGGCATGGTCTTGAATTTATAGGGCTAGGTCAAAGTCTTTTTTGAGGAGGAAGTTAAGTTGGAATTAAATTATCTTTAAAGAATATAATTCTTTATTATATTTAAATTCCTTCTAGAACTTCTCCTATAATTTTGGGATTTAATTTCTCTTTGACCTCTTCATGGAAATCAAACTCCTTTGGGATTTAGCTTTGCTCCACGTCATCTTGGGCTTATCTTGTCATTGATTTTGACTACCATATCATCTTATTCCGTGTCGAAAATTGCCCTGGCAACTAGCTCGGCATCTCCTTCATGCATTGCCCTGGCAACTGCGTCGGCATCTCCTTCATGCACTGGCTTGGCAACTGGTTTTAGCCTTGTTTAGGCAAGTGATTCTGCACACACACAAAAGCACACCAAAGCAGCATCTTTTTCCACAAAAATCACCAAGTTATGTAATCAAGCTCAATGGTGGAAAGAAACATGAATTAATGCATGAATGACTAATTATGCAACTAATATGAGCCTAAGTCTAACAATAATATGAGTAAAAAGGGTAATAAAATAGTACTTTTGAACACTTATCATCTAGCTCATGGGAGGAGGAGGTGGAGCGTCTCTTCTTATTTTTCCTCCTTCTTTCTTCTCTCCTTGCTCTTTTCTTAAACTTAGAGTGCTTTCTCTTCTTCTCTTTCTTTGTCGAGGATAATAAAAAAAAGAAGAGGGAAAATGAAAAGATACAATGATTACCATCCGATGTGATGAGATTCAACAACTTGATATTGGCGCAAAAATCATGCACGTTCATCATTTCTCTCGTGCATGTGATGAAGGGTTGTGACTGTTGGGGATAAATTGGTGCAACAGAATTTCCTGATTTGCCCTCAAAATAATTCATGCTTATCTTGTGAGTCCTTCATCGTACAAGTTTGTTAGAGAAAAGACAAAGTGAAGAGATTTTTATTCTACAAAAAGAAATAAAGGAGATTAAAATAAAAACAAGGAAAATAAAATCTAAACCTAATAAAGAAATTAAAGAAAATTTCAAAAGAATTCGACCAATTTAATGGTCTCAATATTTCCAGGGTCAAATTCACCATAATAGAGTTTTAGTCTTTGGCCATTGACTTTGAATGAAGATCCCCCTTTTGTATCTTGGATTGTGACAACACCCTGTGGAAATGCTTCCACAACTTCAGAAGGTTTAAACCAATGTGATCTCAATTTCCTTGGGTCCAGTTTCAATCTAGAGTTGAATAGAAAAACCAACTATCCAGCTTCGAATTGTCGATACAAAATTATCTTATCATGCCAACGCTTACTCTTGTCCTTATAAATAGAGCCATTTTCATAAGCGTTGCATCAGATTTCTTCTAATTCAGTAATGTCTAACAATCACTTCTTTCCTGCTGCCTCATAATCAAGGTTGATTTGCTTAAGAGTCCAGAAAGCCTTGTGCTCAAGTTCTACTGCAAAGGACAAGATTTTCCAATCATCAATTGATATGGTGACATTCCCAATGAAGTCTTGTATGTAGTACATATAACCCACAATGCATTATCTAGACGAGAGGACCAATCTTTTCTAGTGGTGTTCACCACTTTTCCAGAACATTCTTTATTGCTCTATTAGACACCTCTGTATGTCCATTAGATTAAAGATGCTATGTCATGGCCAATCTATGCTTTACTCCATAGCATTTTAACGCAACAACCATCTGGTTGTAGTGGAAATGTTTCCCCTGATCTTTGATCAATGCTTTTGGTGTTCCAAAATGAGTGAGTATATGTTTGTAAAAAAACTCCAATACTTTCTTTGCATCATCTTTAGGCACGGCAACCAAAATTTATAGGTTTCCAAAAGAATTAGGAAAAACCCATAAAATCCAATCCCTAGACATCGAATAGCTTGATTTCCATTATTGGGTGTTGTGGCATTTCATTTCTCCTAGATATGGATCTAGTGCGTTGACATCTGTCGCTGCATTGAGCGAACTCAAGAGCATCTTTGAAAAATTCAGCCAATAAAATCTAGATTGTAGGACTTTTGTAGCCATTGTCATTTCACCAAAGTGCCCTCCATAAGGAGTGTTATGACAATGCTGTAGAATAGATTTCATCTCTTCCACAGGGAAGCAGCGTCAAATTATATTGTCATTACAAACCTTGAACAAGTAAAGTTCATTCCAATGATATTTTGTAGCATCTCTAAGAAACTTAGCCCTTTTGTGCCCATTTATACCAACAAGAGTTCTTCCACAAACCATATAATTCACTATATCATCGTACCATGGTGTTGCATTCACAAAAAAAACTTTTCATCAGGTAATGTGTCAAAAATTTTCAACTTATTGTCGTTTTTGCTTCTAGCTTCTAACCTCGAAAGGTGGTCAACAACTTGATTTTTGACTCTTTGCGATCTTTAATCTTAATATCAAATTCTTGCAGCAATAAGATCCAACAAATAAGTCTAGGTTTTGCATCTTTCTTTGCAATGTGGTATCTCAACGCAGAATGATCAATAAAAACAATAATTTTTGCGCCTTCAAGGCAAGAACAAAATTTATCGAAAGCAAAAATTACAACTAAATACTTTTTCTCGATAGTAGTATAATTAATTTGAGTTTCAGTAAGAGAGTCTTACTAGCGTAATATATTGCATGAAATACTCCAAGTTTTTATTATTTTCAAAAGAATAAGAATTTTTCAAAAGAAATCCCCTTTAAACAAAGATTTCAAAGAAATGATTTTGGGGATAATCCACAGCACTAAACTTATGAAACACCATATTATTTTTAAAAGGAAAAAGGTCGCTACTGCTTGGCGACTATGCTAGGGACTAAATTTGTTTTTACAAAAAAAGAGAGTTAGGCCAAAAGAATATTTGTTGCCTTAAAATGATGAAAAATGTTGAAATTTCATTTAAGTTTAACGAGGTTGATCCTTTCTTGAAAATATGGTCAAGATTGCACGAGCTTTGATAATTGGTGGACTTCGGATTAATTTTTCATTTAATTTCTAAGGAATCACCGACATTTGTTTCAGCATGTTCATCAAGCTCTATACCCGAGCTCTGTCGCTTTAAGTGGGAGTGAAACACCACATACCCACGTGAGTAGCCCTCTACGGGTCGGTAATTCACTTCCGGAGTCCACGCCTTCTGAAATATGAGCAGCCCTCCACGTCACTCGGTTGTGCTTTCCCTCAAACCGAAACCAATTCACAAGCTTGTAATAGGCTAAAATTGGAGTTCTCGTTGCCTTAGTAGGTAATGAGATAGGTTCGGGTACCCTCGATTAGAACCAAACCATGTGTGAGAATTTAGGAAACCTACCCGTTAGAGCCATGCAAATAACCCCAGCGAACTAGAATTCATGTGGTTAGGTTTATTTCCTTATTTGCTTGTCTTGTGCTTATCTCATTTTGCGTTTATCTCTTCTCATTTCTGTTTTATTGTTTATCTTATAACTAACACTTCTTTTTGTTTTCTTCCTTTTCCTCTTTTACCTTTTTTGCATATCTTATCATATCATGAAGAGCACATTGAGTTGAAAATAGTTTTAAGATAAAGACTAGATCAATGGGAGACTTAGTCCGTAGCAGTGATGAAAAGAATTTTGATGTCCAGATGTGGTCAGAAGGGGAGCAACTACATGACAGAGACAGTATTGCCACTGGGTTCAGATCAGCCACGACATTCATGAATATGGAGTTCAATGACGTGTCTGAATTGAAGCTGGTTTGGAAAAGTTGGGATTTTGAAACAAAGAGTACTTTCAGAAAAGAGTATGGTGACATTGCGTACTTGCTACAAGTCCAGGTTGATCAAGCACTACTGCAAGCCTTGGTGGGTTTTTGGAACTCAGCCTACAGCTGCTTTACGATTGGTAACTTTGATTTAACTCTAACAATCAAAGAATACTGGGACCATATAAATTGCAAGAAGATTGACATGAATCGGGTATATTCTAAGCCAAGTAAGAACAAGGCTTTCCAAGGAAATTTGAAGAAGTTTTCAGATATGTTGCTATCTTGGGTCGAGCATCAAGTCACTACTTGGAACAATAAAGAGTATCTTAAGTGGGAGGGGATCTTAGCCTTAGCCTCTGTGCATCTTGTGGGCCGAGTTTAGCAGAATCTCTTTGCTTTATTGATCTATGGATTGGTAATCTTTCCTCGAGCATTGGGACTCATCGATCCATCAGTTTTGGATCTATTTGATCATTTGGATAGCGGGACTAATCTAGTACCTGTAATTTTGGCTGAAACCTTTCGATCTTTGAGGTTCTGTCGATACATTGTAGAGGTCACTCTCGAGGATGCCCACAACTTTTGACTGTTTGGTTCTACAACCACTTTTAGACCAGTCCCAGTTTTTTGAGGCCCCTCTATGACAGCATGTTCTCGCCCTTAGAAGAGTTTCTACGAAAGGATGATTGGCCAACTCGAAGATCCGAGGAAGTATGGCAAGATGTCCTCCAAAATCTAAAAGAGGAAAATGTAGTTTGGAGAGAACCGTGGTTGTTGGCAAAGAACATTCTTTATAGGTGTGGAGAGCATTCATGGGTACCATTACTTGGCCTTTCGGGGCATACCGCATATACACCTGTTCTAGTTTTGAGATAGTACAGTTCAAAACAATTTGTGCGAGCCACCAAAGGACTAAATGAGTTCAACGTGGATTATGCAAAGGAGAAGGGCTGCAAGAGGTTGGTATACAATACTTCATCAACTTGGAACAACGCAAGACGGGTTAGGATCATAAATGCTCCATACATGGTCACTCCCGAGTAAAAGCCTGACGATTTAATCGTGTCAACGACAACGTTCCCCATTTGAATCCCGATGGAAAGAGATCTATAGAGGAGAGATTGGCAACATTTCCTACTGAGGCTGATTTGATGAGGAAAAAACTTGAAGAAGAGCGAAAGAGGTACCTCAAGCTCGAGGAAAGAGCCCATCAAGAAAAGTTAGACTTCGAATTAGAGAAGACACAGTTTGAAGGAGTGGTTAAAGATCTACAAAGGAAAAGAGATGAGTTGGAACTCAAACTTAAGATGGAGAATGAGGAGGTTCAAAAGCGTAAAAGGTTAAATAAGAGCAAGAGAGTCACGAAAGGCGGACCAAGTGAAGGGTTATAGCTCCAATTGAAGGAAAAGAAAATTAGAGTTGAGAGTTACAAAAGAATGTTTTACGAGCACAAAGATCAAGTGTTTGTTTTGACCGAAAAAGTAAAAAATCTATGAGTCTCCCACTCAAGACAGATCGAGAAGGAACAACACCAAAATGACGACTTGAAAGATCAAGTGAAGTGTTTGGAAGATCTCTTTTCAAGCATAAGGGTTCACTAGAAAGCTGAAGGCCAGCATCTCACGAGGAGTGGCGAATGTTATGCACTAGAGAACCAAAAGGCACCAGAGGAACCAAAAGAGAAAGGCAAGGAAGTCAAAGTTGAACCCGAGAAAGTTTTCGGAGATAACCCTCCACTGAAGATCAAAGTGCCGGTCATAGAAACTCAAACACAAGAGTTTTTGAGATTCTTGAAGCACAACGAGTATAGCGTCGTCGACCAGCTTCAGAGAAACCAACTCAAATTTTCATGTTTGATATTCTGCTAAACTCAGAGAAGCATAGTGAGGTCTTGTTGAAGGTTTTGAATAAGACCTATGTTACAAAGGATATATTAGTTTGGAGGTTGGATCAGATTGTCAACCATATCACTGACGTTAATCACATTACCTTTGGTGATGACGAAATTCCAAGGGAAGGTACAAGGTCACCAAGGCCCTAAACATCACCACTCACTGCAATGGTTATGTGTTGTCAAGCGTGTTAATTGATAATGGCTCTGCATTGAATGTTATGCCTTTAGCCACACTACAACGACTACAACTCGATAGTTCACATATGAAGCCGTGTCATAATACGGTGCGGCTTTCGATTGGACCTAGAGAGATATGGTCGGGAAAATAAAAGTACCCTTACTCATTGGTCTTACCGAATATGTGGTCGATTTCGTGGTTATGGATATTTGGCCATCTTACAACTGCTTGTTAGGAAGGCCATGGATACACTCAGCTGCCGTAATTACTTTTTTCACTCCATCAAAAGTTAATGTTTTTCATCGAAGGGAAATTAGTAACAGTGAATGCCGAAGAGGACATTGTCGCTTCTGTGACTTCAGATACACCGTACATCCACACTAATGAAGAAGCAATGGAGTATGCCTTTAGAGCCTTGGAACTTGTCAATGCTACCTTTTTTGCCGAATGAAGCAAGATTCTATGCCCTAATATGTCAAATTGCACTATAATGGTGGTATACAAGACCCTGGGAAAATGAGCCAAGAAAAAGAAAGGCTTGGGAAAGAATCTGCAAGGATGCCTCCATCCTATTAGGGTGATCCACAAAGTGGACCGTTTCAGACTCGGTTACAAGCCAAATTTCTTACAGAAAAGGCAAGAATGGAAGAAGAAGCAAGATCAAACGAAGGCTAGGCTTAGAGGAGAGGACATACTGTAGGCCCCAATCATCTATGGAGACTTTAAGAATGTTTTCATATCTGGTAGAATTCGAAATATGGAGGTGGACGTCCAAGAGGCAAACTGATAAGGCGAGAGGTGCCTCTAGGAAGAGTTGATCAGCGAGGCTTTCGAAGAAATGAATGTGGATATGATCAATGACGAGAGTGAGGCTAATCGATTTCTAGCCAATAATTGCCCTTGCCTCCCAGGAAGAGCTCAAAAATTGAACCTTTGGGGACGTACATGCTCAAAACAATCCCGTTACTTTTGCCCGAAAGTAATGGACATGCTTTATAAAAAGGGAAGCTATGTCATATCTATCCATTTTAAATAAAATAGACTATGTCTACATTTTCCTTCTCAAATGGCAAACACAACATCCATTCCATTCTATTTCATTCATTACACATTTATTTATTTATTTGTTTATATTTATTTGTTCATATCATGAGCTATACCTTTCCTTTCCCAATACTCACTTTCAAAATCGTGCATACCTCTTAATATAATCTGTATGAATGATGTGGAACCTAATCCTGAAGTAGATTTTGAGTACTTGGCAGAGGTAGAAGAGGAGGATGATGAGATTCCCGATGAGCTGCTAAGAATGATGCCCAGTGTGGAAAGGAAAATCCTCCCACACCAAGAAAAGATAGAGATTTTAAATTTGGGGACTAACGAAGAGAGGAAAGAAGTAAAGATTGGAGGTACCCTATCGCCAAGAGTCAAGCAAGAGTTGGTGGGATTGCTTATAGAATTTAAGGATGTATTCACATGGTCATACCAGGATATGCCAGGCCTAAACACATATATTGTAACACACAAGCTCCCTATTAGGTCAGAATTCAAGCCTATCCCGCAAAAGCTTCAAAGAATGAGGATGGGCATGTTATTGAAAATTAGAGAATATGTAAAGAAACAATTTGAGCCTGGATTTTTGGAGGTTCCTAAGTACCCATAATGGGTGGCTAACATAGTGTCGGTATCGAAAAAGAATGGGAGGGTATGTATGTGCGTAGATTATAGGGACCTTTATAAGACGAGTCCCAAAGACAATTTCCCTTTGCCTTATATTGATACTCTAGTCGACAATACGATAGGGCACGCTTGGTTTTTCTTCATGGATGGCTTCTCACGGTACAATCAGATCAAAATGCATCCTAAGGATATGAAGAAGACCACTTTTGTGACCATGTAGGGTACGTTTTGCTATAAGGTGATGCCTTTTGGGTTGAAGAACACCAGGGTGACATATCGAAGAGTCATGGTGAACTTTTTCCATGATATGATGCATAATGAAATTGAGGTGTACGTGGATGACATGATAGCTAAATCTTGGACTGAAGAGGAACACATTCAAAATGTACGAAAACTCTTTTAGAGGCTAAAAAAGTATCAGTTGAAGCTAAATCCCGCCAAATGTACCTTTACGGTAACATCCGAGAAGCTCTTAGGTTTCTTGGTAAGTTAGAAAGGCATCGATATTGATCATGACAAGGTGAAAGCAATCCAAGATCTTCCGACACCTCAAACTCAAAAGCAAGTATGAGGATTTTTGGGAAGATTGAATTACATCTCCCGGTTCATATCTCAGATGTCTGATAAGTGTGACCCTATCTTTAGACTACTCCGGAAGAATAACCCGGGAGTTTGGGATGAAGATTGTTAAGAAGCACTAGAAAAGATCAAGAAGTATCTGACTAATCCTCTAATCTTAGTAGCACCAGTACCAGATAGGCCGTTAATTTTGTACTTGGTAGTTTTTGAAAATTCTATGGGCTGCGTGTTGGGGCAACACGATGACTCAGACAAGAAAGAAAGGGTGATCTATTACTTGAGCAAGAAATTCACCGAGTGTGAAACACGATACCCATTGATCCAAAGGTTATGTTACGCCTTGGTATGGGCTACTAAGCGGCTCCAGCAGTACATGTTGTATCACATCACTTATTTGATTTCCAGAATGGACCCGTTGAAATTTACTATGGAAACACCAGCATTAATAGGGAAAGTGGCCCATTGGCAAATGATTTTGTCAGAATTCGACATCGTTTATGTGATTCAGAAGGCGATAAAAGGAAGTGTGGTGGCAGATCTTTTAGTAAGCCGTGCCTCAGACAACTATGAGCCTTTGGATTTCAGTTTCCCGGATGAAGAGTTGATTTGTGATCTATCCCAGGGAAGGTCCATTACTGATAATAAATATTTTAGGCTTTATTTTGATGGGGCATCGAATGCCTTAGGCCATGGAATAGGGGCAGTTTTGGTCTCCTCCGAAAATGTCTACTACCCTCCCACAAGTAGGTTGGAATTCTTTTGCACCAACAATATAATCGAGTATGAGGCCTGTGTCATGGGAATCTGAGCGGCCATAGAGAGAAAGATCAAGGTGCTCCAGGTTTTGGAGATTCTTCTTTAGTGATTTATCAGCTTTAGAAAGAATGGGAGACTAGATATCCAAAGTTGGTCAAATACTATGACTTGATCCAAGATTTGGTTAAGGATTTTGAAGAAGTCAGTTTCACCTACTTGCCAAGAGAGAATAATCAGATGGTCGACGCCCTAGAAACTTTGGTTGCCGTATTCGAAGCAAGTCGGGCAGCCGAAATGAGGCCAATCAAAATACAAACCTTCAAGGTACTAGCCCATTGCTATAGTTTGGAAGAATGGGAGGACGGTGATCCATGGTATTTTGATATCCTCCAATACATCAAGTTCCAGACTTATCCAAAGGGGGCTGATGATAATGACAAAAGAACTATCAGAAGGCTAGAATCAAGATACGTCATTGACGGGGAAATCTTGTACAAAAGAAGCAAGGATCATATACTATTGAGGTGTGCCAGTGCTCGGGAGGTCGAAACCATTTTAGAAGAGGTCCACGAGGGCTTATGTGGAACCCACGCCAACAGGTTCTCGATGGCAAGAAAAATCATGAGATATGGCTATTTCTGGTCAACTTTGGAAGAAGATTGCATTAGTTATGCGAAGAAATGTACAAATGTCAAATCTATGCTGACAAGATACACTCCCCGCTGGTGCCTCTCCATACCATGAATTCACCTTGGCCTTTTGCTCAGTGGTACACATCTACTATACTATACATCATGCTAATTATAAACATAAGTATGCAAGCTAGTACCAGCAATAAAGAGAGAAAAATCAACACATGGAGCTACCACTAGTCGCCTAAACACATGCTCTCATCATAGAAATCATCATATGTGGCACACAACCCCCAACCATACTCAAGACATGACAATAACATCATATAATTATGGCGCTACCTCTACCTGCCAAATTATATAGCATACAAGCATTTTACCACAATATAGGAGTGATGCCCGCGTCTTCAAAGCATCAAGATCGTTTACTCCGAGTGAGGCCCGCGAACACAAAGCATTAGGATCATACAGTCGTAGGGGTGAGGCCCACGACCACTGAGCATCGGGATCGTACACCCATGCTCAAAATCTCTCATCAAACATCTTCGAATAAGGCCCGCGTCTACTAAGCTTCAGGATCCTACATTCGGGAATCTTCAACCATGGTGTTGTAACACACTCATTCTCTCACTAGGTATCCGGATCTCATCAATCAATGGTAAGTCAACCAAACAAGTGCTCATACTTGGCACGTAATATCACACGATCAACCATGGATCCATATAGTTAGGGATGTCAATTGGGTGGGGTGGGTGCGAAGGATGCTCTTTCCAAACCAATCCCCGTAAAAAATTTCACTATCATCCCTGCCCCACAACCCGCTGCGAATGTAAAATTTAAGACCATCCCTGCCCTGCGACCCGAAGGTTAAAACTATCCCCACCCCACCACCCACATGGTTCTTAGTCCCACCTAATCCCTTTTATTCGCGTCCCATGATCCACTCCATATAATATATTTATAAGTATTAATTAAATAAATTTATGCCAAATTTGTTATGAAAAGTGAATAAATATATGTCATTTAGACTCCCACCACATGTGATATTATTTCAACTATCACAATTTAACAAATAATCATAATAAGTTTTTGAAACCTTTAATTGGTAAATTAAAATATAAATTTAGTACGAATTAAAAAATTTTAAAAAACAAAGCACTTACAAAATTCTAGATAAAAATAATGTCTCAAATACATCATAAATGTCTTTAAATGCAAAATATTTTAAATGTCAATCAATACATGTCACTCATGTAACTTGGTTGCTTCGATATCACATTCATCTTCTAATTCTTCTATCAATTGTGAGCATGATATCTTTTGAATGTCACCTGAACCTGCATATGTAAACTTCCTTATTATTAACTTGCACTTCTATTTAACAAATAAGTTTAATGTAAAAATATATGTTATTACTTTATAAATAAATTTAAAGTAAAAAATAATAAGTTACCTTTAATATCAGCCCACATCCAATTTTGAGTACACATTAAAGCCTCAACAGTTTCTGGTAGAAGTCAATATGAATCACCTTAAATTTTACTTAGATCCAAATTGATATTTTTAAAATATTTATATATTTGATATGATTAATCTCAAACTAATTATATTTTTTAATTTTTTTAATAATATTTATAATAACATGTTATAAAATCTATTAGGGTATGTGGGGCTGATGTAGGGCGGGGCGGGGGATGGAGCAAGGTGGGTGGGGATGGGCAAGGTATAAAGTCATATTCACGACTGCCCCGCCACCCACAAAAAATCTAGATTTTATCTCCATCTCCGCTCCATGACCCGCAAAATCTATAATCATCTCTTCCCAATTGAATGCGAAGTGAGGCGAATGCCCACAAAACCCGCCACACTGACATCCCTACCTATAGTTGCTATTACAAACAAGTCACTCAACATTTACCGATTTATTACTCATTAGGCTCGTATATAATTAATCTTGTTCATTAGCTCCATTAATCCATGTTACCACATTTATTCAAGGTGTAATTCCATTATTAATATTGACATCGATTTCAATCATTAACTTGCATTTATATATTATTAATCGTATCGGATACCGGTACTCGTGCACAAGTATTGATACGATACCCTCGAGTATTGATATTTACACGTGTACCGATACTAAAACTACTCACTAGAAATCATTAATTTCCAAAAGTACCGATATGAGTCGACCCATATCGATACGACCCCTAATCTCGTACCCGTATGCCAAAGGTTGTACTAATATCCTATTCATGGGTTCGCACCAAAATCATGAATTACAGTTTAACAATAATTTATTCAATCCCTAAAGTTTATGAAAGTCACTAGGGTTTGTTTGGTAGCGCATATAATCAATTAATATTAATTAGCGACTTCATAATCATTTAATTCGAACATTACCATTATCTGTCTCTTACACACATTTTCCATCGAACCATGTCAATCTATTCGAATAAGCATACAAGCATCACAATTTATCAACCAATCAATCAATCATCAAGTAATCATACGAGCATCTCAAATGACCCTACATGGTCTATAAGGTCTCCATGAGTCTCATCATATTTGTAACATCATCATGCATCTCATAGATATATCAAGTGTCATAATACCGGTCTCAACACATGCTTATTTATCATCAACCTATTTTGCAACCACTAACAAGCAATGCAATTACGATTATGATGCTCACAACGTAATAGAAGTCCGAGGTGTACTAACCCTTAACCCGATATTGCTAAAATCCTTATCTAAGCTTCCCGAATATTCCACTTGACCCGATATCCAATCCCGAATAATCCTCGTATACCAATTAACACGAAACTACATTAATTCATGCATCCCCTATTAAATTCACAAGGTAAAACGCGTAAAAACAACTTACCCGATTCGAATTTGGTGAAACAGACTATGCCATTGGATCTGGAACATTGAGAAACCCTTGGGTCGGGTCCCCCAAAAAAAGTCAACTTGGTTCAAAATGTCAACAATTAATGCTCGGTCAACGGTTAACGGCCACTGGTCGATAGCTCGATCAAATGGCTTGGCGGCTCGGCTCAGATGGCTCCAATTGCCCAGAACAAAGCCCATTCGCGGTCGGCAAAGCATGTGGCACGTGCGGCTGATTCCGGCAGCTTTCAGTGACCAATCTTCACCGGCTGACTATTCTCAAGCTAGTGAACGCAATGGTGGCCTCCATTTTTCGATTCGAGCACTTGAACTACCTTAACCCAACAACTCATATTTTTTTTCTTTTACCCCCTCCGACGGTAGCTTTAATGGCAGTGTCGTTGGTACCAGCAAACTTGTCTTGACGAGATAAACACAAAGGCGGTGGAGGTGTCGACAACAGACTGCCCGATCTCTGTATCCCTCCTTAACTTTCTCTCATTTCTTCTTCTCTCTCTCCCATCAATTTTTTACCTTTTTCTCTTTCCAACATCATATCCCCCCATTTTCTCCTATCTCATCTTTTTAAATTTCAAATCTTCTTTCTCAAAAAAATGGGTCCAACAAAACCACCTCACTTGGGCTTCTTGAGACCCTATTTACTAATATGAAGTTTGGTTCGTTACAACTCTCCCCACCTTAAAAGATATTTCATCCTCAAAATTTATACCGGTAAACCAAAGAAGATGTTAAAACTTTTATAGTTCTCTAACGTTCTCAAACCTATCCTGCTATGCTACTCTGATCTCTCACAACACTTGTTAAATATAATCATTGACTTCAAACAATACAAACATATTCTGAAATGAGCCTTTCTCTTAGAAGAAATACATCCTCGCTTGGTACAACACAATTCAACTGACTATTTCCTTTAAAAAGATCCATCACTATTCGGTGCATAACCAAAGCCATAGAACAAACCCGACGGTACCTTGACCGAAGCGTCACACAAATATGTCATCAAAGAAACTTAACTTATGCTGTAGATCCCACAAGATTGTTGCACAACAAAATCCTTCCACAACTCCATATGATCTAAGGGAACATGAGGTTGGACAACCTAACAACCAAACAAAGCGATTTCTTATCGTGATGAATCTTGAAGGAGACTTTAACTCTAATATCGTCCTTTATCATTACCATTGCTTTCCCGGTGCAAGACTTATAAAAACTAACGGCGTCTCAACTTGCCTCAAGCACTTACCTTAACCTCGGCATGATAACTCATATTAGCAACTAAAGTAGTTATGATAACTCGAATCTATCCTCACATGAAATCCCACCAAGGGATAATGTTCCAACACAACACTCGAATCTTGTACCCAAAAGGTAGAATGTACACATCGTAGTGTTGTATAAATCAACTCACAACCAAACAAGTAGACTTTCCATCTAGATCTCACATATACCAAAAATAACAAACAATTCTTACCAAGGAAAATACCATTACTCAAGGAAATCTCATCGAAACTGTGTATTCACCAATCTTTTACGAGATCTACGGTCATCCATTTAATTTCCACTAAGGAATATCCAAACATTGTCATAACTCTGACAACCTCAATGCTCGACTCCAAACTGATGACAAGTCAACCACTTGTCACTATCTCGAACATAGGACTCCATACTATATTCAAAACACGCTACAAAAGTTACGTACAAACTGTCACTCTCAAAATTTGTTGTATTCTGACCACTGTACCATATAAGAAGAATCTTTTGCCATGATACATTTTCTCTAACACACTCACAACAAGATCTCAAGGTTCATCAAAAACTACAGACCTAAATCCAATCATAATACTGAGCCCACTTAAATATAAGCAACTGATACTTCTTACGGCTTCCAAAACTAACTAATCCACAACACGAAACTAAACCATATAACCCACATGGGTATCGATGCTGGCCAATTAGTATCGACACCGAAAGAAAGAAGTACCAGTACCGTATAGAGCTAGTATCGATACTCCCTTACATGATAATCACTTGAAATCCTTGATTGCCACATATGGGCAACCTGATACTCAAATCTGAAGTAACTTCGTACACTCCATCACTTACCAAGTTCACTTTTACTTAGGTGGTCATCGGTCATACGATCCACAATTCTCAACTACCCAACTCATGTCGTTATCCAAAATTCAAACTCCTTAAAGATCAAGTACCAAAAACTTCACACTATTGGGGTAAACACACACTTCCCTCTTATGGCACAAAAATGCAGCCCTAATCATACAACAAAACATCCTTGAGGTATAGAAATCTTACTCAACTTTAATCGAGTCAACACCACTGTCACAACATAGCGGTCTTATGCGGGTCGAATCTCTACCAATGTTCCTCGGCTCCTTCCAAGGAAACCGCATTACAAACAAAAGCATTTATGAAGTCTCAACCCTTGCTTCCTTAACTGATTACACAGTAACTAACATTTCTCATACACAAGGCCATTATGGTAATTATCTTGCCAATGCTCAGCATTGAACATTCCTTGTCCATTCACACGTTTCGCGCAAAGCATCAACTTACATTCGACAGACAACATGATGGGCCCCCACCTTATCATACTAAAACACCCCAAACATTACTATAACATCAAACGTTGCCACAACATGGTCTAAAGAGAGAAATCCTCATCCCAAAATTCATTTTGAAACTATTAGCCTCTAACACTTTAATTGTAACAACTCATTCACAAACCAATCGTACTTGACAATCGATTAAACTAGTCATCCACCTCAGGAGACAAGTAACGGTCTTCCACTATCACTTAACAAGCTATCAACGGTTTAAGCATCACCTCAATGAACCAACTTATTACTAGCAAATAAACCTGGCTCTCCTTTGGGTGAAACACTTAGACGAAAGAAACCTCGTTTAGGTCACGCCTTCGCAACTGAATCTCTGACTCTCTTAACTCGGTTGATGTCGCGAAACACTTAGACGAAAGAAACCTCGTTTGGGTCATACCTTCGCAACTGAATCTCTGAATTTCTTAACTCAGTTGATGTCCTCTAACAACGACGATAGTAACCCACGTCCAACTCGATCTTTCCTCAACATCCACTCATGTTCTTAATAGAGAGAAAGTCATGAAGACTCCCCCCAAAAAGCATAAACTAATGCTCTGACAGTCTGAAAGCTCCCAAGCATTGAATTATACACATCAAAATATGCCCACCATTCAAATATGTTTCACAACCCCGTTGTGTCATTCTCAAAATGGCCCCCACAAAAATCATAGTAAAAGGGCAACGGTCCAAACATCCTCATTACCAAAGGTTGGGCTCCCTCGAGGTCTCGGAGCCTTGAGCACCACTCTCAACATTACTTGCTAGCATCGTGTTTAATTAACTAAATCATTTTCCAAGGTGCAACAACTCCCAAGAAGGTAGCTCTCTCACACTCCTAAAATGTCTAACATCGGCTGCACTCTAACGAACTAGTGGATCCCAAATCCACTATCTCCGAGAAACACCTCTAAGAAGGGCGATGATACTCTCCAAGCATCAACAAGACTCACTTTTAAGTGAAAAAAGGGTCCTCCAACCAACATACATACACTGGTCGATCCCGAGAGCAATTTGTCCAAACCCATAACACAACTGCTATTCACGCATAACGATGAAGATTCATTACCACAAAACTCTCATAATCTATTTGAAAGTTTCAGAACGACCACAACACGCAATGAAGATACCATTTATGTGGCGGAAAGAGGACATATCCTCGACTCCAGCATAATTCAACTAACTCGTATCTCAACAATTCGTGACGTCCCCACCCCTGGAATCGCTTCCATGAGTGGCTCAACACACTTAACTCGACCCTCTTGGTTACAATCGTATCCATTTTATCATTGTAATATTGATGCACCATCGGGATTCTAGTCTTAAGAGTACGAACTTAATTTAAGGGCTTGTATTCACTAAACTCCTTACCAAAACACCTATACCACCTTGGGGTTTCCTAGAACTAGCTAAACCTAAGCTTTGATACCACTCTTGTAACACTCTTGACCTGAATGTCACCATTGGGCCTCAAGCCTAATCCAAAACCATAAAATTTTCAAACTGGGTTTAGCCCAAATAAATTATTTCCAAAATATTTAATGCCCACAATTGAAAATATAGTTAAATAATCAAAACAATACAAATGAGCTTCAATTCAATTTAAAACATTTAAACATTCGACTTGATTTATACAGTTTCAAAATAAGAAAATACAGACTCAACCACGTAAGGTCCTATGAATAAATAACCCATTAAACACAAGTATTGTACTCCAAAGATCACCACTTGCTAAAACCCCGTACTGATAGTGCTCTTCGATCCCATGATCCAACGAACAACCTACGCACGAAAACAACGATTCCAAGCGTTGAGCTTACAAAGCTCGGTGGTACACATATACTATACTTCATGCTAATCATAAACATAAGCATGCAAGGTAGTACGAGTAAAAAGGAGAGATAAATCAACACATGGCGCTACCACTAGTCGCCTAAACACATGCTCTCATCATAGTAATTATCTTACATGGCACACAAGGCCCAACCATACTCAAGACATGGCAATAACATCATATAATTATGGAGCTACCTCTAGCCACCAAATCATATAACATAGGAGTTCCGCCCACGTCCACAAAGCATCAGGATCGTCTATTTCGAGTGATGCCACGTCCTCAAAGCATCGAGATCGTCTACTCTGAGTGAGGCCCACGACCACAAAGCATCGAGATCATACACTCGTAGGGGTAAGGCCCACAACCACTAAGCATCGGGATTGTACACCCATGTTCAGAATCTCTCATCAAGCATTTCTGAATGAGGCTCGCATCCACTAAGCATCGATATCCTACATCTGGGAATCTTCAAACATGGTGTTGCAACACACTCATTCTCTCACTAGGTATTTGGATCCCATCAATCAATAGTAACTCAACCAAGCAAGTGCCCATACTTGGCACGCAATATCACACGATGCACCAAGGATCCCTATAGTTGCTATTACAAACAAGTCACTCAACATTTACCAATTTATTACTCATTAGGCTCGTATATTTCGTTCACTAGCACCATTAATCCATGTTATCACATTTATTCAAGGTGTAATTCCATTATTAATATTCACATCAATTTCCATCCTTAACTTGTATTTATATAATATTTATCGTATCGGGTACCGGTACTCGTACACAAGTATGGATACGGTAGCCACGAGTATTAGTACTCACACGCGTACCGATACTGAAAATGTTCACCGGAAATCATTAATTTCCAAAAATACCAATACAGGTCAACCCGTACCGAGACAGCCCCTAACCCTATACCGGTACGAACAAAGCTCGTACCGATACACTATTTACAGGTCTGCACCGTCATCATGAATTACGGTTTAACAATAGTTTATTCGATCCCTAAGGCTTATGGCAGTCATTAGGGTTTGTTTGGTTTTAATCAATTAATATTAATTACCGACTTCATAATCATTTAATTCGAACATTAACATTATTTGTCTCTTACACACACATTTTCCATCAGACCATGTCAATCTATTCGAATAAGCATACAAGCATCACAATTCATCAACCAATCAATCAATCATCAAGTAATCATATGAGCATCTCAAACGACCCTACACGGTCTCTAAGGTCTCCACGAGTCTCATCATATTAATATCATCATGCTTCTCATAGATATATTAAGTGTCATAATACCGGTCTCAACACATGCTTATCTATCATCAACCTATTTTTCAACCACTAACAAGCAAGACAATTACGCTTATGATGCTCACGAAGCAATAGGAGTCTAAGGTGTACTAACCTTAAGCTGATATCTCTTAAATCCTCATCCGAGCTTCACAAATATTCCACTTGACCCAATATCCGATCCCGAATAATCCTCGTATACCAATGAATATGAAACTACATTACTTCATGTATCCCCCTATTAAATTCACAAGGACAAACGTGTAAAAACAACTTACTAGGTTCAAATTTGGTGAAATGGATTGGGCCATTGGATCTGAAACATCGAGAACCCCCAGTAGGGTCCCCCGAAAGATGTCTACTAGGGTAAAAAAGTTAACGCTCAACGGCCAGTCAACGGTTAGTGGCGGCTGGTCAATGATCAATGGTTAACGACACGGTCAAACGACTTGGCGGCTCAGTCAAATGGCTTAGCTCGGTGGCTCAGCTCGGTGGCTCGGCTCAGATGGCTCCAACCGTCCAGAACGAAGCCTACTCTCGATCGACAGAGCGTGTAGAGCGTGCGGTGAATTCCGGCAGCTTCCGACGACCAAACTTCACCGACCAATTATTCTCGAGCTGGTGAACACAATGGTGGTCTCTGTTTTTTAAATCGAGCACTCAAACTACCCCTACTCAACAACCTAGATTTTTTTTCTCTCACCCCTTCGATGACGGCTCTGATGGCGGTGCCCCTGGTACCGGCAAACTCATCTTCCATCAACTTTTTACCCTTTTCTCTGTAGATCAAAGTTTGAAATTCTTCCCCCTTAACTTTCTCTCATTTCTTCTTCTTCTCTCTCTCCCATCAACTTTTTACCCTTTTCTCTTTCCAACATCATATCCCCATTTTCTCCTATCTCATCTTTTTAAATTTCAAATATTCTTCATCAAAATAAGGGCCCAACAAAACCACCACACTTGGTCTTTTAAAATAATGGCTCATAAATTGGGCTGAGACTCGATTTGCTAACCCGAAGTTCAGGTTGTTACATTTACAACCAGGGATTGTTAAACCCAAAATACTTGCTGAAAGTTTTGAACTTAAACCAATAATGTTTCAAATGTTGTATTTTTATGGGAAATATGTTGGATTGCCTCATGAAGACGCGAGAGAACATATAAAGTCTTTCTTGTTTATTTGTGCATCGTTTATCCAACAAGGCGTTCCTAATGACATTTTGAAACTAGAATTATTTCCTTATTTTTATGGGCTAAATGCACAAACTAAGAATCTTCTCGACCAGTCAACCAAAGGACTGTTGTTGGATTGCACTTATAATGATGCAATTGGTATTTTGGAGAAATATGCTCGGAATGATTCTCAATACCCTATTTCAAGAGTTTCCCAAGAAAGATATGCATTGAGAATTATAGAGTTGGATGAAATATCTGGTCTTTGTGCTAAACTTTCTTCTCTTGACAACAAGATTAAAAATATGCAAGGGACTAGTAAAGTCACACCTATTCCAATTGCTCAATTAGTTGATTTCCCTACATTCTGCTGCAAGATTTGCAGTGATAACCATAGCTAGGAAGTTTACCCGCAATATGTGGAGAGTTCATGTCTTGTGAACACTATGTGGGGTAATTTCGTTGGTATTTCCTACAATGCTGCCACACATCAGTCTTGGGGAAATTCAAATTCCAAACAACATGTTAGAGCATTTAGAGTTGGGAATACTGCTTTCCAAGGAAATTATAATGCAAGGTAACTTCAATCAACCGCAACAACAACACACTCAACAAGATTCTTACAGTCACAGCAAACACAATGCAGCCATAATATTTTCCTTGGCAACATCCATAACCACAATACAATTTGCAGACTCCGATGCAATGAATATATTTCCATCTGCTCAAACATCTTCATCTGCTCATTTTGCTCATTTCTAAGAATTAATGTGTGAATATATTTCTCGAATGAAAGCCATAGTACGGGGCAACACGTTGTCAATTCGTGCTTTGGAGGTTCAACTGAGACAATTAGCATACACTCTGACTTCTAGACAATCAAGCACACTCCCTAGTGCCACCGCAACTCCGGCTATCAAAGGGAACGAACATTGCAAGGCTATCAGTCTAAGGAGTGGTAAACAATTAAGTAAGTTGGTTTGAAAATCAGTTACATTTGCTGAAGATCGAGGTGAGTCATCTAACAAATATCAAGTCACTGAGGATGGGGTGGATGTAAGCATGAAGAATGTTACTCCTCAGTTTATCACTCCTTTACGATCAATTCTGAAATCTAAGTTCTCAACGCAAAACCAATTATCGACGCAGTATCGAACTAAAGAGGTGTGTAATTCTATCCATATACTAGATGATTTAACTTCAAAGGAATCTCGAGAATATGAATGGTTAATTCCCTACAATGCGTCCAAAATCAATAAATTATTTGGTACAAAACCTAATGTATTCAAGAATGTCACTGCAACTAATTCATTATGTGACATTTCTGAGTATGAGCAAGATGTAGTGCGATGGAAAAAAACTGTGAACGCAATGGTGGAAGCAGCAATCAGGCCATGGAAGTTATGGACATATTCAAAGTGTTTTCTTCTGAATCAAAGGAAGCTGATGTTGTCTAGTCAAAACCATAAGAGGAAAATAAGGATAATTCAACATCAGAAGCATTGCAAAGACTTTACTTCTAAAATCTAATTTTGTTATGTAGAATTTTCATTTTTATTCTGGTTTTTGTGTAGTTTGTTTTTCTTCTTTTTATGCAGAATAAAAACCCTTTGCACAGTTTTGAATCCTTATTTCTTACAAGAAGAAATTGCTACCTCTACATCCAATTCTGTTGCATCCAAGTTTGTGGATGCAACGACAACAACTAAAGTACTCCAGTTGGAGCCAGATGCAGCGAGACCAGTGGATGCTATTGTTGCGCGTAATAAGTGCTACGCAATTGTGCAAGTATACACGTCGCAAGTAATAAAGTGATATGAGTATCGAGTATCGTCTCCACAGGGATTGGTTTGGGCCACTTTCCTTAAGTTACTGCACTGAAAATAAAAACACAATTGATAATAGAGGTTTTAATTAACGAGAAAAGTAAAAGCAATAAACTAAAAGAATAGATGAAAGAAAAAGAGAGAATAGGCCAGGTTATCGTGAGTTGAGGTGTGACAGCCGATTGGATCGTCTTGGTAAAAGAGTGCAAGGGCAACTCAGTTGCCGTGGCAACTTGCACAGCGGGGTTGCCTTGGCAACTAATTGATGGTTGCCTGGGCAACTACTTGGGCGTCTGGGCAGCAACTTCAAGGTTCGGCAGAGCGTTCTTCAATGGTTTCTTCTTATCCCTAAGTCGAAACTCTAGCTACTTGTGCATGCCTTGATAATACATCCCTGCGTGAATCAAGGGTGAACAACAACCAATCTTGCGCTCCTCTTAGCCGTTGAAATCCTTAACTTATTCCTAAGCTGGATTAATCTTCACCATCAATAGATTGAATAAAGACCATACTCATTCGTTTCTTGAATCTAACTCTCCCGATATTAGATAAATAGATGAAGTTACGAGATCCTCTCCCAATTCACTCGCAAACAAGAATAAAAGCCAAGAATGAGTAAACCTTGAATAGAAAAGTGCAAACTCTTATTACCTAAACAAAATCCAATAGTTTCTCACAACAACAAAACACAATAACCCCAACCGATCAAGTTAGTTCATGGTTGGGTTCAAAAGATATACAAAGAATAATCCCCAAACCATGAATCTAATGGAAGCAAAGAAGAAGAAGAAGTCGAAATTTCCCCTAATGCTCTCTTGTCGAAATTTCTCTATTTTTCTCTATATGGATTGTCGAAATCTCCTTGCTATTTATAGGGCTAGGCCAAAGTCCTTCTTTGAGGAGGAGTTTGAGTTGGAATTAAATTATCTTTAAAGAATATAATTCTTTATTATAATTTTATTCCTATTAGAACTTCTCCTATCCTCTTGGAATTTAATTCTTCTTTAATCTCTGCATGGCAATCAAATTCCTTTGGGCTTGGGCCTTGCTCCATGTCATCTTGGGCTTGTAAAGTCATGAATTTCGACATCCATATTGCTTTTGGTCTTTGTCGACAAATGCCATGGCAACTGGCTCGGCGTCTCCTTCATGCACTGCCCTGGCAACTAGCTCGGCATTGCTTTGGCAAGTGATCCTGCACATACACACACAAAAACACACCAAAGCAGCATCTATTTCCACAAAAATCACCAAGTTATGTAATCAAGCTCAACGATTGAAGGAAACATGGATTGATGCATGAATGGCTAACTATGCAACTAATATGAGCCTAAGTCTAACAATAATATGAGTAAAAAGGGTAAGAACAATAGTACTTTTGAACACTTATCACGCCCCCAAACTCGAACTATTGCTTGTCCTCAAGCAATGCAAACTAACAATTACCTGCCAAGACTTTAATCATCAAAGACATGCTTCAAACTTGAATTCAAACCTCGGAACCGTGGCACAAAGTATGATCACCTTTTAATTTTTCGGATAACACAAAAATTACCCGGAACCAAACTATAGTGCTCGTGACAATGTGTGTGCGTAGTTGTGAACAAGTTGATTTTCAAGATTCTATGTGAACTATGTGCTTTTATTAATTCAATTATCGGGGTATTTATTTTTATTTTCACTAGAGCCAATTTCGGGCACCTCCAGCAAAGTAAGCAATTCCTCATTTTATTTTAGTCGACTAGAGCCAATTTCGGGCACCTCTAGCGATTCTTTAATGTGCATTAACTACTAGAGCCAGTTTCGGGCACCTCTAGCAAGAAAGTGTATTTACTACTAGAGCCAGTTTTGGGCACCTCTAGCAAGAAATTAACTTTTAATTTTCAATTTTAAATTTACCCAAATTTTAAGCAACCTAAGTTCACTAAGTTTCTTTGAATCAACAACCCACAACCGTGTAAAAAAAAATTCAGCATCATAGTAAAATTCTAAGTTCTTTTCATGCAATCCTAAAATTAAAGGTTCTTTCAATTAAGTGCAGTGGCAAAAACTCATTATTGGATATTCAACAAGTCTTAAGCAATTAAATCAAATTAAAGGCATGGCAAGTAACATATGCAACTTATATGTGATTGCTAACGATGAATACAACTAAACATGAAACTAACTAGAAACCAACACCCCCCCAAACTCGAGAGAAGCATTGTCCTCAATGCACATAAAAGTGAAACAAAATTTAAGAGAAACTAAATGAAATGAGTTAGTCAGAGAGGTCGTCACCTCGAGTGATGAGTTTCCTTCGTGCCGTTTGCTTGATTCAATTTCCGGTCAGTGGTTGAATGCTTGTGGCTGGTACAGCGTGAATAGCATTGCCTTGATTTGATCCATGTTTGCCGATGCAGGTTTACTTGCATGTGCATCAGTAGTTGCCGAAGCCATTGTTGTTGCCTGGGCATCGCCAGTTTCTGTTGTGGTTGCTGTGGCGAGTAGTCGGCAGTAAATTTCCTTAGCATGGTGGTTGTGAGTCTTGTTGTGGAAAAGAAAACCTGAAGACTAAAGATAATGAAGAAAAATAAAATATATCCTAAAAAATAAAGAGAAAAAATAACCAAAAATAATAGAACAAAATAGTTCAAAAAAAAATAAAAATAAAAATAAATGTATCAGTAGTTGTCGTGGCGTCGAGGGTTGCCGAGGCATGCACATCCATGGTTGCCGCGGCGTCAGGGGTTGCCGAGGCGTGCGCGTCTATGGTTGCCGAGGCGTGTGTATCAGGAGTTGCTGCGGTGTTGAAGGTTGCCGTTTTCGATACTTCTTATAGTCCATCCGCACCCTCCATCGGGTGATAATATTGCCCAAAAAGAGTTTGGCCAATGTGCTTGCCACTACTCCCTTTTGCGTTACCATGGTGGAGGTGTCTTTCTTCTTTGTTCGCTTGTAGTCCATGTATACTCTCCACCTTGCTACTATTCCTGAAGGCACAAATATATTAATAGGAAAATTATATCCATTCTCAACCATTCAATTACCTCATTCTTGTCGACTTCTATCATGGTTGGATGTAGCTCTGCCAAAATGATGTATGTTTGAAGAAGATGAAAAATGAAAAGAAAAATGAGAAATGTTTGCCACATGGGAAAATAAAGAGAATGCATCTTTAAATAAAGTAGATTAACATATAATCCCTTACAAAAGATCCTTAATGCTCGCGGGCAAAAGCAAAAGGGTTTGTTCTAGGTATGACCCCAACATTATATAGGAAAATCCTTATTGTCTTGAGCATTACTCTAGAAAGGCATGAATGAATTATAGCCAAGCATGCTCATATCTACTCCATGACAAGATTCCATTGCTGGGGTAGTTCGGGTTATATGTGTTCGTCATGTTCTCCTTCCTTGAGTCTCCCAGTTTCGATGGCCGCCAATATCAACTCCCCGCTCATAACCATGTCTGCGAAACCCTTAGTGCCATGGTTTAACATATGGTCATAGAAGGTACTATTTAAGGTTTCCAAAAACATTGGAGTAACCTCATTTTCCAATAATGGAGGTTGTACTTGGGCTGCCACATCTCGCCACCTTTGGGCATACTGGTGAAAGCTCTCACCGGGCCCTTGTTCCATATCCTGCAGTAGAATCCTTTCTAGGGCCATGTCCGTCACATGCTCGTATTGTTTGAGAAAAGCTCTTGACAGATCTCTCCAACTGCATATATTGAACCGGCTCAATTGGGTATACTATCAGGTAGTAGACCCCGATAGACTATCTTAAAAACAAAAGATGAACAACTTTTCATTTTCTAAGTGCAGTGACATTTTTCTGCAATACATGGTCAAGTGCATCAAAGGGAAAGTGGTCCCTTCATACTTCTCAAAGTCAGGAGCTTTGAATTTTGGAGGAACCACCAAGTCAGACAGTAGGCTTAGATCCCTAGCTTTTACGCCACTATGAACGTTTCCTCCTTGTATGTCTCTGATGATCTCTTCGAGCTTATCACATCAGTTTTCTAGCTTCTTATTTATTCTGGCTCTGTTGGCTGACTTATTGAGAACCTCAATGCCTTGGTTCTCCCCATGATTTATCTTGAACTCTACTGGAATACGAGCTAAGCTTCCTGTTATGCGGATCTTGGACCTCCCACTTGGTGGAAATGTCTGTGTGGCCATCTTGGGTTGGGGCGACAAAATATCCACGGCTTCGACCACCTTACCTCTTTCTGGGTCCCTGAGTCCCAACATAGCCACTATATGGTTAACAGTGTTTCTCTGAGCTTGCGCAATTTCCTCCTTCAGGTCTTTTTCTAAATTGCCAAGTCGATCTTGAGTATTCTTGTGGTTTACTTCTAAAGTTGTCAATCTATCATCTATAGACATGGCTCAATTAGAATCTTACTATTTGCATTAATATTTTATTAGGTATGTATGCATGCAATGACAAAAACTAATGCAAACAAACAAAAAAAAATGCAAATGCATGAATGCAGACGAAGGACCAATGATTCCATTAAGCTATTGCTCTCGAAGTAGCTTTCTATTGGATACTGAAGCTCCTTATTACAAAATACTTACGAGTATTTTTTCGCCTTAAATGTCTTCGATTAGCCATATGAGTCTTAACCTTATTTCTTCAATTAGCCTAGCATAGTAGCGTAGAGCTGCAGCTTCTTTGACCAACATCATCACATGCTAGCTACATCCTGGACTTGGGTCATAACATTCTTGTCGAACTTGTTACGCTCCTGGAATCTCGTGGCATTGTCCCAATAGACATTGCCCCCTCATCTATATCTTCAAGGACCAATATCTTTGTCCCGTATTTTGGAATGATGTTCTCCATGTGTCCGCTGATTAACCTTGGACCAGTGACGCGCATCCATATTGTCTTCCTCTTTTGGAAGGAATCTTCTATCCATTGCGAAAAGTTTTTTCTAATTGAGCAACATGCTTTTAGAATCGACCCCTTCTAGATATGAGAAGCATGCAATAAACAAGTATGCAAAAAACAATAAAACAAGAAAAAGAAAGGATTAGTACACTTCAAAAGAAAAGAAATAAACATGAAAGGTCCAAAATAATTCCATTGTACGAATAGTAACTGGGTAGCGCATTCCAACACTTCTGGACATGTCTCCATGGACTATTCATACGAAATAATTTTGATCGGACTCTAAAACCTAGGTTTTCCCACATGGATCTAATGGGGTGCGATTTTAGATTCTCATACAGGTTTGGTTCTTAAAGGGTTCCTGAATTATCCTCGCTGTCCCCTACTAAGGGTAGCAAGGCCCCTGATTCTCACCCATTATAGGCTTCAAAAAATCAAGTTCAACTCAGGGGGACTCACTCCTATGCCCATACGGAGGATCAGTATCCACACGATGACATAGAGCATGAGCCGCATAGGTACTTGCTAGGCCCATACGGAGAATCAGTATTCCCACGAGAGCAATAGCGTTTCCCCCCACTTAAACGAATGGGACGAAGCTCGGGTCTAGAGCATGTAACCAAATCTTAAATGCGTAAAATGGAATCAAATTCATAAATGGACAATTGAGTTAAGCTTTACGTGAATTCACAAATTCTGACATTAAAACAAGGTGTAATCGACTTGTGGCCTGACTCTTTTTTTTGTAAAAACAAAAAGTTATCCCCAGCGGAGTCGCCAAGCTATCGCAACCCTTTTTTCTTTTAAAAAGTGTTCTCGACGTTTAAAAACAAAACAACGAAGTCGCCACCAATCTTTTTTGAGGTTTGATTAAATCACCTAAAATGGGTCATTTTAATAAAATCATTTTAGTTTTATTAAAACAACGTTTTGGTTTGCGAAACCATAGACAACGGGTTTGGGAGTCGATTACGCGTGGTGAAGAGTTAGCACCCCCACAACGCCCAAAAATTGGTACCTAGTCGATTACAAAATGTTTTGATGTCAGATTTTGCGAATTCACGTAAAGTTTAAAATTATTGTCCGTCCATGAATTTAATTCCATTTTAATGGCCTAACTATTCAGAAAATGAACTCCAAATACCGCCAACACTTATGGCGCTAACCCGTCATTCCCGTTTAGTAAGGCACCACATTAATTATATTATTAAACATTACAGCCACAAAAAATGATATACAAAATAATATAAAAGCATACAAGATAAAAAATATAAGTAAATAAACAAACAAATAAAAAAGAAAAAAAACAATTGTTAAAATAGGCTGGTTTTATTTAAATTAAATGATTATATATTTTTTATATATAAGTTGATTTATAAAAATATGCCCATTATAAATTATTTAAAAAAATGAATTTATTTAAGAAAGAATTTAAAGAAATTTAATGACTGAATTAAAATAAAATAAAATTATAAACCAAGTTTAAAAGAAAATAGTGACCAAATCGAGAAATTTGAAAACTCGATTGCCCGTGGGGTAAAAATAAATGGGAAGTGGAGATTTAATGAGTGAAGTTTTTGTTTTGGGTATAAAACCTAATTTAAAAAACACTTATTCCTTTTATTTTTTTCAGTCAAAATGGATCAAAACCAATTTCTAACAAATTCTTTCAAATCGTTCATGATGCTTTTTCATGAATTGAAGAACACCAAGAGCAAACCTTTTTGAAAACCCGATTCAAATCCAATTAAAAAATCTAAAAACAAGAAAAAATATTGTTTCCCCCCTTTTTCAAAAAATCGAAACTTCCCTCTCTTTTTTAAAACTTCAACTTTCAACCATCCCTTCACTTGAATCCGGGTTATGGTGATAGTGATTTAAAATTCGAACAAGAAAGAATAAGGTAAATTTTATACAAACATTCGAACAAGAAGAACACATAAAAGAAAGTAAATGAATACCTCAAAAGATGCTTCAAACTTCTATTCCAATTTCAAATCCACGTACAAGAGCTCGAGCATAAACTGTATAAAATTATCTCAAAAAAACTCCCAAACTCTCTAAAATCAACTCTCTAGTGAATTGTATGAATTGTGTGCGTGAATGAGTGGTGGATGTTGATTGTTTGTTGTGTAAATTACAAAGGAAGATGGGTGTTTATTTAGGCTTTTTGGTTGCCAAAATTACAAGAAAAAAACCAGAACTCAAATCCCTAAAATCCGGTTGATCTTCTTTCCATATTTTCTTGATTCAGATTTGACCTTCCCTTTTTGATTCGATTTGCTGTGATTTGGGATGATTTTCCCCTTAATTTTCATATTCGATTCGCGGATCCATTTTCTGCACGTGTTGTCTTCAGTAAAACGAGCATATATTGAGCTCCCGATGTCCGATTGAGGCATTTCAAGATGTATTAGAAAGGTAACTGAAAGACGGTCAATACTTAAGAAGACATCTTGGCCTAAAAATACTTGGATCCTATCGAAAATTTGCCATAAGTCCGCAGTGAGGAATCCCTTGCACATAACTTGACTTTTCATGTTTGTCATGATTATGCTTGATCCCATGCCTTACCTGAATGATTCAAAATTCCATTTGATTTTGGTGTGATTTGCACTGAATTGGGATTTATTTTCACTTTTTCCATATTTGATGTGATCTCTTCCCTTATTTTTTATGTCAGGCGAAAAATCAGTGACAACAAAATCAATAATAAAAGGCCTCCCTCGATAGCTCTTACAATAATTAAGCAGGAAGAACAATGAATAGGATAAATAAAGGAAAAAAGCTATAACATTGATCAAGTAATTAAAACATAGAATTCTAAAACAATAAAACCCAACAAAAAGTATTTTACTCATGTCTGGGCAAATATAAACCATAATAAAAATAATTAAAAACATAGCAATAGATAAAGTGAATCAAAGCGTCCTAAGATTTCTTCTTCGTGCCCACGAACTGTTGCTGCAGCGCTCCAAAATCCTCAAGCCTCTCAAGATATCTTTTCGTCACTTGGAGACTCCTCTCAACCTTTGACAATGGTGGTTCTCTGATGAAGAAAACAAAGGGATGTTCTTCCTTGAATAAAAACTTCTCTGTGTATTTGTGTGTTAAGTGCAACCTCCTCTTAATTGTTGCCCTTGATGTCTTTATAAAGAGATGGCTCTCCTAGGGTTTTGAAAACCCTAAAGTGCAAGAAATCTTTTAATGAGGATCTTGCTTTACAACTTTATTAATTGCTCAATAAAAGAATTTCTTGTCACATGATGTTAATAAAGTGTCATGTGATCAGCAAAGAGAATCTTTTTTTTTCACATCATTAATGACTCAATAAAGGAGAGGGGGCCACACATTAAATCACATTAAAAGATCCAAGATTTGTCTCCAGCTTCACAATGAAAGTTGTAACATCCAGTCCAGTACGAGAGAATTCTGCTCCAGTGTTCCAATGCTCCACTGCTCTGTCACCTCCTACACAAGTACCCCCAAGTATATAAAATAGGTTACTTACACACTCGTCGAATACCCCTAAACTTAAACCACTACATGTCCTCAAGCAATGCAAACTAGACTAAACTAAAGACAAAACAGTAGTAAACAACCCATTTTATTAAAGGTACCAACTAAGCTATGATTTCTAAAATTCCACAACATAGTGCAGCGGTAATTCATTTCTCAGCTATTATAAAGAAGTGCAACGCATCAGAGCTTAAAATTTTGTTCCAAGGACCAATTCTATTGTAGGTGCATTGTGTGCTAAGTTACATGCATTCATCATTTAATAGCCTTAGAGAAACTTAAGGGTTGCTTTCTACTGTTGCCTTTGCATATTGCTTTTCACTTTTGCAGCACATTATTTACTCCATTTTCTTTTTATGCTTGAAATCTATATCGTTGGTGCTTCAACTTATCACACATACTCTTCAATACCTGAAGATGGAGTGGAGTAAACAACCCATCCCCGAGCCCTACGAGCAGTGTTATCCCGTGAAAAATTTCATTCACTCTTTGCAGTACTATCATTCCTACTAGGGAAAGTTAAATGGAGCAAACACAACTCACCTAGTGTTCTAAGATAGCAAGATACATAGAAGAGTGTCCCTCAATAGTTTTGTTTAAATTATCAAGTCTTAATTTATTTTCATGATTTTTCAGGGAGTTTTTAGCCTTTGTTTTGCTTCATTGAACATTTAATTTCATTTTCTTTTGATTCATGATTTGGCATCAGAAAGTCAACCTAGAGTTCCCTAAGGTTTCTTAAGTTTTTAGAGTGCATGCAGCATGTGTTTTTAAAGGTTACAACAGATTCAACACTAAGTTCAAAACACGAAAGCTCTTAACACATTTCAAAGTGTTAACATAGATTAATCATAGGAAATCATGATCAACTCAGCAACAATTTCAGAATTAGTGGAATCATAGTAAAGGGAACCATCGAAAACAAATTAGGCTATTTACATGCATGATTTTTTAATTTTTACCTCAATTAAACCTAATATAGACACGGAACAATACTTCCCCAAACTTGAGAGAAGCATTGTCCCCAATGCAAATAGAAAAAGAAAAACTAACTAGAGTTTAAGTGGGAGCGTGAAGGTGCGATTTTGTGCTTTTCCAAATCCAAAAAATTCAATCCTCTTTCTTGCTTTATGGCTGCAAAATCAACAATAGAAAAAAATAATCAACTCAATTAAATAAAATAATGCAAATAAAAAATGTAGAAAAATAAAAGAGGGGTGAAGTGGTTTAAGCATCCCGATGTGTTGAGATGAGGTTCATTTCAGATACTTCTTATAGTTGATCCGCAGCCTCCATCGAGTGACAATTCTTCTCAAAAAGAGTTGAGCTATGGTGCTTGAAACTACCCCCTTGTGAAACCGTGATGGAGATATCTTTCTTTCTTGTTCCATTGTAGTCTATGCAAAGCCTCCATGTTGCTATTATCCTCGAAGGCTTAAATTCTTTGATGGAAAAGATTATACCAACACCCAAACAATCACACTTAAGAGTTAGTGAAATAATAATAAGATGATATGGTGATAAAAACTATAAACTATATGCGATAAATAGTAAAGATGAAGCAATGATCAAAGGACAAACAAATGTTGAACAAAGATTCAAATGATTATGGATTATGGATTATTGCTTAGGAACTATGTTAATTACCATTTGAATGTTATAATAGTTGGTAATACATGTCTGCATAAACCAATTCGATCTCTATTTATCCGACAAGATTTTCTAATGAACTTCTGACTCTCTCGATGTTTAGAAGTTAATAACATTGAAGCTAAGGTGATACATGTCTGCGTGAACCCTAACAAGTCTATCATTTGTTTAAGAATACCCTTTTAGTCATTGAAACCCTAAACTTATGTCTAAGCTAAATTAAGACTAAGTTAACAGTTAACATCTTAGCCTCATTGTTCTCGTTTGTCTAACTTAACTATCTTGATATTAAGCCACAAATCAATAATTAAAAGGCCTCTCTCGATAGCTCTTACAATAATTTAGCATGAAGAACAATGAATAGGATAGATAAAGGAAAAAGCTATAACATTGATAAATTAATTAAAACATAGAATCCTAAAACAATAAAACCCAACAAAAAGAATTTAACTCATGTCTGAACAAATAGTAACCATAATAAAAGATATTAAAAACACTGCAGTCGATAAAGTAAGAGAGAAAGAAAATCAAAACGTCCTCACATTTCTTCTTCGTGCCCTCGAACTGTTGCTGCAACGCTCCAAACTCCTCAAGCCTCTCTGATAGCTTTTCATCTCTTGGAGACTCCTCTTAACCTTCGACAATGGTGGTTCTCCGATGAAGAAGACAAAGGGTTGTTAATCCTTGTATAAAAGCTTCTATGCATATTTGTGCGTTAAATGCATCGTCCTCTTAATTGTTTCCCTTGATGTCTTTATATAGAGATGGCTCTCCTAGGGTTTTGAAAACCCTCAAGTGCAAGTAATCTTTTTATGAGGATCTTGCTTTTCAACTTTATTAATTGCTCAATAAAAGAATATCTTGTCGCATGCTTTTAATAAAGTGTCATGCGATCAGCAAAGAGAATCTTTACTTTCCGCGTCATTACTGGCTCAAGAAAGGAGGGGAGACCACACATTAAATCATATTAAAGGATCTATGATTTTTCTCCAGTGTCACAGCGAATGCTGTAACATCCAGTCCAGCATGAGAGAATTGTGCTCCAATGTTCCAATGATCCACTGCTCCATTACCTCCTGCATAAGTAACAGTAAAAACCACTACCTTTCCCATTAATAGCATTAGTATAGATAAACATTAAACTCAAACAACATAACTCCATAACTATGAGCAAACTACTCCTAAATGCAACTATATGTGCCTAAACACACACAAAAGCCAAGTAAAAAGGGTATGCAAAATAGGTTATTTACACACTCGTCACTCCATGAGTGTGTCGTTGCAATGAAGTACTTCTGGTGGAACGTTGCAAAAAGTCTTACTTCTCAGGGTCTAGGGTGCATTCATTGTTTGATATCCCTCGCTATATAAAAGAAAAAAAGAGAAGATAAAATATGAAAAATATATATATGTGATATTTATATTATATGTGGTACTAAATAAATGTTGATAGGAGGAATGAATCTAAGAAGTTAGGGATGATGTTAGGTATTTTTGAATTGCCTGCTTATCTATTGATGTGGAGTTATTTATGCAATTTTCTTTCTTGTTGATGCATAAGATTTATTGATGGGAATGTTTCAAGTATCTAGAATGCCTATGATATTTTGGTAGACCTTGCTGCTTATTATTTTTGCTTCAGGACAAGCAAAGACTCAAGTTTGGGGGTGTTATGGTACTCTAAAGAGCACATATTTTCCCCATATTTATCTATTAATTTGTCCCCACTTTAGTTTCTCATGCATACTTTCTTTCATTTTCTTAGTTTAATTATGCATTTCCCTTACCTCGGTTAGACTTGTGTGTGTTTTGTGCTAAATTTGGTAAATTCTGTTGTTTTCACTGTAATTCTAATGTTGCTGTAAAAAGCCTTATTTTTTGTAGCCAGATATGTCACTGCAGTTTTGATGTGGCTGTAAAAACATCTTATTATTGCGACCAATCACTATCGCTGCATTGACAGCTGTCAAAAAGATAAGATCAAATGACGTTGGTGAAAGGATAAGATCGAAGGACGATGAGCTAGCAGGTTGTTACAACAACTTTTTTTGGACATGATGTCGCTACAATTTTCGCTGCAATACTAGCACATCAAAGTAGTCATTGTTGTCATAATGACAGTTGTCAGGATAAGATTAAAAGAATGATGAGGTGTTTATTAATACAACTGTCCTACACGAAATTTACAGATGCAAATATATAAAGGACACATGTGAACACCCAATTTGAAGATGAAAAGGATATATATTCACATCTTTTGAGAAGATCATTTTCTCTTTCCTTTGAAGCTTCTCCCATGGTGGCTTGAGCTCCTTTTTCTAGTGAACCGAGGTGGCAATGAGGCAGAACTCTTAGTGATAAAGAGGATTCAGATGCTTGTCGCAAGGGAAACGTGTGGATCATGTCTACTCAACTAGAAATAGAGGTTTTCGTGTGATTTTCATTTTCTTTTGGTAAATATTTTAGACGATGATTTATTGTTTTTCTTAACTTGGACTGAGTGACACCTCTGGGATTGTAAAACTCTGGTTTATTTTATATAGCATTCTCTTTTTTCCTTACATTTGGATTTGAATGCTTTGTTTGCACGGAAGTGTTTCATTGCAGCACTGACATCGAGAGATGCAATAATAGTTCAGACTAACAAGTGATCACAACGAGAGTTAGATGAGGATGCAATGAGAGTTGATCCACTTGTTTGAGGATGTGTAGATTTGGCCAACAATGAGAGTTGTGGTTGAATCACATGTTTTAGTCAATGGTTTGGAGTGGAAGGAAACATAGTAAAATAGATCTATTCTTTATTGTTAATTAAATCATCAGATACTTTTACCTTGCAACGTGTGTTCATCTGCCAAGTTACACCAAGGGGGTCGATATCCGAAAGATTTGCTTATGTCTACTATACAAGCATCAACCGTGTATGCTTGCACTATTGCTATGACGTTTCATAGTCGATCATAAGCTCACCTTTTTGAACATCAATTAAAGTCCTACCCGTGGCAAGAAATTGTCTTCCTAATATTATTGGGACATTAATATCAGCCTCATACTCTAAAATAATGAAATCAATAAGGAATATAAATTTATCTACCTTTACCAACACGTCCTCAATCTTAACCTTGGGATGTGCATAAGATCGGATTGCTAGTTGAAGTGTCATTGTGGTAGTCCTGGCTTCTCCAATACCAAGTTTCTTGAAAACTAACAGTCGAAACTATTTTTTATGTGAGAAAATAGCTTGACGATTAATTTTTGAAAATTAGGGTTTTTCGTTTTAATTTGGTTTTGAAAACTACTTTGGAGTCGCCACCGATCACTTTGGTAGACCGAACACCATGAAAATAACCAGAGATTCAAATTTTGAAATTAAGGTTAAAGAGTCAGTTATGTGTGGGGAAACATTTGCACCCCCCACAAACACCCATTATTGTTACCTTCAAATTTTTATGACATTTCGGCATTTCGAATAATATTTTGAATTTAATTTAACCATTAATTATTAAATAGATTTAAATTCCAAATGGAGATATTCCTTTTATAAGGAAATATATTTTTATTCGGATATGATATTAGAAGCACCCCTTTACGTTGGGACACCCCTATTCATATTTAAAAAATATATTTCCAACATAATTCGTTTTTAATGCATGATCAATGATTAATGCATCATCAATTATTGTCTTGCCCATTTTAAGTTCTAACTTAAAAAAGGTTCTAATTAATTTTGCATTATTTAATTCTATGAATAATATTTAATTTAAAGGCTTACATGATATAACACCCAATTACTTAAGCATCATCCATATTTAAACCCCAAAATTATAGATAATATTCCTAACCCAATTGTTTAAGTTCTAATCCTAATTAAGGCTCTAGTTGATTAACTAGGTTATTTGTCAATTTCTAAGATTCTAATGAATACTAGTATTCTATTAAAAAGCTCATGTTAGACAACACCTCATTGCAATGGGGCATCACCCAAATTTGGAACTTCAAAGTTTCCCAATTATTATTCATTAATTTGCTACAATTATCTTTCTTAATTAATTATTGAGTCTGATAAAGACTTAAAAGACCAAGGTTCTAAACAATTAATAACTAAATCTAGGTGAGTTAATTATCTAACAAATAATCCTATATGCAATATTTAAAATCATGCATCAATCATATAAATTAAACAATTAAATTAAATAATTAAAGCTAAAAAGGATTAAATTGAAAGAATTAAAAGCTGTAATTTTCATTTTATTTGATAACATGGACCAAATTGTAATACAACACATAGCTGTAAGGATCATAACCCAAATAAGCCCAAAACTATTAAAAACGCGTGGATCCTATTTCCCGACCTTGTTAACAACTCGCGGATCTGCCCATACCCGAGCCAACTCGATCATAAACTCACTTCGCTCGCTCTCTTTGCCATCTCTCCTCTCTAATTCTCTCTGCCCTTAAACCAGAACCAACCTAGAAAATCCCCTTAAATGGATGAAAACATAAGGTTTTGGATGGTATTCTTCATGGTTAATCAAGAACCCGAAGAACATCGAAAGCTCTAGCCACAAACTGTCGTCTCAACCACCACTCGATCTTTAGCCGCCGACCACCAACAATTGTTTGCGGAGAGTCAAAATTTGAATCCCGACCTCCACAGGCTACGCTGGCCACCCCCGTAGGGTAATTTTTAGCAATTGTGCAAGATCCTTAAAAACAAAATTTTTTTCCCTTTTTTCAGCCCTAAAACCCTAAATCTAACCTCAGTTCATCAGAACCACCCATCTCCGACCACATAAGATCTATCTACCTTGACCAAAGCCCTCTTCAACTCTGACAATGCCTAAAACCTTCTTCGACCGCTGCAACCAACTCTAATTGGCTTTTTCAGGTCATCCTTTCATTTTTATCTCCATTTTCTTACTTAGAAAACTAATATTTTGCTCTTTATTGCAAGAATGAAAATGGAGGAAGGGGATACCTTCACTGTGGCGGAATTTCGGCAACAATTGCGACGATAGTTCAGATCTCAAGAGGTTGTTCGTGTCCCCGATGACTTTGCAGCTTCAGATGGTTCGGATTTCCCTAGGTGATTTTCTCTATCTCCACTTAATATTTATTATTATTATTATTAGTTAATATCTATTTTAATGATTGGTAATTAATGATCTAACAAGATTTTCTCTCTCCCTATTTATAGGGGTTTGACTACTAGCGTCACTACTGACGTCATCTTAGTGACGTTAATAAAAACTCGCATCAAAGAAACATAGATCCAAGTGAAGTGGTTTCGGGCCAATGGGTGTCTTCCACGTGTTTTTTGGATATCATATTTGGGCGGGAAAAATGTAATCTAGTTTTGTTTGATCAAAATGAGCAGGAATGAATTGAATATAGCTCGAAATATATTGTAAACAATTGTACTGATTTAGGTTTGGTATTGTAATGGGCTTCAAGTATTTGGATTATAATGGATTGAATTTATTTATTTATTAGATTTATTTATTTAATATGGGATTTATATTTTGGTTTTATTTATAGTGAAAATATAATATATATATATATATAGGTACCGAGACGGAACTCGAGTATTATAGATGCACATCTTTGCTCATTGTTGTAGAACATGAATTAGGCAAAGACTGAAAAGACACAATTTTTTTTCGAGCCTACTGACTATATTATGAGTTGCAAGTTCTTCTCCTTATGAACTTTCACTCCTTCCAATTAGAAAGCTTGAATAAGTTCTTCTCATTATGAACTTCTCAATCCTTCTACCAAAGTCTGAACTAGTTCTTCTCATTATGAAATATTCATTTTTCAACAAAGCTGGTC
The DNA here is from genome assembly GCA_019671005.1 of Hibiscus mutabilis. Lineage (NCBI taxonomy): Eukaryota > Viridiplantae > Streptophyta > Magnoliopsida > Malvales > Malvaceae > Hibiscus > Hibiscus mutabilis. The sequence continues at coordinate 32,330,983 of CM033712.1, forward strand.
CACGAACTCTTGTTATTATGAACTCCTATTTTTCTTCTTATTCTGGAAAGTACGAACAAGTTCTTCTTATTATGAGCTTTTCATCTTTCCCCTAAACACTATGTATCTCCCTCATTAGCAAGCTTGAATATGTTATTCTCATTATGAACTCCTCAATCTTCCTACAATGGCTAACCACGAAGTCTGAACCAATTCTTCTCATTATGAACTATTCATTCCTCTTGGCAATGTTGATCCACTTTTCTCTGCAAAAAATTGATACTTATTCACTGAAGGAAATGTTGATCCACCTCTCTGTAAAGGTGTTGAACAAGCGAATTCTTCTTAGTAGGAACTCCTTGTTCTTCTTGGAAACATCGATCCACCTCTCTAAAAATTTGTTGAACAAGTGAGCTCTTCTCATTAGGAACTCTTCATTCTTCTTGAAAAATGTTGATCCACCACTCTGTAGAGGTGTCAATCAAACAAATCTTTCTGCAAATTTGGTGAAGTCCAAGACAATCTAACACTTCATTCTTTTGAAATGTTGGCGAAGTCTGAAAAAGCTAAAACATCCATTCTTATGAAATGCGGCGAAGCCTGGTATAGTTACACTCTTCATTCTTCTAAAATGTTGATCCACCTCTCTGTAAAGGCGTTGAACAAACAAGCTCTTCTCATTAGGAACCCTTTATTCTTCTAGGAAACATCGATCCACATTTATGGGAAGGTGTTGAACAAGCGAGCTCTTCTCATTAGGAACTCTTTGTTCTTCTTGAAAATGTTGATATGTTTTTATATATGACCTCTTTATAAATTTTGAGCAAGTTCTTCTTATTATGAACTTCTCAATCTTTCTGCACAGGATAACCACAAAGTTTGAGCATGTTCTTCTTTTTATGAACTTATTCATTCTTCTTGGAAGTGTTGGGCCACCTCTCTACAAAGGCATCGAATAAGCAAGTTCTTCTCATCGAGAACTCCTCATTCTTCGAAGGGTGAACTCTTCTCATTAGGAGTTCTTCATTCTTTGTTGGGTGAACATTTCTCACTAGGAGTTCTATATTCTTTGCTGAGTGAGTTCTTCTCACTAGAAACTGTGTATTCTTTGCTATGCGAACTCTTCTTATTAGGAGCTCCATATTCTTTGCTAGACGAACTCTTCTCATTAGGAGCTCTGTATTCTTTGCGAGGCAAACTCTTCTCATTAGGAGTTTTGTATTATTTACTGTGTGAACTCTTCTCATTAGAAGCTCATCATTCTTTGCTAAGAATGTTGATTCACCTCCTCCTCTGGGGAAAAATTGAATCAGCAAAAAAAAATATTATCAGTTAATAAAAGTTCAACCTGAAGTAATATGAAATAATTTCAATTTCCCTCTTGAAGCACTAAGAGATCTTTAGAGTCAAATCTTTTTTTGAAGCTCGTATTAACTTTTTGGTTTCTCTTTCTCTGTTGATCGATCTCTATATATGATTGGGTCTACTTCTCTAGTCTTGAAATTGTAAATTGAAATCTTTTCTTGTTTCTGGCTGATTTGTAAATTCTTATCGAAACATACAAAAATGCTTGGAATGTATGAGTTAGCATGCTCCTATCTTATGGATGCCTATCTATATATGATGCATGAATGATGTCAATTGAGGACCACTTGGGTGAGCTTTCATCTTTAAGGAAGCTTAAAATTTCCTTGCTTCATTTTTCAAAAACTTTTTTGCTGCCAAAGCAACTCATCTCAAACTCAGGTTCAATCTTTGGGATCTTTGCATCTTTTTCTCTAAAGTGCCTTTTCAAGTTTTCACTTTAGATTTCTTTTCTCAAAGCGCCCTTTTAGGTTTTCACTTTGGGTTTTTCCTTTTCGTTTTCTCAAGGCACCCTTTTCGGTTTTTACCTTGGTTTTTCTTCTTTTTCTTTTTTATTCCTTTTTTTGAAATGCCCTTACATATTTTCACCTCATTTCTTTCTTTTCTTCTTTCTTTGCAATAAAGCTAATTTCAATTCTAATGGAACTCGTACTTGCCTTTTCACGAATTCTTCACATAAGCCATTCTCTTACTGTAACTCACCATGCATTTCTCAAAACTCGAGTTATGGTGGAAAATCCTTTCTTAGAAACTCACTCTTTCTATTTCTTCATTCAGCTTCTTTGACAACATTCTTCTCATGGTTTCAAAAGGGATCATCACTTCTATTGTTCCATCTTACGAACTATATTCACTAGAATAAAACATTTTATTCTATAATGTTCTTTATAGCATTGCCCCACTTTTGAATTCAACTATCATATTTGTTTACTCTAAGAAGGCTTTCTTGTCTTGCAATGCCCCGGAAGTAGTGATATCTGACTTTAACGGGTTGATCTTGCTGCAACCGTTGCCCCAAAATATGGTCCATGTTCTCTCTTTGCCCCAAGGTTGTGTCACTTTCTTGCAGCTTCATTTAAAATTTTCTGACACTTGGAGTTGTTCATTTCCTCATTATACTTTTCATAATTAAACAAGTACTGAGGCCACCTTCTATTCTATCTTCACTAAAAGGATTAGTACATCATAATAATACCCATAAAATCCTTTGCCTTTATTCTGTATAATTGATTTATCTGCAAGATGCTTGTTAAAAATGATAAGTGAAAGGCTCAAAATATTATTTTACTAAATTTGAGAAAGTTGAATAATTTTATAGTCATGGAAAACATGAGAAAGTAAAACCAAAATTAGGCCCTCGAATATCAAGTGCAATAGAGCCTTTGAACCAAATTGGCAAATATCAACTCAAATGTGACCCATTCCAAGTTGTTAGACTTCCCAGAGAAACATTTCCCATATACCTAGTTGGTTCAAGTGCGAGACTGCCAAGGTTGGTTTATTCTACCAGGAGGCAGGAGGATCGTGATGAGCCAGGTGTTATTGTTGGTACTTTTTCTGTTCATTTTATCTCATATTTTGTACTTTTGGATAATGGTTCTACTAATTCTTATGTTGCAAGTTCTGTATCTGGGGATCTTGAAATCTTTGTCAAGGACATCGCTAATTCTGTTACTATACATAGTCCGGTGGGAAATCCTATTAAGGTCACCAAAGTATACAGAAATTGTCCTCTTGAGATCCAAGGGGAAATCTTTTCGGCTAATTTAATGGAGTTACCTTTTGGGGTGTTCAATCTCATTCTCAGCATAGACTGGTTGTCTGCTCACTGAGTAAATTTTGACTATTAAAAGAAGAGGGCAACCCTGGAAACTCTTGATGATCGTGAGGTAGTTCTTATTGGAGAGCGTAGAGGTTTTCTATATAATGTAATATCGACTCTCAAAGCCGTGAAGATGATCAAGAAGGGGTCCATTTCCTATCTTGCTTACATTCTTGATCCGAAAAAGACTAATTTTGGGATTAATAAGATTCAGGTTGTGAGAGACTTTCCTGTTGTATTCCCAGAAGAATTGCCTGGTGTACCACCAAAGCATGATGAGATTGAGTTTGGCATTGAGGTTTATTCAGGCACAAATCATGTGTATATGGCACATTATTGGATGGCACTAAAAGAGCTTAAAGAATTGAAGGTGCCGTTGCAAAAACTGCTACACATGGGTTTTATCTGACCTAGTGTTTCTCCATGGGGAGCCCCTGTTCTTTTTGTTAAGGAGAAGCATGAGACGCTTTGGTTGTGTATTGATTATTGGAAGCTGAACAAGCTAACGATCAAGAAAAAAATATCCCCTTCCTCGTATTCATGATCTCTTTGATCAGTTTCGTGGAGCTAGAATATTCTCTAAGATAGACATGATATCTGGTTATTACCAACTCAAGGTTAAGGATTCTGATGTGTTCAAGACAACTTTTTGCACACGCTACGACCATTATGAGTTCCTTATTATGCCTTATGGATTGACTAACTCTTCTGTCGCGTTTATGGACATGAGGAATAGGGTGTTCAACCCTATCTTGACCAATTTGTTGTGTGCTTTATAAATGATATTCTGGTTTATTCTAAGTCTGAGGCTAAACATGAGGAACATCTTCGGATTGTTTTGTAGACTCTAAGGGAGAAACAGTTATATGCAAAATTCAACAAGTGTGAGTTTTGGCTCTTAGATGTTATGTTTTTGGGGTATATCATTTTTGTTGAGGGTATTCTGGTCGATCCGAAGAAAGTTGAGGCTATAATGAGCTGGAAGCAGCCCAAGAATGTTCCTGAGATCTGAAGTTTCTTGGGTTTAGCTGGCTATTATCGGAGGTTTGTTGAGGGTTTTTCTATCATCACAGCTCCCTTAACTAAGCTTCTGATTTCTCTATTTATCAGGATGGTGTACTACATTTTTGGGGCGTTATTGTATTCCGAGGAATTTTGAGCTGAAGTAGGTTATTCTTCATGAGGCCCATGACAATCCTTATTTTATGCATCCTAGTGGGGACAAGATGTATAAGAATCTTCGTGAAAAGTACTAGTGGAAGGGTCTCAAGAGTGATGTTGTCGAATTTGTATCAAAGTGTTTGACCTGTTAGAAGGTTAAGGCAGAGCATCAACGTCCATCTGGGTTACATCAGCATATTGAGATTCCTTAATGGAAATAGGAACGAGTGAATATGGATTTTGTCAGTGGTCACCCTTTGACTCCTTCAAAGAAGGACTCCATCTAGGTTATTGTTGATCGTTTGGCTAAGTTCACACATTTCATCCATGTTCGAGTTGACTATTCTCTAAACAAGTTGGCTTGGCTCTATATTTCAAATATTGTTTGACTTCATGGGGTATCGTTGTCCATTATTTTTGACCGGGATTTGAGGTTTATAGTGAAGTTTTAGAGGTCTCTTCATATCGCTTTGGGTACTCGGTTGAACTTCAGTACTTCTTATGATTCACAAAATGATGGTCAATCCGAGTGGGTAATCCAAATTCTTGAAGATATGTTGAGAGGTTGTGTCCTGGATTATAGAGGCAGTTGGGAGGACTTCTTACCATTGTGAAAGTTCACTTACAATAACAACTACCAGGCCAGTATCAAGATGGCACCATATGAGGCTCTGTAAGGACGAAAGCGTCGTACACCTATTAGCTGGATCGAGTTTAATGAGCACAGATTGTTGGGACCGGATATCGTATATGAGGCTGAGAAGACTGTTAAATTGATTCAGGATCGGTTGAAGGTTGTTTTTGATCAATAGAAATCTTATACCGATTTGAGACGTCGGGATCTTGAGTTTGATGTGGGAGATAAGGTTTTCTTGAAAGTATCTCCATGGAGAAAGGTACTTCGTTTTGGTTAGAAAGGCAAATTGAGTCCTCGTTACAATTGCCCTTATCAGATTATTCGTCGAGTTAGACTAGTTGCTTACCAGCTTGAGTTTCCACTAGAGCTTCAACGCATCCTTGATGTCTTTCATGCCTCCATGTTTAGACGTTATAAGGCAGATTTGTCTCATGTTATTTCGATAGAGGATTTTGAGATCCATCCTGATTTATGTTTTGAGGAGGAGCCAGTTGAGGTTCTTGCTCAGGACAAGAAAGTTCTCTGAAGGAAGACCATTAAGATGGCCAAAGTCTTGTGGCGTATCGTGGTCATGATGAGGCTACATGGGAGCCGAAGGCCGTTGTCAAAGCTCAGTATCTGCATCTCTTTGATCTAGGTAAATTTCAAGGTCAAAATTTCTTTTAAGGAGTTGAGATCTATAACACCCCAAATTTCCCCCCAAATTAAAAACCGTAACTCGTGAAATCCCTAATTCGTAACCCCAAAATTTGGGAAATGAAAACTGAATTTCTACTTGAATTTTAGTGACCTAATTGGAAAATTCAAAACCTTTGGGGTTAAACTAAAAACTGAGCTATCTTAGGGACCCTAAATGTGTAATTTACCCATTAAAATGGGTATAAATTCATCTTTTTCATCCCTAATGGCTTTTCAACTCCTATTCACCCCCACTCTGTTGTCGTGCTCTCTCTCCCGCAACTCTCATTCGATAACCATCTCCTTCAACCCTCTTAGCTTTCTGATCAAGCTTCGACCAAGTCCTTATCGTCGGTCGTTCAGTGATCAGAGACCGTCAGTGTGTTTCCTTTTCTGTTACGGTCTTAACCCGCTTACTCATCATCCCTCGTCGCCATCCCTTGCTCGGAATCGTAACAAAACATTCAGTTTTACTTCAAAAATCCCTTATTTCATCGTCGTTTGTCCTTGTGAGTTGGGTAAACCTTTGTAATCTTTTGTTTTGCTCTTCACTTTTTTGAGATCGTTTTTAATCTTCCTTTTTCCCCTTGTATGTTGGCCGATTTGTAACCATTGTGGTCATCAAAATGTGTCGTCGGTGACGGCACCGTGGGAGGGTTTAGAACCCTAGGCTTTCAAATTTCAGAAAAATTGGGGGAAAGGATCTTGGACCAGTTGGTATGGGTAAGGATTTGGGGTGAACCCAAATCAGTTTCGGGCCTACACGTGTGTGTGGTTTGAGTTGGGTTGAGTGTAAGGGAGCCTTGTTGTAGGCCATTCGAATGACCTAAATGGACTAGACCAAATCTCCCTTGGACCTTCTGAACTGGATCAAGGAACCAAACTTAGTGAACCGAGCTAATCAAACCAAACCGGTCAAACTGAACCGTGAACCAAACTAAACTGTTTGAGCTTTTAACCGAACTAGATGACATCAGTGATGATGTAAGCGTTGACAATGGCAAGATGCTGGTAGTGATGACGTCAACGTTGACCTTTATAATGTCAGTGTTGACTTTTTCGGTTAAAGATAACTTTACGTTTTTTGACGTCCCTTGGACCTTCATATCATATGGGTGGGAAATTGTACGGGGAAGATCATGGATTTCACCTTCGGGTTGAATTCCACTTCGAACATGGTGACGATGTAAAGAGTGGTTCTGGGGAGCCTTACTATTCGGACGGTGATGTAGATGGGTGCATAATATCGTGTCTCGTGTTTCATTGTATACATATTTGTATATCAGATTGTCTGTTTGACTTTGAGCGTGTTGATCGGATTTCCTTGAAATATGATTTATTTTGCACTTAGAGACACACTGAGCTTTATAGCTGACTCCCCCTTAGTTCTTGTTTTAGATACTTAGACTTAGGCATACGGTACTTGGAGGACCTCATTTTCTTCAGACTACATGTAGATACATTTATCAGTATGGTTTATTTTATTTAATTAAACTTAATCACATTATTTTGGATTATTATGTAATTTCAGACAATGGACACTATTATTTGGGATTTATTGTTTTAGCATGCAATTCAAGGATATTTTCAGAATATTTTATCAAATAAAATAATAATGATTATATGATGACGTTTTAATAACAATAAGGTTAACTACTTTTAATATTATTCTATAATACCAACGCTTTCTTGAGGGGTAAGTTTTCAAAAGCAAAAACCTAAATTCAACCTATTCTTCTAAAACGGATTTAGGGGGGTTATAGGGCAATCTGCCTAAAATTTATGTTTTGAGTTTTGAAGGTCTATAATTAGAGGAATAAGGCCCAATGAGCCTCTACTGTGGTATAAGGAATAGTAAAACTGAGGAATAGTAATAACTTAATTAAAAACCTTGATGAATTGCTTGTGTGAAACAATAATGATCCTTGTTGGATCAGTTATATTTTGGGTGCCACGTAAGGGCATTGTATGATTGAGAACCTTGTTTGGTGGGATCTTGATATCCAGTGAGAGTGTTGCAGCAACACAAGAGATGAGCTTTTAGATGTACGTTCCCGAGGATGTGTGACATTGGGCCTCATTTGATGATACTCGATGAGAGATTCCTAGTATTAGTGTACGTTCCCGAGCCTATGTGACACTGGGCCTCACTTTGAGTATACATTCCCGAGGCTATTGACACCGGGCCTTGCACCAGGTTTGTTGGTATGGTGCTTACGTGTTGTGTTAGATTATGATATCTTTTTCTTGTTATGCGTTTAGGTGGCTAGAGGCAGCGCCCGTGTTCTTACGTTATGCATTGATAACATTCTTTAGTTGCATGCTCTTATTTATTATTTGTATGAAGCATGGTTGAGTGGAAGTGTATCCACTAAGATTTTTAGCTCAACACTCGAAATTGTTATTTCTGTTCGTAGGTTAGTAGGTTGGCGTGCATCGTTGGAGCACCATCTATGTAGGAACTCAACATCGACTTGTGTCCGAGTATAGTACTTAGATTATTGGGCTATGTATTCGTAAGTCCTCGACATCGAATGCTTTTAATTATGTATTTAATAATGTAGCTCCGATGTAATGTTTTAAACTATTTTGTTTATGTCAAGTATTTGAACGTGATGGATTTTATGAAATGGATGTGTTTGGGCTAAATCTAGTGTAAAATTTTATGGCCTTGGGTTGGGCTCAAGGCCCAATTATGACATCCGACTTAAGGATGTTACATCCTTGGTATCAGAGCCTAGTTTTAGACGATTCTAGGAAATCTAGGGGTGTTTAGTGTGTTATATAGGTATCTAGCGAATACGTTACCCATAAGTTGAAGTCGTACTTGTTTTAACTAAGTATTCGATGGTGTAATCTTATTTGTTTGTATGTGCAAAAAAGAGATCATGCCGAGGAGAGTGTGAGACCGTGAAGAGAGTTGAGGCTCTCGGGAAGGGAGCTACGATGAGGATTATGTTCCCAGCACAGAAGACATTTTGGAAGATGGGAGTAGCCTGGGGGCTACTTATTTCTCTCTTTTGCATTAGGCCCTTCATCGGATTGTGAGGGTGATACCTAGGCCTTCGGCAACGTCTCGCGAGGAATCGATTGAGAGGGTGAGTCGCCATAGTGCTACTGATTTTCTAGGATTGAGGCAAGACAATCCTGTTAAAGTGGATCCGTGGTTGAGAGACACTCATTGGATCATGCGTCAGATGAGTTTGAGATATGAATATAACTTGACATGTGTTATTTCTCTGCTAAAGAAGAATGCTCGAGAATGGTGGTCGACCATAGAGTTGGGTTGGTATCCTAACCAACCCACTTCGGATGAGTTCTTGGAAGAGTTTGAGAAAAAGTATATGGGAGAAGCCTGCATTGATAGCTTGAGAGAGCAGTTCAATCACTTGGTTCTAGGGAATCGATCAATCTTTGAATAGGAATAATAATTCCTACAGTTGAGTAGGTATGCCCTTAAGTTGGTATCTACCAAAAAGATGAGATGGAAGAGATTTCTAAAGGGTTTATGGAAGGAGATTTAGACTTACTTGACTGTTGCCCCCACCAAAAATGCTTTCAAAATTGATTGGTAGTGCTATGTCGCTCGACCAAGTGCAAGGTTTGACCTATGACCCATCTTGTAGGCAAGGGAGATCGAGTGTGAGGACTTAGAACTTTTCCAACAGCTCACAGTCTTACACCGGTAGAAATAGGAATCATTGGAACCAAGGTAGAAGAGCTTCCAATCAGAATTCGAGATCAAATCGTAGGTTAGAGCATGCTAGCCGAAGGAGACCTTCATCGTCTTCAGCCATGATGAGTCCGAAGGGCTAATAGAGAAGTACAGGGGCACCGATTTGTGATCAGTTTGGGCGTAGACATAGAGGCGAGTCTTGGGGGACATCCAGAGCTTGCTTCGAGTGTGGATCACCAGATTATTTTGTGAGGGATTGTCCGGCAGCTGCTAACACTACCCAGTTCAGATTTAGTGTTAACTCCTCAAAAGTACTACTTTTCATACATATACGACCATGATATTGCTTGACATTAGGTACATATTAGTACATTTTCTAGCAGTTCTATGTATTTGCATCTAGGAGTTGAAGAATGTGTATTGTCAGAATGAATAAGTGTTTTTCTAGTTATGGTATGCAAAATCAAGTGGATGTAGGATAGAAATGCCAAGCACGGACGACAAAAGAATGCATGACGAAAATGCCAAGCACGGATGGCAAAAGAATGCAGGAGGATAATGGCACATGTGGTTGAAATATCAGAGAGAAAAATGCCAAGCTTGGTTGGCAAAAAGAATGATGCCCAAAAAACTCACACCACGTCAAAACCACGTCAGCCCTAGTTGCAATAACACGTAGAATGATGCGTCTGACGATGACGTCAGCACTAGTTACTATAACGGATGAATGCCGCGTCCAAAGAGTTCAGCAATGAAAAACCCTAATTAAGGCTTATATAAAGGAGTTCAAGAATGAGCAAATGGAGAGCTATAGCTGCTAGGAGAAGATAAGAGTAGAAGCAACTTGGGTAGATTTGTCGAGAGCTCTAGATCCATTGAAGGACTGCATCGAAAGAACTTCTTCTTCGTTTCTTATCTCTTGAATTTATTTCTGGTGTTTGTGACGTTGAATCAAAATGATGATTTGTTGTTGGTTTCTCCAACAATGAACTAATCTTTTACATTGGCAATGGGTATTTTGCAATGAACGCTTAGTATTTTCAGTTTTTAATAATTACGTGCTTTGGCATTATTGTCTATTTCGCGTATGCTTACATTTAATTTATTTATTGTCAACGACAGTTGACATTGAATGCTCATTATCCATTAATATCTTAACAGACTTAGGAGATAACGATTAATTGCCAAATACTAAGGAGAGAAACTTCGATAGAAGATATTCAAGTAGATGAACTTACACCTAAAGTGATTCAACTCCTTAGGAGTAAAGATTGAATCTTCACCAAGTTAATTGTTTGAAAACTCCCTCTAGACATATTGGTGTTAAAAGTAAATAACTTAGGGTGTTGCCATCGACAGAAGCAATACTAACTTAAAATCTACTCGGCATTAAAATCAGAGTTTAGTGTAATTAGTTGTTGCCTTTGCTAGCGTGAAGTCCAAACATCCCTTACCAAGCCTTCTAATCATCATTACACCAATTATTTGCTAATCTACCTAGAATTTTACTTCAGTTTCCTTTATCATTTTATTTTCTTTAGTTATTTTATGTTTACACGCTACCTCAATCATTTGCCATCACCTTTATTTTATAGATTCACAAGTATTAAACGTGACAATTAATTCCTGGACAATCCCTGTGGAGACAATACTCAATTCACTATTTTATTTCATGGTGACCGTGTATACTTTCACGTAAAATACATATCCTTTGCACTATTTCCTGAATTGACAAATATAATACTTAATCTTTTTCCATGTGATATTATGTAATACTCCTAATTATGACTTAGGAAATGAATGTGATTTAAATTGATAGGAGCAAATATATTAATAAAACAAAAAGGGATTGAGAGGACTAAATTGTTAGAGGCTCGAAATGTGAGTGAAATTGTATAAAGGACTAAATAGTACATCAATTAATGACCAAGGTTTTCATGGTAAACAAATATAAGATTAGGGACATTACACTTGTCAATCTCCCTTAAACCATTCAGTCACAATTTGAAGGGAGTCATCTCCTTCATTGAGGTTTGGCCGAAACACATATAGAAAGAAGAAGAGTGAGAAAGTTTGAGAATTAGTGAATTTGTAACTTCGGTTAGGAGAATCCATTGGATTGTACTCAAATGTACAACTTAAAGAAGGTAATTTCTTCCTCCTCCTGGTACTACATGTTGATTATTGGTTGATTGATAGAAGAATTTTTTTTTGATTCAGATGAATTTGGTGTATGAATTCTTGGATTAGAAGCAAAAGCCAAGTTGATGTTGAGTTAAGAGAAACATGTCATGTAGGCTATTAAGCTTATGGATTTCTTAAACTTTTTAGGATCATGTGATTTAGCTTCGAATTGGATTGTAGAAATGTTCCTTCCCATGCTAACAAATAGTACAAATTTGAGACTTGCTTAATTTAATTGTTTCGGTTAAGGTAGCTTGATCAATGTAATGGATAGATAAATATGAGCTTGAGTGCTCAATTGGAAAAAAAATGATTCAGCTATGAACATTAAGTTAAATTGAGCAGTTTTGATCGAATAGGACATGGTTATAAACAAGGTATAATACTTGTTTACAAGGATTATATTTTGCTATACTCGATTAAGGGAAAAATAAAGATGTATGTTTACTGATCTAAGAAATTGCTTTGTATATATTTAGAGTCAGGGTTGTTATGAGTGTAACAAGATTGTTTTGACCATAGAATGCATTGTCAAATGAATGTATAAATCCTAATTTATGAATTATGCTGTTTTTGTGGGAATGATTGATGTTTGGGACTGTTTTGGTCCAATGAATGTAAAATGATAAGAAGCTGCCTTGTGTTACTTTAGATGGTTGTATGTTGAATTGAAATGTGAGTTATGGATACAAAAAAAATTGGTTGTCAAATAACTAATTGGTGCTTTGTTGCATAGATGTTGTTTCGAGGATTCACAATGATATGGTGATATTCGAAATTGATTAGGAAGTTAGGAAACACATCGATTTGTTTGTAAGGGTTGAAACTTTCGAATCGGAATAAGTGGTTAATAACCAAAAATTCAATATAAAATGTGAACTTGAATGATTGTTTAATGTGTCTAATAAAATGTATATATATTGTTATATGTTAGACCAGGAAGATATTGAAGATAAAAGGACTAATGAAGACCAACAAGCTGATAGACAAAAAGGGATCGTGATCCGAGATCGCCAATAGCTCAGAAACAACTTGTGAGTGTAGTTTAAAGTCTCAGAAAGGGATTGCAAACTTTTCCAGCATTGTTTTTAATTGTTATATCTAAGAGTATCAATAGTATGCCTATGTTCATGAGTTATGGCTAAGCAAGCTTGGAGGCAAGGTAAGCATTTCTTTGAGAAACACTTGTACGATAAAGATTGATCGAAAAACATGATTAAAGTCGAATGGTTGCCATGATATGAATGCTTGTTATGTCAAATGTCAATGCTATGACACATATTAATCATGAAAATACAAATGAATGTTTTATATAAAGAATAAGCATTTAATGTATGCTTAAAGTTACAAATGAATGATGATACAATTGATAGAGATCATGAAAGATTGTTATAGAGAATTGGCCATGGGCCTTTGAACATAAAGAATGAGACAATGGTCTCTAAATATATGTGAATGAACCCTAATTGTAAAAAGGTTAATGGCACAATGAGGTACAATTCGAATGGAGCTAGGTTATATGATTGATAAGAATGATAATTATTGTATGCCTTGGTCTCTAGTTAGTCGTAGGTATAGTTTGCATGCCATAGAGTCCATAGAGCTCAAAGTCAGGGTGGACTACGGTCCGAGACAGTGGTCCCTAATGGACGACAGTAAGAGGGATGTGTTTGTGGTCACATGGCGATAGTAGGAGGGATTGACTGGTACTGCGAGTACCATGAATTATTTATGGGCGACAGTTGGTTGGGGACTCATGTATCTAGACTGGGTTATCGATTCTCAAGGCCATATCAATGGTTAATTTGAAAGAATTGTTATAAAAATGAAATATGATATCATGATTGATTAATGTATAATGGGTATATTTTGAAGATTAACCTAGATCATTGAAAATGTGATTTAATGTAATCAAATGAATGGCCATTTTATTGCTGTATAAATGGGGTTATGATCGATTGGGAAGTTAAATTGTTTACATGAAACATAAGGAAAAAGTCCTATAAGTCTTTCGAATGTCATGTTTACCTTGATTCTCCATTCTCAACTGATATGATATGTTTACTTGACTAGATATGCTGAATTGATATGATATGGTTACATGATATGATTAGTTTATTTGATATGGAATGCTTTCATGATTATGAAGTGTTGTATGTAAACATGAATATTGTTAGTAGTGAAAGAATCTTAAAGTTATGAATTTACGTTTTATGCTTTAAACTCACTCACTAAGGTCTTGCTTAATAAAATTCTTTCACAACTTTTCAGGCTAGTTTTTGGATACTTACCTTGCAAGGAGCTTGATCAAGTCACGTTTTGGACTAAGAGTATGTTTGTTAATTTTTGCTAAGAACTCCTAGGATGGTGGCACTTTACTATGTAAATATGTTAGTATTTGATGTTTTGGGGTTGTAAGCCTAATTATGCCATGTTTGTAAAATTATATGAAGTTCCTTATGGTCGCAAATGGTTGTATGGTTTATATTAAATCTTTTTTTTCTTTAGGTTATTTTTTTCTGCTCGATTATGCATGAAAATTTAGGGTAATATTTGCATGGTAACAATGGATTAGTTAATTGGTTGTGAAACTGGCTAATTGATCTTGGGTTAGCTTAGAAGTATTACTTTTTGATGAATTAGCAAAATCTAAAACAAGAATTCTTTACTTTGAGGTCATATGACAAATGTTTTAAAGTATTGGTCATCTAGTTATAACCTAGTAACAAGATGTTAAAGTTTATAAGCATAATGTTTCGAAACCTTTGCTTGATTGTAGTTTGAATGTTTGCTTGATTTCCAAGAGATGTCTTTATTTCATTCGAAGGCTTGTTTGTGTCATCTTATGATGATGTTTAGTTCTTCCTTAACATTCTAAATTCTAAGCCTGGTTTAGGATGTTACAATGTGGTAATCAGAGCTAAAGGTTGCATTATTCAGGGCCAAGTTGATCAGATGGTTGTCTCTGTGAGATAGAATCCTCCAACCCTTCCCAATCCTTCCGTAGTAGCACCAGCAACAGACCCAATTGACAAATTAGCTCAACATCGAGCTTATATCTTCATCAGGGCCAATGAAGAAAAGCCAGAAGAAGCTAAATTCTGGTTGAAGTCTACAATAAGGATTTTGACCAAACAATTACAATGTTCGAATGAACATAAGTTGGAGTGCGCAGTGGCCCTCTTGGCTGATGAAGCACTTAGTTGGTGGGAGACTACAATTCTCGTACCCCTGTAGAAGATATCACCTGGGAATTATTTCTTAAAGAATTCCAGAAGAACTACACTAGCAAGCAATATCTTGTTGAACGTAAGAAGCGATTCTTGTATCTGAAGCAAGGAGGCAAACCAGTCGAACAATATGTTAGTGAGTTTTGTAAGCATTGCAAATATGGGTCCGAATTTATTAAGAAGGAGGAGGATAAGTGCTGGATGTTCTTTGATGGGATCAACAATGAGTTTAGTGTTATGTTTACTGCTCTCAGGATTATGGATTTCCAAGACTTGGTTAATCGGGTGATAGCCACAGAAGCTAAAATGAAGAGTTCAGAGAAGAAGAAAGGGAACCAATCAAGAAGTGATAAGAGACACCAGGATGATCATAAACCATAATGGCACAACAAGAAACATAAGCATCATGGAGGAAATTCTTCCAACTATCATACCCAAACCTCAATCTATGGGCAAAAATTCTACAGCTTCAGTATCTGTTAATAGCACTGGAAATACTGGAAGAGAATTTTAATTCCCTGCGTGCAACATTTGTCAGAAACATCACTCGGGTCAATGTAGAGAGTAATCTAATGATTGTTATTTGTGTGGGGAGACCACTCACTTCATTAAAGGCTGTCCCCAAAACCCAAACAAGTTACCTTCTCATGTGTCCAAAGGTTCGAACCAAATTCAGTCACCAAGAGGAAGGGGTCAAAACAAGCTCATTCCAGGAATTATAGAAAGAATAAATGCCAAAGGCCGAATGCTACCGATCAGGAGTCTCAGGCGCCTTCTCGAGTCTATCATATTCGTGGTCGTGAAGATGAAGAATCTCCTGATGTAATTACAGGTACAATCCATCTAGATACATAAACCTATTTATGCTATTTTGATTCGGGTTCAACCCATTCTTTTATAAGTTTTCCTTTAATTGAAAAGTTCAATATAAGGTCTGAACTCACAAATAGTGAATTAATAGCTACAAATCCTTTAGGAGATAGAGTGATAGTAAATCAAATATGTAAAAACTGCCCTTTGTTTATACAAGGCATACCTTTCCTTGCTGATCTTTTAGATTTACCCTTCTTCAGTTTTGATCTCATTTTGGGCTTAGATTGGCTAGGAAAACATAAAGCTTGGGTAGATTGTGCTAAGAAAATATTGTACCTCCTCGGATTAGGAAAAGAATCGATAATCTTGTTAAATAATGGACCATTCGAACCTATTGCTGTGTTTGCCCCTATATCAAATTTAAATGAACCTAAATTGTCTCTTGAATCTATTTTAATTGTTTCAGAATTTCCTAATGTGTTTCCCAAAGAATTGTCGGGATTACCTCCAACAAGAGAAGTGGAATTTGGAATTCAAGTTAAACTTAGATCAACACTAGTTTCCATCACTCCCTATCGTATGGCCCCGATCGAACTCAAAGAACTCAAGAGCCAGTTGCAAGAGTTACAAGACAATAACTTTATTAGGCCTAGTTCTTCTCCTTGTGGAGCCCCAATTTTGTTTGTGAAGAAAAATGATGGATCGATGAGACTCTGTATTGATTGCCGATAGTTAAACCAGCTCACCATCAAGAACAAATATCCCTTACCAAGAATAGAAGACTTTTTTGATCAATTGAAGGATGCTATAGTATTTTCTAAGATTTATCTTCGATCGAGATATTATCAAATGAGAGTTAAGGAGACCAATTTTCCTAAAACTGCCTTCCAAACTCGGTATGGTCACTATGAACTTCTAGTAATGCCTTTCAGCTTGACCAACGCTCCGACAACCTTCATGGACCTTATGAACCGGGTTTTTAAACCTTATTTAGACATGTTTGTTGTAGTTTTATTGATGACATTCTTGTCTATTCAAAGAGTAAGGAAGAGCATTCAAATCATTTGAGAATTATGCTGCAAACTCTTCGGAATAAGCAATTGTATGCTAAATTTAACAAATGTGAATTTTGGCTCTCGAAAGTGACTTTCTTTGGGCATGTGATATCTGTTGAAGGTATAAAAGTTGACCCGAATAAAATTCAATCCATCATTGATTGGATGCCATCAAAAAATATGGGAGAAGTTACGAGTTTTCTCGGATTGGCTGGATACTATAGAAGATTTGTAAAAGGGTTCTCGATATTGGCTGCTCCTTTGACACGACTTCTTCAAGAAGACACCATTCGAATGGTCAGAAAATCAACAGAGAAGCTTTAATCAATTGAAACAAGTTCTCACTCAAGCTCCAGTCTTAACTCAACCTGAACTGGGAAAGGATTTTACATTCTTCAGTGATGCTTCCCACCTTAGGTTAGATGCATTTTATTGCAATATGATAAGGTGATAGCATATGCTTCTAGGCAATTAAAGGCACACGAGTTGAATTACCTGACACATGATTTGGAATTGGCTGCAATCGTGTTTGCTTTAAAAATGTGGAGACATTACTTATATGGAGAAAGATGGTACCTATTTACGGATCATAAAAGTATAGAGTACATATTAACTCAAAATGATTTGAACCTTAGGCAAAGAAGATGGGTTGAATCACTTAAAGACTATGATTTGATCATCGATTATCACCCAGGAAAAGTGAATGTAGTGCCTGATCCACTCAGTCGCAAACGTTCTAATGGTAAGATTAATATTCAAATTATTTTGGTTCATCTTTGTTCAAGTTGGAACTTGTTACCTCTAATGAAATGTCATTGATTTGTAGCTCCAACAACAATCAATGCACACTTTAGGCTTCAGAAAGGTCAGAAGCATTTAGCAGTGCTCCAAATTCAATCTGAGTTGAATTCGAGAATCAAAACCCTCCAGCATCTTGATCCTGAACTTCAAAAGTTTTTTAATAGAATTGATTATGAATCCAGTGCAGAGTACACCTTGAAGCCGAATGGCTTGCTTTATTACAAGGATAGAGTTTGTGAACCAAAAGATCAGACTTTAAAGAAGGAAATGCTACATGAAGCACATAGTAGTCCTTTTTCTGTACATCCGAGATCGGTTAAAATGTACAAAGATTTAAAAGAAGTTTACTGGTGCCTGGGAATGAAAACAAACATTACAGAATTTGTGTCTAAGTGCTTAACATGTCAAAAGGTGAAAGCAGAACACCAAGTGCCTATGGGACTTCTTCAACCTATCGAGTTGCAACAATGGAAGTGGGAGAGAATAACTATGGATTTTGTATCAGGATTACCCCTTTCACCAAGAAAGAACGATGCTATTTGGGTAATTGTTAACAGATTTTCCAAATCGACACATTTCCTACCTATTCGTATGAACATGAATCTTGAGTAGTTGGTCAAATTGTATATAAGAGAAGTAATTAAACTGCACGGTGTACCCATATCCATTTATCTGACCGAGACTCTCGATTTACATCTAGATTTTGGAAAGCACTTCAGAAAGCTTTGGAAACTAAATTAAACCTTAGTACTACTTTCCATCCTCAAATAGATGGACAATCCGAGATAGTGATACGAATCCTTGAAGACATTCCCAGATCCTGTGTGCTGGAGCTTGGGAAGAATTGGGAAAATACACTACCTTTGTCTGAATTCGCCTACAACAACAGTTATCAATCATCCATTAAAATGGATCCTTTCGAAGCCTTGTATGGGAGGAGATGCAGAACTCCTTTATGCTGGTCAGAATTAGGTGAAAACAAGGTCTTAGGGCTTGAATTGCTCTGGGAAACTGAAGCTCAAATACAAATTATACACAGTAGATTGAAGGAAGCTTTTGACAGACAAAAAGCTTATGCTGATCTCAAGAGGAGAGATATTCAACATGAAGCGGGAGATCGAGTGTTTTTGAACGTATCTCCGTAGAGGAAAATACTCAGATTCGGGAAGAAAGGAAAGTTAAGTCCTCATTTTATCAGACCCTTTGAATTGTAGAAAGAGTTGGCCCAGTTGCTTATAAACTAGGCCTTCCCAAAGAATTTGATAGAATTCATAATGTCTTTCATGTAACAATGTTAAGAAGATATTGTTCAGATCCATCACATATACTGGAACCTGATAAAGTTGAACTCAATCATGATTTTTCATATGATGAAGAATCGATCCAAATTCGGGATAGCGAGGTTAATAGACTCTGTAACAAGATGATACCTCTTGTTGTGTTGTGGAGGAATCACAAAATAGAAGAAGCTACATGAGAACCAAAAGCAACTATGCGAAAGCAATACCCGCATCTCTTCCCCACAGGTAAATTCGAGGACAAATTTCTTTTAAGGGGGGGAATTGTAATACTCCTAATTATGAATTAGGAAATTCATGTGATTTAAATTGATAGGAGCAAATCTATTAATAAAACAAAAAAGGAATTGAGAGGACTAAATTGTTGGAAGCTCGAAATATTAGTGAAATTGTATAAAGGACTAAATAGTATAACAATTAATGACCAAGGTTTGCATGGTAAACAAATATAAGATTAGGTAATTTACACTTGTCAATCTCCCTTAAACCATTCGGTCAACAATTGAAAGGAGTCATCTCCTTCATTGAGGTTTGGCCGAAACACATATAGAAAGAAGAAGAGTGAGAAAGTTTGAGAATTAGAGAATTTGTAACTTCGGTTAGGAGAATCGATTGGATTGTACTCAAATTTACAACTTAAAGACGGTAAGTTCTTCCTCCTCCTGGTACTGCATGTTGATTGATAGAATAATTTTCTCTAGATTCAGATGAATTTGGTGTATGAATTCTTGGATTAGAATCAAAAGCTAAGTTGATGTTGAGTTAAGAGAAACCTGTCATGTAGGCTATTAAGCTTATGGATTTCTTAAAATTTTTAGGATCATGTGATTTAGCATTGAATTGGAATGTAGAAATGTTCCTTCTCATGCTAACAAATAGTACAAATTTAAGACTTGCTTAATTTGATTGTTTCGGTTAAGGTAGCTTGATTAATGTAATGGATAGATAAATAGGAGCTTGAGTGCTCAATTGGAAAAAAATGGTTCAGCTATGAACATTAAGTTAAATTGGGCAGTTTTGATCGAATAGTACATGGTTATAAACATGGTATAATACTTCTTTAGAATGATTATATTTTGCTATACTCGATTGAGGGGAAAATGAAGATGTATGTTTATTAATCTAAGAAACTACTTTGTATATATTTAGAGTCGGGGCTGTTATGAGTGTAACAAGATTGATTTGACCATAGAATGTGTTGCGTGTAATAAGTGCTATGCAATTGTGCAAGTATACACGTCGTAAGTAATGAAGTGATACGAGTATCGAGTATCGTCTCCACAGGGATTGGTTTGGGTCACTTTGCTTTAGTTATAGCACTGTAAAAGTAAAAACACAAATAATAGTAGGAGTTGATTTTAACGAGTAAAGTAAAAGCAATAAACTAAAAGAATAGATGAAAGAAAAAGAGAGAATAGGTCAGGTTATCGTGAGTTGTGGAGTGATAGCCGATTGGATCGTCTTGGTAAAAGAGTGCAAGGGCAACTCAGTTGCCGTGGCAACTTGCACAGCGGGGTTACCTTGGCAACTAATCAATGGTTGCCTGGGCGACTAGCTAGGCAACTACTTGGGCGTCTGGGCAGCAACTTCAAGGTTCGGCAGAGCGTTCTTCAATAGTTTCTTCTTATCCCTAAGTCGAAACTCTAGCTACTTGTGCATGCCTTGATAATACATCTTTGCGTGAGTCAAGGGTGAACAACAACCAATCTTGCGTTCCTCTTAGCCGTTGAAATCCTTAACTTATTCCTAAGCCGGATTAATCTTCACCATCAATAGATTGAGTAAAGATCATACTCATTCGTTTCTTGAATCTAACTCTCCCGATATTAGATAAATAGATGAAGTTACGAGATCCTCTCCCAATTCACTCGCAAACAAAAATAAGAACCAAGAATGAATAAACCTTGAATAGAAAAGTGCAAACTCTTATTACCTAAACAAAATCCAATTGTTTCTCACAACCACAAGACACAATGACCTTAGCCAAATAGATTTAGTTCATGGTTGGGTTCAAAAGATATACAAAGAATAATCCCCAAACCATGAATATAATGGAAGAAAAGAAGAAGAAGAAGAAATCGAACTCTCTCCCCTTGCTCTCTTGTCGAAATCTCTCACTTCTTGCCCTTTAGAGTTTTCGAAAATCCTCCATTCTCTCCCCCTTGGAGTTGACGGCTTGGTGATCTATTTATAGGGCTAGGTCAAAGTCCTCCTTTGAGGAGGAAGTTAAGTTGGAATTAAATTATCTTTAAAGAATATAATTCTTTATTATAATTACATTCCTTCTAGAACTTCTCCTATCTTCTTGGAATTTAATTATTCTGTAACCTCTTCATGGAAATCAAACTCCTTTGGGATTTAGCTTTGCTCCACGTCATCTTGGGCTTGTCTAGTCATCAATTTTGACTACCATATCACCTTATTCTTTGTCGACAATTGCACTGGCAACTGGCTCGGCGTCTT
Source organism: Hibiscus mutabilis (assembly GCA_019671005.1). NCBI lineage: Eukaryota > Viridiplantae > Streptophyta > Magnoliopsida > Malvales > Malvaceae > Hibiscus > Hibiscus mutabilis. The sequence continues at coordinate 32,352,145 of CM033712.1, forward strand.
CTTCATGCATTGCCATGGCAACTAGCTCTAGCCTTGCTTTGGCAAGTGATCCTGCACATACACACAAAACACACCAAAGCAGCATTTTCCCACAAAAACAACCAAGTTATGCAATCAAGCTCAACGATGGAAGGAAACATGGATTAATGCATGAATGACTAATTATGCAACCAATATGAGCCTAAGTCTAACAATAATATGAGTAAAAAGGGTAAAAAATAGTACTTTTAAACACTTATCACACCCCCAAACTCGAACTAGTGCTTGTCCTCAAGCAATGCAAACTAATAATTACGTGCCAAGACTTCAATTTTCACAAACTTGGCTTTGAACTTGATTTCAATTCTCAGAACCGGGGCACAAAGTATGATTGGCTTTTAATTTTTCGGAAAACTTAGGAGTTACTCGAAATCAAACTATAATGCTTGTGAGTGTGTGCGGAGTTGTGTGCAAGTTGATTTTTCAGATTCTATGTAAACAAGAGGTTTTCAAATTACGTCATTGGGTTCTTTTTAACATGTTTTAACTAGAGCCGATTTTGGGCACCTCTAGTGTTTTGTTTTTAGTTTCCTTAAGTTAATTAATTTATTCGACTAGAGCCGGTTTCGGGCATCTCTAGCGATCAATTTTTAGCACATACTAGAGCCAGTTTTGGGTACCTCTAGCGATCCAATTTTTTAGCGCATGCTAGACCCAATTTCGGGCACCTCTAGCATTCATCCAATTTTTATTCTAATCCCCAATTTGTTTAATTATCAACCTAAGTTCACTAGAATTCCTTAAATCAATCAAACCACAACAGCGTTTCATCAAATTTAGCATCATAGTAAAATTCTATGGTTTAAATCAATCAAACCACAACAGCGTTTTTCCATGGTTATCCTAGAAAAAAAAATTCCATCGATTAAGTGCATTGGCAAAGTCATCATCAGATATTCATCAAATCTAGGCAATTCTTGTTCCAACTAAAGGCATGGCAAGCAATTTATGTATCCTAAATGCAATACTAAGATGAATGCAACTAAACATGGTAACTACTAATAACAATTCCCCCCAAACGCGAGTGAGGTATTGTCCACAATGCATGCATTAAAGAAAAATAAAAATAATAAAAAATAAAATGCAAACGAGGACTTACTCTGAGAATTCGTCATCGTGGATGATTAGTTTCCTTTTGGTCGGTGTCTTGAGTTATTTCCTTGTTGCCGATGGTGGAATCGATCCTCGTACGGGGTTGTCCTCATCTTCCTCTTCATTAATGTCATTGGCTTTTCGCTTGGAGGATTCAATTGGTGCGGTCTTTGTTGGTGCAATGGAGGACTCGTCTGAATCTGAAAAATTAGACAATGATTTTGTACGAGTTGATTAGGGCATAGGTGCTTTACCTTTGGCTTTTGTCGTGGTTGTCGGGATGTATTTAGCTTTGGTTGCCGTGGCATCATTATTGCGGTTGCTGTGGCGACTGCTTCATTGATTGTCGGGGCAAGGATCTTGGCAGGAAAGATTGGGAACGACACACGGCTGTCCGGGTACTTTTCTAGGATGACTTGGGTGATGGCATTGTTGTGCTCCTTCATGTACCACATGAACATTAGTTGCCGGTCTTCAATTTGCCTTAGGTGGCTCGCCAATGGTTGCAAGAGTGCTTCAAAGTGTCCCGGGGTTGATGGCCGAGTTGCTTGGGCGTTAGGTGCTTGGGCATTAGGGATTGCCAGGGCGACAGGAGTTGCTGCGGCAATTGGAGGCCTTGAGGATTTTTTCAGTGCCTCTCCCATTAGCTTTTAGATTTGTGCTTGATTCCAATCGAACTTTGGTATGGCTTTTTATCGGTGGACTCACTTGGGACATGCATCTCCTTGCAAAGATTAGAAATTAAGCAAGGGAAGAAAAGAAAACCCTTATCTTTTAAGCTACATACAAAAATCTCTTCACAAATAATTTTTCCAATGTTAATGATGCGATTATGCAAAATATAATGTATGAGCAAAAGACGTGGTATATCAACGGTATTATTGTGTGTGGTGGGCATTAATGATGTTTTAACAAACTTATTCCATAGTTTTGCCTCGGGTTTAAGCCGAAGGTGATTTATCGTGCCCTTGTATTTACCGTCGTTCTAATGAGTTCCCGGTTGAGTGAGTTCTTGAAGCACCTTGTCGAGTTGCTTGGGCATGATTTGATCGACAAAGGCTTGATGCTCGTCCTTCTCAATGTAAAGCCCGTAAAAGGTGTTGATGTTTTTGGGGCTTATGAGTATGGCATTGTCACGAACAAAAACATAATGATTATTCGGGTTAGGTGAGTGAGCATAGAATTCTCTTACCCATGTGATGTTACCCAGTTCCGATTGATGGCAAAAGATTTGACACTTTTGATGTGAAATCCTCTCGAAGATGAATGGTTCAAGGCCGAAATCTTGATGAGAGTTGGAGTATTCAAAGCCTTGTTCTTCATAAATCTTCAAGCTTTCAAACTTGGAGTGAAATCTTTCTTGAACCACCGGTGTAGCAAACTTCTTGTATCTTGGTTCTTTGGAGGAACTTGGATGAACCAAAAATTTAATTTTGGATGCCATGAATGATCTTGGTTGTGAGTTTTGTAAAAACAAAGAAAAGAAAATAAAAGAAACTAAAGAGTTGCAAGATGAAAAGTAGGAATAGGTTTCTTGGAAGTTAAGGGTGATGGGTTATATAGAAAAGATAGGTAGTAAATATGGTGGGTGGGATTAATTTTGGATAGAAAATAAAGGGGGTTTCAGTTTAGGGGAAGGGTGACGGCTATTGCGCGTAATAAGTGCTCTGCAATTGTGCAAGTGTACACGTAGCAAGTTATAGTATAAAAGATATCGTCTCCACAGGGATTGGTGCCACTTCAAGAATCTAATCTCTTGCACTATAAAAAGTAAAAACACAAATAGAAGATTATAGGAGTTTTAACTAATAACTAAATTAGAAAGCAATAAAGTAAAAGAATAGATGAGATCAAATAAGAGAGATAGGCCAGGTTATCGTGAGTTGAGGTGTGATAGCCGATTGGATCATATTGGTAAAAGAATGCAAGGGCAACTCAGTTGTCGTGGCAACTTGCACAATGGGGTTGCCTTGGCAACTAATCGATGGTTGCCTGGGCGACTAGTTGGGCAACTACTTGGGCGTCTGGGCAGCAACCTTCAAGGTTCGATAGAGCATTCTTCAATGGTTTCTTCTTATACCTAAGTCGAAACTCTAGGTACTTGTGTATGCCTTGATAATACATCCATGCGTGAATCAAGGGTGAACAACAACCAATCTTGCGCTCCTCTTAGCCGTTGAAATCCTTAACTTATTCCTAAGCCGGATTAATCTTCACCATCAATAGATTGAATAAAGATCACATTCATTCGTTTCTTGAATCTAACTCTCCCGATATTAGATAAATAGATGAAGTTACGAGAACCTCTCCCAATTTACTCACAAACAAGAATAAGAACCAAGAATGAATAAACCTTGAATAGAAAAGTGCAAACTCTTATTACTTAAACAAAATTCAATAGTTTCTCACAACCACAAGACACAATAACCTTAGCCAAATAGATTTAGTTCATGGCTAGGTTCCAAAGAAACACAAGATAAAGAATCCCTAGCATGAACCTAATTGAACAAGAAAGAAAAAGATGAAGGATGGATGAAGCTTGTCGAAATCTCCTTGCCCTTGATGCTTGTCAAAAATTCTCTCCTCCCTCTCTTTGGAGTTGTCGAAATTCCTCTCTAATTTATAGGGCTAGGTCAAAGTCCTTATTTGAGGAGGAAGTTAAGTTGGAGTTAAATTATCTTTAAATAATATAATTCTTTATTATAATTATATTCCTTCTAGAACTTCTCCTATCTTCTTGGAATTTAATTCTTCTTTAACCTCTTCATGGAAATCAAACTCCTTTGGGATTTAGCTTTGCTCCACGTCATCTTGGGCTTGTCTGGTCATCAATTTCGACTACCATATCACCTTATTCTTTGTCGACAATTGCCCTTTCTTTGGCAAGTGATCCTGCACATACACATAAAACACACCAAAGCAGCATCTTTTCCCACAAAACAACCAAGTTATGCAATCAAGCTTAACGATGGAAAGAAACATGGATTAATGCATTAATGACTAATTATGTAACTAATATGAGCCTAAGTCTAACAATAATATGAGTAAAAAGGGTAAGAAAAATAGTACTTTTGAACACTTATCACACCCTCAAACTCGAACTATTGCTTGTCCTCAAGCAATGCAAACTAGTAATTACCGGCCAAGACTTCAATTTTCACAAACTTAGCCTTGAACTTGATTTCAATTCTCAGAATCGGGGCACAAAGTATGATTGGCTTTTCATTTTTCAGAAAACTTAGGAGTTATTCGGAATCAAACTATAATGCTTGTGAGTGTGTGTGGAGTTGTGTGCAAGTTGATTTTTCGGATTCTATGCAAACAAGAGGTTTTCAAATTACTTCATTGGGTTCTTTTTAACATGTTTTAACTAGAGCCGGTTTCGGGCACCTCTAGTGTTTTGTTTTTAGTTTCCTTATGTTAATTAACTTATTCGACTAGAGTCGGTTTCGAGCACCTCTAGCGATCAATTTTTAGCACATACTAGAGCCGGTTTCGGGCACCTCTAGCGATCAATTTTTAGCACATGCTAGAGCCAATTTCAGGCACCTCTAGCATTCATCCAATTTTTATTCTAATCCCCTATTTTTTTAACTATCAACCTAAGTTCACTAGAATTCCTTAAATCAATCAGACCACAACAGTGTTTCATCAAATTTAGCATCATAGTAAAATTCTAAGTGTTTCCATGGTTATCCTAGAATAAAAATTCTATCAATTAAGTGCATTGGCGAAGTCATCATCGGATATTCATCAAATCTAGGAAATTCTTGTTCCATCTAAAGGCATGGCAAGCAATTTATGTATCCTAAATGCAATACTTAAGATGAATGCAACTAAACATGGTAACTACTAATAACAATCCCCCCCAAACTCGAGTGAGGCATTTTCCTCATTGCATGCATTAATGAAAAATAAAAATAACGAAAAATAAAATGCAAACGAGGACTTACTCCGAGACTTTGTCGTCGTGGATGATTAGTTTCCTTTTGGTTGGTGTCTTGATTCTCTTGCTTTAACGCGATGGTTGTTTCCTTGTTGCCGATGGTGGAATCGATCCTCGTACAAGGTTGTCCTCATTGTCCTCTTCATCAATGTCATTGGCTTTTTGCTTGGAGGATTCAATTGGTGCGGTCTTTGCTGGTGCAATGGAGGACTCGTTCGAATCTGAAAAATCAGACAATGATTCCGTATGAGTTGATTCGGGCATAGGTGTTTTACCTTTGGCTTTTGCAGTGGTTGTCGGGATATCTTTAGCTTTGGTTACTGTGGCATCTTCAGGGTTGGTTGTCGTGGCATCATCTGTTACGGTTGCCGTGGCGACTGCTTTATTGGTTGCCGGGGCAAGGATCTCAACAGGAAAAATTGGGAACGGCATGCGGCTGTCCGGGTACTTTTCTAAGATGACTTGGGTGATGGCATTGTTGCGCTCCTTCATGTACCGCATGAACATTAGTTGCCAGTCTTCAATTTGCCTTAGGTGGCTCGCCAATGGTTACAAGAGTGCTTTAAAGTGTCCCGGGGTTGATGGTCGAGTTTCCCGGACGTTAGGTGCTTGGGCATTAGGGATTTCTGGGGCGGCAGGAGTTGCTGCGGCAATTGGAGGCCTTGAGGATTTTTCCGGTGCCTCTCTCATTAGCTTTCGTATTTGTGCTTGATTCCAACCGGACTTTGGTAGGGCCTTTTTATCGGTGGACTCACTTGGGGCATGCATCTCCATCGTTCCAATGAGTTCCCGGTTGAGTTAGTTCTTGAAGCACCTTGTCGAGTTGCTTGGGCGTGATTTGATCAACAAAGGCTTGATGCTCGTCCTTCTTAATGTAAAGCCCGTAGATGGTGTTAACGTTTTCGGGGATTATGAGTATGGCTTTGTCACGAACAAAAACATAAGGATTATCTGGGTTAGGTGAGTGAGCATAGAATTCTCTTACCCATGAGATTTTACCCGGTTCTGATTGATGGCAAAAGATTTGCCACTTTTGATGTGCAATCCTCTCGAAGATGAATGGTTCAAGGCCGAAATCTTGATGGGAGTTGGAGTATTTAAAGCCTTGTTCTTCGTAAATCTTCCAGCTTTCAAACTTGGAGTGAAATCTTTCTTGAACCAACGGTGTAGCAAACTTCTTGTATCTTGGTTCTTTGGAGGAACCAAAAATTTAATTTTGGATGCCATGGATGATCTTGGTTGTGAGTTTTGTAAAAACAAAGAAAAGAAAATAAAGAGTTGCAAGATGAAAAGTAGGAATATGTTTCTTGGAAGTTAAGGGTGATGGGTTATATAGTAAAGATAGGTAGTAAATATGGTGGGTGGGATTAATTTTGGATAGAGAATAAAGGGGGTTTTGGTTTAAGGGAAGGGTGACGGCAAGGGGGTTTAATTAGGGTAAGTTGGAGGCTTTATATAAGCCTTAGATTCAGCCCATTAATTTCATTGTTGCAGATGTTTTCCTTCTTGGATCAGAATTCCTCTTTATCTTGAACTCTTTTCCTACAATTCAAAGACAAATCAAATAATAATTAAAATTAAAGATAAACTAATAAAAGAAAATAAATAAAGATGTGTAAAGGGATTCTTAAACTTAAAAAGATAAAAAAAAGAAAATAAATATATCCTAAAAATATAATAATAATCGGAAATAAAAAAATAGTTCAAAAAAAACTAAAAAAAAACTAAAATAAAAATAATCTAAAATAATAAAAATAAAATAAAAATAAAATATCAAAGGGAGAGCATGCTCATGCATCTCCTAAGGTGACCACTTCTTTGTTACATTCCACATGGGCACCATTGTAGTGCTTTAATCTTTGTCCATTAACTTTGAATTCATGTTTGTCAGTGGTGGACTTGATTATCACGACACCATGGGAGAATGGTTTGACAACTTCGAATGGTCCCGACCATCTTGATTTCAGCTTTCCTGGGAAAAGTTTTAGCCGAGAATTGAATAAGAGAACTAGTTGCCCTGGCGTGAATTGCCGCGGCAATAGTTTCTTGTCATGCCATTGCTTTGTTTTCTCCTTGTAGATTTGTGCATTGTTATAGGCGAGTGCACGGAATTCTTCTATCTCGTTGAGGTCTAACAAACGCTTTTGTCCGGCACTTTCCCAATCCATATTCACGATCTTGATTGCCCAATATGCCTTGTGTTCAATTTCCACCGGTAGATGGCATGTTTTGCCATAGAAAAGTCGGAAGGGGGACATACCTAAGGGTGTTTTAAATGCAGTGTGATATGCCCAAAGCACGTCATCTAGTCTTAATGACCAATCCTTCCTAGAGGGATTTACAAATTTCTCGAGTATACGCTTCAATTCTCGGTTGGAAATTTCTGCTTGCCCGTTGGTTTGTGGGTGATATGCCGTGGCAATCTTGTGTGATACGCCGAAGCGTTGCAACATCTTGGCAATAAGTCTGTTGTCAAAATGCTTGCCTTCGTCACTGATAATTGCTCTCGGCATCCCAAACCGCGTAAATATGTTTTTCTGCAAGAATCGTTGCACGGTCTTGGAATCGTTGTTGGGAACTGTAGCTGCCTCAACCCATTTAGACACGTAGTCGACGGCAAGTAAAATGTAGAGGTTGCCGAATAAAGACGGGAAAGGTCCCATAAAATCAATCCCCCATACATTGAACAATTCCACCTCGATGTTTTGGAGAGGCATCTCATGTCGTCTAGAGATATTGCCCGTCCTCTGACAACGATCACATTGCTTGTAAAAGTCTTGGGCATCTTTGTACAATGTTGGCCAATACAAACCGGATTGCAAAACTTTGGCCGCGGTACGAGTTCCTCCAAAATGTCCTCCATAGGGTGAAGAATGGCATTGCCGGAGTACATTCTGATGCTTTTCTTCAGGGACACATTGGCGTATAACCTGATCTGCACATTATTTAAACAAAAGAGGCTCGTCCCAAAAGTAATGCTTAGGATCATGGAGGAACCTATTCTTCCCTTGGTGAGTGAGAACATAAGGTAAAATACCACAAACAAGGAAATTAACTAAATTCGAGTACCAGGGTATTGCCGAGGCATATGCTGCCGTGGTGACTGCTCCCAAAATTGCTGAGGCGTGCGCGTCAAGGGCTACCGAAGCGTCGAGGGTTGCCAAGGCATGTGCGTCAAGGGCTGTCGCAGCGTTGAGAGTTGCCGAGGCGCGCGCGTCCATGGTTGCCGAGGCAACTAAAAGTTGCTCATCCGATAATGCATCGCATATCTCTAGATTCGTGTCCTCCTCCCTATTGCGTTCTAAACGTGATAAGTGATTGGCCACTTGATTTTCTGTTCCTTTCTTGTCCTTAATTTCAATATCAAATTATTGTAAAAGTAATATCCAACAAATCAAACGAGGTTTGGCATCCTTTTTAGCAAATAGATATTTGATTGTCGAATGGTCCCTATGAACAATTACCTTTGTACCAATCAAATAGGATCGGAACTTGTCAAATGCGAAAACTACATCTAGTAACTCTTTCTCCGTTGTTGTGTAATTCATTTTAGCACTATTAAGAGTTTTACTAGCATAGTATATCACATGAAAGGTCTTACCTGTGCGTTGGCCTAGGACTGCTCCTACCGCAAAGTCACTTGCATCACACATGAGCTCAAAAGGTAGCGTCCAATCTGGTGGAACAACAATTGGTGTCGAGGCAAGCTTTTCCTTTAGGGTTTCGAAGCTTGGGTGCAAGAATCATCAAAATCAAAGACTTTATCGTATTCAAGCAAATTGCACAAGGGTTTAGTGATTTTAGAAAAATTATGAATGAACCTCCTGTAAAAACCTGCATGTCCAAGAAAGCTTCAAATTCCTTTAACCGAACTTGGTGGGGGTAATCTCTCGATCACATCCACCTTGGCTTTGTCTACTTCAATTCCCTTGGATGAAATCTTGTGGCCGAGCACTATTCCTTCATCTACCATAAAGTGGCACTTCTCCTAATTGAGGACTAAATCAGTTTCTTCACATCTTGCCAACACCTTCTCTAAATTGCCGAGGCAGCTGTCGAAGTCATTACCAAAAACAGAAAAATCATCCATGAAGATCTCAAGGAAGTCTTCGAGCATGTCTAAAAGAAGTGCCATCATGCATCTTTGGAAGGTTGCCGGGGCGTTACACAATCTGAACGGCATCCTTCGGAAAGCATAAGTACCGTATGGGCATGTGAAGGTTGTCTTTTCTTGATCTTCTGGTGCTATGGCAATTTGATTGTAACCTGAATAACCATCAAGAAAACAATAAAAGGGTTTACCTGTAAGACGGTCAAGTATTTGATCAATAAAGGGTAATGGGAAGTGATCTTTCCTAGTGGCTTTGTTTAGCTTTCGATAATCCATACAAACCCTCCAACCGGTCACAGTCCTGGTTGGAATGAGTTCATTGTTTTCATTACTTACCACCGTTATACCTCCCTTTTTCGGTACACATTGTACCAGACTTACCCATGTACTTTCAGAGATAGGGTATATAATGCCGGCGTCAAGCCACTTGATGATTTCTTTCATTACAACCCCTTTCATGGCATGATTAAGTCTCCTATGGGCCTCAATTGAAGGTTTATGATCATCTTCTAACAAAATCTTGTGCATGCACACTACCGGGCTAATTCCCTTCAAGTCGACAATTGTCCACCCTATTGCATTCTTGTGTAGCATCAACATTTTGATCAGTTTATTTTCCTGCTCAGGCTATAACTTAGAAGAAATAATTACAGGCAATGTATTATCGGTTCCTAAGTATGCATATTTTAGTTGCTCTGGCAACTGTTTCAACTCAAGGATCGGTGTTGTTCAATAGAGGGCTTTTTGAGCTTACCTTCCTTACCTCAGTAATCCAGTGGTTCAAAGTATGTACCTGGTCGATTGGCTAGCCAATTTGCCTCTTCTTGTTGTTCCTCATGGATCAATTCTTCATACTCCTCAGGTTTCTCTTGATCGACAATGTAGTTGTCGAGGCAACTAAATTCCTCGTCGAAGTTAAACTCTGCTGTGGCATGAAGAAGTTGGCATTCTTCTGGATCATTGGCATGCCTTAGTGTTTGGAACACATTTAGTTTAACTTGTTGGTCATTCACCCTCATTGTGAGTTCTCCCTTTTCAACATCGATCAAGGTTCTCCTTGTTTCTAGGAATGGTCTCCCGAGAATGATAGGTGCATGCTCATCTGCTTCACAATCCAAAACAATAAAGTCAGCGGGAAAAATAAATTTATCAACTTTTATAGGTATGCCTTTGATTTTTCCCTCAAGATGCACTTAGGATCTGTCAGCTAATTGTAGCATAACTGTTGTAGGTCTTGCCTTCCTGATTCATAGTTTTTGGAAAACTGATTTAGGCATCAAGTTTATGCTAGCCCCAAGGTCGCATAATGCTTTCCCGACATAGTGGTTTCCAATGGAACAGGGTATTGTGAAACTTCCGGGATTCTTCAACTTAGGTGGCATACGATTGTGCAACATGGCCATGCATCCCTCTGTTGCGGCAACTGTTTCAAACTTCCCTAGCCTTGTTCTCTTGGACACAATGTCTTTAAGAAACTTGGCATAGTTCAGCATTTGTTCAATTGCTTCCACCAATGGCAAGTTGATGTGGACTTGCTTTAGGATATCAAGAAACTTCTTGAATTCATATTCTTGCGTTTGTCGCTTCAACCTTTGTGGGAATGGTGGTGGAAGTCGGATATCTTCGATCCTTTCATTGGTTTGGAACCTGATTGACGGCATTGCCGAGGTATTATCAGCTGGGGTTGCCGAGGCATGCTTATCGCAAGTTGCCGAGGCATCCTTATCGTCGGTTGCCGAGGCATGTTTATTGTCGGTTGCCACGACAATTCCTGGTTCAGTATCTGAGGCTTTGTCGCTAGGTTCGTCTTGATCTTTTTGTGGAGTTTTGTTTGATGAGAGGGCTTGAGCCTCTTTAAGTTGTTGGCCACTTCTATTGGTGATCGCCTTACATTGCTCATGGCCAGTTCCTCTTGCGACTTCATTATCGCTAGGTAAACCTCCTTGCGATCTAGTATTCAGGTTTTGAGCAAATTGTCCGACTTGATTTTCCAATGATTTGATTACCGCCTTTTGGTTTTGCAATCTCATCTAAGTACTGTTAATAAAAGCATCAGTTCTTTTTATGAAGTTACTATTCTCAGCATATAAGATTCAGTTTTCATCATAAAAGCATTTAGAGAATTTTCCAAAGAACTAGATGTTATTGGTTATTGCTCCGACAACTGTTGCCGTGGCATATTCTGCTGGAATCTCGATGCTTGTGCATTATGATTGTTCTAGTTTAGAGATTGTTGGGATTACTCCATGAAAAATTCAGGTGCTTTTTCCAAGCTGGATTGTATGTATTGGACATCACATTGTTGTTCCGGTTGTAATTCCCCACATAGAAGCTGGATTCCGAATTCTGCATACATTCAGAAGAATCATGGTTACCACCACATAACTCACAAAAAGAATCCATTACCTTGACCTCATATGTGTTGTTTGGTTTCTGCATGTTCTGGACCATCTTGGTTAAAGTGGCCAATTGTGCCGAAATTGAGTCTGATGATCCTAGTTCATGTATTGTAGCTTGCCGTCTAACTCCTCCTCTTCTAGTAGAAGGGAATTGATAGTCATTCTTGGCAAGCTTGTTTAGAATTTGCATTGCTTTCTCCGGCGACTTATCTAGGAGTATGCCGTTTGCCGAGGCATCTAGCATCATCCTTGTTGGTGTATTCACGGTGTTGTAAAACATTGTTACTTGTGTCCACATTGGGAATCCGTGTAGGGGGCATTTCTGTAGAAGTTCTCTATATCGCTCCCAAGCCTCGTACATGGATTTATCATCTGCATGCCGAAAAGAAGTAATGTCGTTACGAAGCTTATCAGTCAAATTTGTAGGATTAAACCGAGCAAGAAAATAACGACAAAGATCAGTCCAAGATCCTATTGATCCGGCAGGAATACTATTCAACTGTGCTTTCGCCCTACCCCTCAGTGAATAGGGAAATAATCTAAATCGTAAAACATCGAGGGTGACTCCGTGTATTTTGAACGAGTTGCAAATCTTGAGGAAAGATTTAAGATGTTGTTGTGCATCTTCATTTGCTGAGCCGCCAAATTGACCAATTGTGTTAATCATATTAAACATCACCGGTTTCAACTCAAAGTGGTCGGCTTCAATTTCAGGTGCGACAACTCATGGATTAAGTCCATCAAGATCTTCTTCAAGATAGTCTCAAATAGTTTTGTTTCGTGCAAGAATCTCTCCTCCTCCTGCTTGAACATCTTGATTCATATTGCTGCCTTGAATAGCAATTGCTACTCTTAACCTTCGTCTAAGTCTTTGGAAGGTTCATTCGATTTCTGGATCAAAGGGATATTCTGGTGTAATCGGTCTCGCCCAGGTCATATACCAATGCAAAACCAAAGTTTGTTAGCCCTTTGAATTTTAAACAAGAAAAATAAAAAAGTGCAAGAAAATAAAAACAAAGTCGCTATTGTCAATCCCCGACAACGGCGCCAAAAACTTGCTGCGTGTAATAAGTGCTACGTAATTGTGCAAGTATACACGTCGCAAGTAATAAAGTGATACGAGTATCGAGTATCGTTTCCACAGGGATTGGTTTGGGTCACTTTGCTTTAGTTATCGCACTGTAAAAGTAAAAACACAATTAATAGTAGGAGTTGATTTTAACGAGTAAAGTAAAAGCAATAAACTAAAAGAATAGATGAAAGAAAAAGAGAGAATAGGTCAGGTTATCGTGAGTTGTGGATTGATAGCCGATTGGATCGTCTTGGTAAAAGAGTGCAAGGGCAACTCAATTGTCGTGGCAACTTGCACAGCGGGGTTGCCTTGGCAACTAATCGATGGTTGCCTGGGCGACTAGCTGGGCAACTACTTGGGCGTCTGGGCAGCAACTTCAAGGTTCGGCAGAGCGTTCTTCAATAGTTTCTTCTTATCCCTAAGTCAAAACTCTAGCTACTTGTGTATGCCTTGATAATACATCCCTGCGTGAATCAAGGGTGAACAACAACCAATCTTGCGCTCCTCTTAGCCGTTGAAATCCTTAACTTATTCGTAAGCTGGATTAATCTTCACCATCAATAGATTGAATATAGATCATAATCATTCGTTTCTTGAATCTAACTCTCCCGATATTAGATAAATAGATGAAGTTACGAGATCCTCTCCCAATTTACTCGCAAACAAAAATAAGAACCAAGAATGAATAAACCTTGAATAGAAAAGTGCAAACTCTTATTACCTAAACAAAATCCAATTGTTTCTCACAACCACAAGACACAATAGCCTTAGCCAAATAGATTTAGTTCATGGTTGGGTTCAAAAGATATTACAAAGAATAATCCTCAAACCATGAATCTAATGGAAGCAAAGAAGAAGAAGAAGAAATCGAACTCTCTCCCCCTTGCTCTCTTGTCGAAATCTCTCCCTTCTTGCCCTTTGGAGTTGTCGAAAATCCTCCATTCTCTCCCATTTGGAGTTGACGGCTTGGTGATCTATTTATAGGGCTAGGTCAAAGTCCTCATTTGAAGAGGAAGTTAAGTTGGAATTAAATTATCTTTAAAGAATATAATTCTTTATTATAATTATATTCCTTCTAGAACTTCTCTTATCTTCTTGGAATTTAATTCTTCTTTAATCTCTTCATGGAAATCAAACTCCTTTGGGATTTAGCTTTGCTCCACGTCATCTTGGGCTTGTCTAGTCATCAATTTCGACTACCATATCACCTTATTCTTTGTCGACAATTGCCCTGGCAACTGGCTCGGCGTCTCCTTCATGCATTGCCCTGGCAACTATCTCTAGCCTTGCTTTGGCAAGTGATCCTGCACATACACACAAAACACACCAAAGCAGCATCTTTTCCCACAAAACAACCAAGTTATGCAATCAAGCTCAACGATGGAAGGAAAATGAATTAATGCATGAATGACTAATTATGTAACTAATATGAGCCTAAGTCTAACAATAATATGAGTAAAAAAGGGTAAGAAAAATAGTACTTTTGAACACTTATCAGAATGCAATGTCAAATGAATGTATAAACCCTAGTTTATGAATTATGCTATTTTTGTGGGAATGATTAATGTTTGGGACTGTTTTGGTCCAATGAATGTAAAATGATAAGAAGTTGCCCTGTTTTACCTTAGATGGTTGTATGTTGAATTGAAAAGTGAGTTATGGATACAAAAAAATTTGGTTGTCAATGAACTAATTGGTGCTTTTTTGCATAGATGTTGTTTTGAGGATTCACAATGATATGGTGATATTCGAAATTGATTAGGAAGTTAAGAAACACATCGATTTGTTTGTAAGGGTTGAAACTGTCGAATCGAAATAAGTGGTTAATAACCAAAAATTCAATCTGAAATGTGAACTTGAATGATTGTTCAGTATGTCTAATAATATATATATATATGTTAGACCAGGAAGACATTGAAGATAAAAGGACTAACGAAGACCAACAAGCTGATAGACAAAAATGGATCGTGATCCAAGATCGCCAATAGCTTGGAAATAACTTGTGAGTGTAGTTTAAAGTCTCAGAAAGGGATTGCAACCTTTCCGAGCATTGTTTTTAATTGTTATGTCTAAGAGTATCAATAGTATGCCTATGTTCATGAGTTATGGCTAAGCAAGCTTGGAGGCAAGGTAAGCATTTCTTTGAGAAACACTTGTACGATAAAGATTGATTGAAAAGCATTATTAAAGTCGAATGGTTTCCATGATATGAATTATTGTTATGTGAAATGTCAATGCTATGACACATGTTAATCATGAAAATAAAAATGAATGTTTTATATAAACAATGAGCATGTAATGTATGCTTAAAGTTACAAATGAATGATGATACAATTGATAGAGATCATGAAAGATTGTTATAGAGAATTGCCATGGGCCTTTGAACATAAAGAATGAGAAAATGCTCTCTAAATATATGTGACTGAACCCTAATTGTAAAAAGGGTAATGGCACAATGAGGTGCAATCGAATCAAGCTAGGTTCTACGATTGATAAGAATGATAATTATTGTAAGCCTTGGTCTCGAGTCAGTCATAGATGTAGTTGGCATGCCATAGAGTCCATAGAGATCAGAGTCGGGATGGACTACGGTATGAGATAGTGGTCCCTAATGGGCGATAGTAAGAGGGATGTGTTTTTGGTCACATGGCTACAATGTAACACCCTCAACCCGGTTTAGAAGAAAAACTAAAATTGAGGAATGTCACTACAATAAATTTTCATAAAACATGGCATACATTACGAACTTGCAACTACCAAAGCGAATTAAAATTGGTTAACAAAATTTTTCACCTTTTAACTTTTTATTGCCATAAGGATCTTACAAAACATTCGTACATCTTAATTATTAAACCTTTAATACTTCTTCAGACAATACCTTACCTTACAAAAGAATCCTTAAAACAATAATTATCTTCTTTTATCTGTACTTGTTTACCAAGCTTATACTGTAATTATGCTTGAACAACTTATAGTCATAATTAAACTTGTAGATCATTATGTTATCAAGTGAAGGGCAATTTTTCATTCTTATTACATAAGGCTAGTAGGCACAACTATTACCACTATTACCATTCATGTTTTAACTAACATGTCAAGACCGAGTCTTAAAGACATAGCGACCCATTATCTATCCATTATCATTTATAGATTTGCATTATTCTATGACATCACTAATGAACAACCGCCACTCGATGAAGAACACTCTTAATATACAAACATAAATTAGTTCAAGTTATACGTACCAATATGCATGGATCTTAATTATATTTAAGCACTTTGCACCCCATATCTCAAATACAAACACCATTCACAATTTTCCTCTTACAAATATTTATCTTAAGATACTATAGTTAATCATCATGTATATATTCTTTGGGCTAGCTAACTGTGCCAATTAAGATAATTTTACCAATCACCCATTCTTATGGCATGCCACAATCTATACTTAAACTTAACATCGATCATTCCAATATGACTTAAGCCACAATCCATCAATTAGATTACATCCTAATGTGACTTAATATACAAGTAACCATTCGAATTTCTCTATATAATCCATTCCATCATCCAATCCTATAATAATCATATTTGTAATTAATCATTCGGATGAATATTTACAACCAACCATAGGCATTTAGACTACTCGTTAGAATCATTGGTTCCTATAATTATTCATTTATTACTCGAATAGTTTGAATATATTAGACATTCACCAACCAAGATAGGATATATATTAAAATAACATTCCCTTTTCTATTTACATAACAATTAATTAAAGCTAGATTCTTAAACAAATGCAAAGTGCCACCATCCTAAGGGTTTAATTAAAAGAATAAGACAATAAACAAAGTCTTGGAGTATAACAGGACACCCTTGAACCCGATCAATTACAAACTTCTAAATTAGCCTGCAATGTATGAATAATGAATGCATTAGGCTTATATATCCTAAGTGAGGTAGCGATGTTAAAGTAACAAACAATAATAACCTTCATGATCTTAGAATGACAACCAAGTATAACTAGTATATAAATACACAAGAATTGTCATACATCTTTGGTTAGCTTAAACATAACTTGTTTATTAGAACTCAATTATGAACTTTGACCTTTCAAGATTCATTCATAATTCCGTCAGAAATTAGCTTTTAACATTTCTTTTGCTCACTAAGAGCTTAATACTTCATATGCTCACCAAGAGCTTAATGTTTCGTATGCTCACCAAGAGCTCAATGTTTCATATGCTCACCAAGACCTTGTTTTAGTTTCATATCTTTTTCATAATACTCTTGACTTCTTTATTTGATTTTATACATTTCATGTCTTTTAAAAGTTTGCCTTAGATCACAATTGGTCATGAATAACATTGGTCCGAAATTGACCGTAATGGTTCAAGCAATACATAGCCCCAAAGCACATAGCAATGGCTAGTATCGGAAACATATCAATCCTATCTTCACAACTATCCAACCAAACTGTCGCCAATCTCCGTACAACTCCTCGTTACCTCCTACTGTCGCCAATAAACATATCACATATAAATGGGGCGTCCCCCGAGCCGTAGCTCATGGACCGTAGTCCCAACAAATCATGCGTCATACCAATGTATCCAAGGACTTCCATTGTAGGCAACTTAAGTATCTTATCATATATTTGAGTTTGGGGGAGGAATCTTATTGTTCAAGTAATGTTGCTTGATTTTTACTCAATGTCTTATTACAATTATTGAACTTATGGTTCTTTAAGCTTATCAATTCATACGTTATTAAGTTAAAGAAGATAGTCATTCTTCTTTAAAATCTAAGGCACCATCATTCATAGTTAGCTTCGAACAATTTACACAATATCCATAGCTCTCTATTATCAACATAGCATAGCAAAGCACAAGATACTTACGTAATGTAAAATTTAATACTTTCAAGAATGCCATGCTATGAAATAAGTACCCTTCCCAATTTGCTCTAATTGAGCCTATGCATAATATGTATGATCAATGTAATACAACCATAAGCATGCAGCCTCTTAATCAAATAAACTAATCAACAAATCAAGACGACACCATGTCATCCGAGACATAACAACTACACTCACCTTATAATCCAAAGTTTTGGAATACCTGAACCGTAATCCTATCTTGCTTCACAAATTTACTCCCCCTAGCCTTTTATCATCGAGTGTACCTCAAACAAAACAACCAATTATCAATAAACAATTCGATCCCTTTAAACTACAGACAATCCTTAATTTTTATGCATATATAATCCATACTCAAGACAGCACTTTCAAGCTAATCAAACTATACTTATCAGCTAGAGAAAACTGCATCAAAATGCACACAAGATTACACCAAAACTGCATACAAAAACTGTACCAAAACTGCATATATTTTAAGTTCGAAACTGCATAGCTTAATACTTCATTACTGCAAAGTTCTACTCTACTAATATGCACAATTTTGAACTTTAAAACTGCCCTGTTTTAATACTTTAAGACTGCACAATTATGTATACGCTAAAACAATTTCTAAACATGTTTATAATTATTTAAACAATCCACCAGCATTTGGTTTAATGTAAAACAGCCCCAATGTTAATTAAACAATTCCCTTCTTTTCCTATTTGTAAAATAGTCCCCTTAATCTATTTCAATTATTCTCCAATATGACCATTTAATTACAAGCAATCCAATTCCTCATGTATGCTCACATACAGGCCCTAATCAATTCATTTTAAGCTCTTACCCATTGCCAAATTATCTACATTTGTTTTCTTTAATGCAGAACCGTTCAAAACATACCTACATACTTTCTTAAATGCTCCAATTAATCTACAACTGCTTGTATAGATACATAACAGTCCAATTTATGGCCTAATCCCTTAAAAACATCAGAACAATCCAATTATCGACCCAAGTATTCATAAACAAATTGTCCATTATTGAATTCCTAATTCAGCCCTTCAATATCTTTCAAACTAGTCTATAATCAAACCCTTTTTTATCACAACAATCTATATTTGATTATAAACAAACAATGTAATCGTTTTTAAGCATTTAAATATAATTTACGTACTCAAATAATGGTCCAAATCTATCCTAAGACTTCCAAAAATGGATTCTAATTACAGCAGCCACAAATTACACTCTCATTCATTTATTAAAAGGCAGTCCTCTTCATTACATTATAAATTCAAATATATATACCGGTTAGCACACTTTTAAATCTGTATATTTCTCCTTAAAATAGAACATATCATGCTAATACCAAATCACTTTCATTCGAAAATTTCAATAGATGTATCCAATAATGCAACTTATTCATTTGTTCGATTATGCATTGACTGAATCGAATTGAAGATTAACTTTCTAAATTTTTTTCAACAATAGCCCAATTTGATCATCAATCGAACATGCATGTTTACATATATATACTTTGTTAAATCACAATTTATCATGTACTCCATTTCAACAAATTATACTCTCTAACCATGTCTCAATCTCTATGGATGATAAGAGCTTATCTCAATGCTAATGATAGGAACTATACAATTCATAAAACACCACCAAAATCAGCATCAGAGAGAGCAAAAGAAGAATAATGTTACCTTTCCCATAGAGTAATTTCGATTAGCATCCTAGTGAACCATTCGACTTAATTCTCTAAGAGCTTCCATGGAAATTTCCCTTCCATTTCTCCCTCTAAAATTTGGGACAGCTCACAAGGAAGATGATAATTTTCCTTATGGCCACATGCCCGAGAGCTTACCTCCTTCTTCCACTTATCATTTCTATAATTTGACATGTGGCCATGTCCTTATAATTTAAAAGAGTTTATCATGCAAGCCCCCATTTTCAATTGGTTTCGGTTTTAATCCCTTTTTAAAATTAATCATCCATCTTCCCAAACTTCTAATTTAGTCCCAAGGCCCCTAATTGCTCATTATAGAAATCTTAATTCAAATTGAAAAACATTCAAATTATTTACTTACTTCTAGGCCATAGTTTGGGATATTATAGAAAGTAGGAGGGATTGACCGGTACTGCGAGTACCATGAATTATTTATGGACGACAGTTGGTTGGGGACTCGTGTATCTAGACTGGGTGATCGATTCTCAAGGCTATATCAATTGTTAATTTGAAAGAATTGTTATAAAAAAATGAAATATGATATCATGATTGGTTAATGTATAATGGGTATATTTTGAAGATTAACCTAGATCATTGAAAATGTGATTTCATTTAATCAAATGAATGGCCAATTTATTGCAGTATAAACGAGGTTATGATCGATTCGCAAGTTAAATTGTTTACATGAAACATGAGTAAGGAAAAAGGCCTATAAATCTTTCGAATGGCATGTTTACCTTGATTCTCCATGCTCAATTGATATGATATGTTTACTTGACTAGATATGCTTAATTGATATGATATGGTTACATGATATGATAAGCTTAATTGTAGTTCGAATGCTTGCTTGATTTCCAAGAGATGTCTTTATTTCATTCGAAGGCTTGTTTGTGTCCTCTTATAATGATGTTTAGTTCTTCCTTAACATTCTAAATTCTAATCCCGGTTTAGGATGTTACATATTTCGTTGAAAAGTTTTTGGCGTCGTTGCCGAGGATTGCAACGAGATTAATTGTTTTGATTTTACTTGTTTTCATTTTTTGTTTATTTTATTTCATTTGGTATATGTACATGAGCATCACTACGAAGGAAGATTTACAATTCGACTCAAAAATTGAAAGAATCCTACACGGCTTAAGAACAGAACATCGAGAAAAGGCTCGTAACAGGAATGGTGAGCTAGGAAGTGTCCTAAATAATGCCAATAACCATGAGAAATCAGAAATACCTGCAGTTATACCACTCACTCCTATTATTGTTGCTCAGATACTTGAAGAACGATCTATCAAAGAACACCTAGCCCCCACCATAGATGATATTATGCTAGGACTGATTGGTCCAGAGGTAAATATGGCTAACTTTGAGCTTAAACCGATAATGATTCAAATGCCAGTGAATGTAGGTCAGTTTGATGGATCACCTACTGGAGACCTAAGGCATCATTTGGAGCAATTCATTGAGGTTTTCAAACTATTCCACTAGCCTGGTGTGACTGGAGAGATAGTAAAGCTGAAGCTCTTTTCATTTTCCGTGCAAGATAGGGAAAAATTGTGGCGAAATTCCTTGCCAACAGGTTCAGTCACTACGTCGGTAGATTTATGCTAGAAATTCCTACTGAGATTCCAGTCTCCTACATTAAATGTCAAGTTGCGGACTGAAATCACTACTTTCAGACAAGTTGTTGATGAAACTTTCTACAATACTTGGGAGTGATTTAAGGACCTATTGTGAAGATGTCCCATGCCAGGACCATTATAGACGTTGCGGAAAATGGTTCGTTCCTGGATAAAAATTATAATGAGGCATATGACATCCTAGAAAGGATTGTCAGCAATGATCTCCAATACCCTACCACCAGATTGGGAGCCGGGACGAGAGCAGTTGGAAAGTTGGAACTTGATGCACTTTCATCAATCAATGCTCAAATTTCCAACCTCACTAACATAGTGAAAACGATGCAAAAACCTACTGAAGTACGAGAAGTAAAGGTAGTGGAACCATTCAACACTATTTGTGGAGAGGATCATAATGTGGATGAATGCCAGTAAACTCGTAATCGATAAATTTTGTTGGTAATTTCAATTGTAATTTTAACCCACATTCTAATACCTACAATGCGGTTGGAAGCAATATCACAACTTTTCTTGGGTAAACCAATGTTGTAACCAATTTAATGCCCAACGACAAAACACAAATGCTCCGCAAGGTTTCAACCAGAATGTGATGCTAGAGAGAGCACATAATAATTTTCATCACGGAGAAAGATCTAATCAAGGGAATTCATTAACTGATTACATGGACCGAAATGATGCAACCATCTAGATTTTAGCAGAATCTATGCGGAAATGCTTGGCAAAAAGGTAGAGAACAATGCAAGGCAATTACTCTTCAGAGTGGAAAATAATGCGAGACTGTGACGTTTGTCAAACAATCAACTATTTGCCATGACGAGAATACATTGCCAACAATTGGAATGAAGGAAGCTGAGAAAGATGAGGCAAAAACTGACAATGCCAGACCGCAATCTAATGTCAGACCGCTACCTAATGTCAAACACCAATATGATGCTAACACCACCTCGGCAAAACCAGCAGATCCAACATTTGCCTACCCATCACCACCTTTTTCATAGAGGCTCCAGAAACACAAGCAAGATCAACAGTTTAATAGATTTTTGGAAGTCCTTAAATAACTGCAAATTAATATACCATTAGTGGAAGCTCTTGAACAAATTCCCAACTACGTTAAATTCATGAAGGACATCTCGTCCAAAAATAGGAAGTTTGGTGATTTTGTGACTGTCACACTGATTGAGGGGTGCAATGCAATGATAACCAAAATATTGCCACCAAAACTGAAAGATCCTGGGAGTTTCACTATTCCCTACACGTTTGGCAATAAATTCATGGGAAATGCACCATGTGATCTGGGTTCTAAGGTTAGTCTTCAAAAAACTTGGTATTGGAGAAGCCATGCCTACCATAGTGACACTTCAACTGGCAAATCAATCTTATGCACATCCCAAGGGTAAGATTGAGGACGTGTGGGTAAAGATAGATAAATTTATATTCCTTACTGATTTCAGTATTTTAGAATATGAGACTGATGTTGACGTCCCAATAATATTAGGAAGGCCATTTTTTTGCCCGTGGTAGGACCTTAATTGATGTTTAAAAGTGTGAGCTTACTATGTGTATGAATGACTGGTACCCAATATAGTGACTAGTGCAATACTTTTAATCAATATTCAGTAAACCAATGATCCAGAAATGATGTGATAATTAATGGTAACCCAATATGACAATATAACAGTACGCGAGGGAAGTAACACATTACGTAGCTATGATTATCAATTTAGGAACACTTTTAAACTTTTACAAGTTCTAAGGACTAATCTAGAATTTTAGTAAATTAGAGGTCCTTTTCTAAACATATACTTGCCAACATGAAATTCAGCATGTACACACCGGGCATATAAATTCCTGTATCAATCTAAGGTCATTAACTTAGCTGATTAAGCTATATATTGATCAGTGATCTTTTTCCAATTTATTAGACTTGCCTTAGGAGCTTTTAACTACTTTACATGTATCGATACCGATACTCAAGAAGGTCGTATCGCTATGCCCATGTCCTGATCGTTAAAATGGTTGAAAGTTGGTGAACCCATATCGGTACGGGGTTAACTGTATCGGTACATGATGCGCAACTCCAAAGCCAACAATTCTAGTAACGAAACCTCGTACCGGTACAACTTTAGCCGTATCAATATGGGGAAGTAGGTATTGGTACACCATAAGGCCGTAGCAAAACCATCTTACAAATCAAATTCCAGTAACCCAATCTCGTACCCGTACACTCACGGTAGTATCGGTATGCCTATACCCTTGTGACTAATATAGCATCGCCCGTTTCGATATGCCCTGCACTTCAATGTTATTTTTAGTCTAGTTTTTCTGCATTTTGACCAGTCAAATGATGTCCAAACCCTATGAAATTTTACAAGCAAGTTAATGGAGGTAATAACTTGTGAATCTATGATATACATGTATAATCTCATGATTAGGAAATGCATGATATGCTTAGGTAGATGTTCGAATACCATCTTGGTTAACACGATGGTTGTCTAGTTTGACTTTAGCCATCCTCACTTGGTTTAATTTATAAACTGAGTCTAGGGTGTTTCAAAAGTGATACTCAGGTTAACTCTGGTGCCCAAAGCTCCTTGTAATGTTCTCCAGAATCGAGAAGCAAACCGTGGATCTCGATCAGAGATGATAGACTTTGGTACTCTATGAAGTCGAATAACTTCCTTGATGTACAAGTCAACTAATTTAGGAAGACCATACTTCATTCTAATTGGTAAGAAGTGTGCTAACTTGGTGAAACGATATAAAATAACCCAAATAGCATCGTGTTTAGTGGAAGTTAGAGGCAAACCACTGAAAAAGTCCATAGTGATTCTCTCCTACTTCCTCTATGGTATATCAATGGGTTATAGTAAACCAGTAGGAACACGATCTCCAGCCTTAACTCGTTGGCACGTAAGTCATTTGGACATGGATTCAATTATATCTTATTTCATGCCTACCCACTTATAAAGTTCCTAGAGATACTTATACATCTTTATCGAACCTGGGTGAATAGAAAAAAAACTCGAATCAGCTTCCTTGAGAATATTGGTACGAAGAGATTCATCATTAAGTACACAGATTTGATCATAGAAACATAGCAATCCTTCATAATTAACCTAAAGTCAGGATCACCATGGTCTTGCAACTTAAAAACTATAGATTGAAGTTTAGAATTTTGACCTTGCAATGCTTTGATTTCTGATATAATAGTAGATTGAACTTGTAGTTCAGCTAGAAGGCAATGGTTCTTCCAAAGTTGGAAGTGAGCATTAGTAGCTCGAGGAGCTACAGTACAAGGATTTTATAATGAATTCAATACAATGAGCGATAGATAGGGTTTGACGATCAATGACAATACTTACCAGGCAAAGGTTTGTTACTTAGTGTATCATCAACAACGTTGGCATTGCTTGGATGATAATCAATGACAAGATCATAGTCCTTGAGGAATTTCATCCTTCTCTATTACCGAAGATTCAACTCCTTCTATGTCAGCATATATTTGAGGCTCTTATGAACAATGAAAAGATAGCAATTCTCTCCATAGAGATAATGCGTCCAGATTTTCAATGCGAAGTCAACTGCAACCAATTCCAAGTCATAAGTAGGGTAATTCATCTTGTGTGGCTTAAATTGTCGTGATGCATAAGCAATGACTTTGCCTTCTTGCATCAATACACGTCCTAACCCGAGATGCGATACATCACTATAGACTATGTAGACCCTTCCAGACTCGGGTTTGGTTTGGACCGGTGCATGATACTTGTTTCAATTGATCAAAGCTTCTTTGTTGTTCCTCGGTCCAAATAAACAGAGCCTTTTTCCATAATAACTTAGCCAAAGGGGCTGCTATCATATAAAATCCCTTGACGAATCTTCTATAATAACGAACAAGACCAAGGAAACATCTTACTTCTCCAATGTTCTTTGGTAAATGCCAATCAAGGGTGGCTTGGATTTTCTTCGGATCTACTTGGATACTCGAAGCCGATAAATGTACCCAAGGAAGGCAACTTCAGTGAGCCAAAATTCACACTTGGAAAACTTAGCAAACAATTGATTTTTTCAAAGAGTTTGAAGCACAATACGAATGTGTTCTTGATGTTCTACAGTATTCTTAGAATAAATTAGAATGTCATTGATGAATACCACCATGAACTTGTCAAGATAGGGTCTAAAAACCTGATTCATTAGATCTATGAAGGTTACCGGTGTATTAGTTAGCCTAAAGGGCATCACTAAGAATTCATAGTGTCCATATCTTGTTCGAAAAGTAGTTTTGGGTACATCACATTCTTTAACTCTCATTTGATAATATCCTGACCATAAACCAATATTGGATAACATGGAGGCATCCTTAAGCTAATCGAACAAGTCATCAATCCTTGGTAATGGATACTTATTCTTGATGGTTACCTTATTCAATTTTCGGTAATCAATACACAACCTCAAGGAACCATCTTTCCTCTTAACAAAGAGAACTGGTGCTCCCTAAGGTGAGGAACTCGGTTGGATAAAACATTTATTCAAAAGGTCTTGAATTTGAGCCTTAAGCTCCTTAAGCTCAATTGCGGCCATATGATAAGGTAAAATGGAAACCAGGGTTGTTCCAGGTTACACTTCGATGTTGAATTAAACTTCACGAGTTTGAGGTAAACTCAAAAGTTCATCAGGGAAAACATCAGGGAACTTACACGCAGTGTCAATATCTTGTAGTTGAGGTTCATTCTTAGCTTCCAATGTTAATGCATACAACGAAGGGCTTCTTGATTTTATAAGGGTGATGCTCTCCTTGCCAAGGCCTTGGAGATAGAACTTTTTCTTACGACAGTCCATCCAAGCTTGATGTTCATTGAGCCGATATAAACCTAGTATAACATCGAACTCGTGGATCGGAAGTGCCAATAAGTTGGTCGGAAATGGAATCCCTTGAATTAATAATGGAAAATTTCTGCACACTAGGCTCACAATGACACAATAACCCAATGGATTGGTTACAGAGATTTTTGATACTATGGATTCAAAGGACTATTTATGCTTCTTGACTAATACGGTATTTATAAAGGAATGAGTACAGCCAAGATCAATCAATGCATAAAAGGAATGAGAATATAAGTCAATGGTACCTAAAATGATGTCAGGATCATCCTCTTCCCCTACTCCTTACACGCTAAACCTGGACAGGGCCCTCGATTCCTGTCTGTTCGATGTCTTTGCCGAGCCACTAAGTTTCCCCATAGCTCCCAATGATCCTTGCCTTGGCCCCTTACCTCAAAAAGATTGAGCAGGTGATGAAACATTAGCCGGTGTAGTGGTGTACTTAGTAGCATTAAGAGGATAATCTCGGATAAAATGGCCTTGTTAACCACAATAGAAACAAGCTCCCGATTGCTTACGACATTGCCCCGCTGGATACTTGTTTTGACAATAGTTACAAACTGGATACTGAGGGTTTCGATTTGAGCCTCCTGTGCTATCAACTGAAGTTGCTTTAGCAAAAGATTGAGTCATTTTCTATGGCTTCTCAAGGTTCCCCAAACGAGAAGGTTGTGGATATACGTTCTATTTTAGGCCTTGATACTTCCATTTCTTATTTCACTTAAGAAGTCGAGACTCATCTCAAAATCTTTTAGCTGATTTGCTCGAACCACCAGTCTTTTAGACTTTCTGTGCAGCTTAAGTAGCATTGACTCTATTCACAAGATCCTGGAAGTCAGTGATACCCAATGCTGTAAACATAGGGCGTAGCTCATCATTGAGCCTGGCAATGAACATTCTACACTTCTCTTCCTCCTTAATATATTCAGCACCGTATTTGCAGTACTTGCAAACATCATGGATGTATTGCTCAATTGGTCACGCACCTTGCTTGAGATGGAGGAAGATACTATGCCTTTCTGCGAGATAGAACTAGCTGATGTACTTATTTCGAAATTCTCGAAGAAGGAACTCCCATGTTATAGCTTCTTGGAGGCTGTAAGAATAGTAGTTTCCCACCAATAAAGTACCTCATCAGCAAGCAACGTGAGGGCACACTCGAGCTTGTGCTCATCCAGAAACCGTAACTATTAATTCAGAATTCTCAGCTTGTTATCCAACTAGTATTCAATAATTTCAAGATTATCATCATCTTGACCGGTAAAGGTGTAAGCTTGGTGTTGAGATAGCTTATCCATAGAGGCCCGTGCATAAGAAATATCAATGGTAGGAGGTTGCACAGTCTGCTTAGCTTTCATTGAGATCATAAATTGTTTGAACATATCAGCCATGTTCAGATAGCATTCTGCTTGAGCAGTCTACGCCTTAGGCTCGGTGCCCTATGTAGGTGGGTTTTATGGATTCAGACAGTCTCCTCCTCTTATCTCCTTGCCAAGAGTCGAGGATCCGGTAGTAGGATCATTTATATTAGGTTCATTAGATTCATGCATATCTATAATGTAAAGAGATCGGGTTAGTCGACAAGTCACTATATACACAATAAATAACTCCTAGGTGGAAAAATAATGCAAAACAATATAATAGACTTTCGTTTAGTGCTAGAATTGACTAAACACTAGCTCTGATACCATAAATGTAACACCCCCTTCCCGGCCTTGTCGTGAACCAGGTCAGAATATGTTACCGGTACTCAATACGGTGACTTGTGCAATACTTTTAATCAATATTCAGTAAATCGGTGATCCGAAAACAATGTGATAATTAACGATAACACAATATGACAACATAATAGTATAGTGAGGGAAGTAACTCGTTACGAAGCTATGATTATTAATTTAGGACCAATTTTAAACTTTTACAAGTTATAAGGACTAATCTGCAATTTTAGTAAATTATAGGTCCTTTTCTAAACATATACTTACCAACATGATATTCAGCATGTACACACTGGGCATATAAATTTCTATATCAATATGAGGTCATTAACTTAGCTAGTTAAGCTATATACTTATCAGTTATCTTTTTGTAATATATCAGACTTGCCTTAGGAGCTTTTAACTACTTTACCTGTATTGGTACCGATACTCAGGAAGGTCGTATTGGTACGCCCATGTCTTGACCGTTAAAACGGTTGGAAGTTGGTGAACCCGTATCGGCACGGGGTTAACCGTATCAGTACACATGCTCAACTCCAAAACCAACAATTCTAGTAACAAAACCTCGTACCGGTATAGCCTTAGCCGTATTGGTACGGGGAAGTAGGTATTGATACACCATAAGGCCATACTAAAACCATCTTACAAATCAATTTCCAGTAGCCCAATCTCGTACCGATACACTCATGAAAGTATCGGTACACCTATACGCTTGTGACTAATATTACATGCTCTTACCGATACGTCATCACCCGTATCGATACACCTTGGACTGCAATGTTATTTTTAGTTTGGTTTTTAAGCATTTTGACTACTCAAATGATGTCCAAACCCTATGAAATTTTATAGGCAAGTTTATAACACTATAGTCTACTATCATGCCAAAATTAATAGCCATATGATTCCATTTACTATAATTTTATCCTTTTAGGCCAAACATGCATACTTTACCACTTTTAACCAATTACAAAACAAAATTTTAGGCCCTTGAAACATATACATACCATATGCAACATGTACACAACAAAAAGGATAAAAGTGGTTAGTTTAACTACTTTTCCACCATACTAGGATTTGAATGGGTAATAAACATTACTTGAAGCTTATTGTGACTTGCCAAAACTTCCAACGAATCCTCATCTCTAAATGATCACTTCCTTAACCTAAAATGCATGAAATGAAATGCATTAGGCATACTTTACCTAGTGAGGTAGTCATGTATATAATAGCAATAACAATGAAATGCATTCCATATCATGTTTCAATATTATTCCTTGGATCAAATCAAGATAGTTGGTATGTGAATTCCCATGCTTCGCCAAATCAATGTATGGTCTAGTCCATCCGCCTTACCAAACGACCAATATCACAAATATCTCTCTACCTCACCACAATAAAAGTCATAGCCCAAAGGCCATAGTCCACTCATACCGATGAGCTCATGAATTCTATGGCATGCCAATTGTATGCAATGTACTTTCGAATCCAATGTTTAATAGCAGTAACAATGTCGATGGCAATAACAATGACAGTTTCAATGTCAGTGTAAATATTTCAATAGCATTAACAATATCATTGTCCAATGATCTATGTCTCTATGATCGATGTTCCAATAATGTCAATAACAATAGTAATGTTTCTATAAACAATATTTTATTGCAATATCTTGCCAGTGCTTACCAATATAGTCTCCAATGAGATCCAATGCAATGTCCTTAGACAAAAGGTTAGCTATGTGATATTTAATAACAATGGAATTGGGAAAAGCACCTAGCTTAATCCCGAGACTCCGACTATACTCACCTTGCTTTCTGAAGCTTCTACAGTTCTCGGATTTCCACTCCATTTTTCCTAGCTTTAGATGATGATAGTGGTCCTTCTTTCTCCAACTCTTGAGCTAGGTAAAACAAGAGGATATGTTAAAATCGATACAACTATATCAAAATCAGTATTCAAACTTGAAATAGCTATTACCTATTGAATTTCCATGGATTTAAGCCTTAAAGAATATGGGTTTGACTTGGATGTTCAATAGCTTTAACTTGAAATTAAACATCAACCACCCATGGAATCCAACAACTAATTGAGGGCTTAAGCTTACCGATACGATAGCTATTCAATGAAACTAAGAAATCAAAGAAATCTTGAGTTCTTAAAGTTTCATCAGTGGAGGTGCTTGCTTCCAAGGAAGAAGATGATGACTAAAGTGTTCTCTTTCACTTAACCGGGTAGGTCTATAAACTCTTTCTTATTTTTTTAATCTTTTATGGCCAAAAGTTTTCCTTCAAGTGAAGGAAAGCAATCTGCGCTCCTCACGTAATGGGTGATTAAGTTTGGGAGGGGGCCAATTGCTTGATTGGTCCCTCAACTCCTCAAAGCTTTCCTTCAAGTGAAGGAGAGCAATCTGCGCCCCTCACGTAATGGGTGATTAAGCTTGGGAGGGGCCAATTGCTTGATTGGTCCCTCAACTCAACAAACGTTTCAATTTTGCTCACAAGCTTTGCAGGGCACAGATGTTGATGCCATGGAGCAGGATGATAAAGATATGATGAGTGAATGAGTGAAAAATCTAAAGAACCAACCATGCTGAATGATGTCATGAGTTATTATAGGAGATCTGAGCCATTTTAGTTGTTTGGCAGAAAGATCATAGCACCAAAGCCATCTAGTGAGAAGCTACCGAACTTTGAACTAAAATAATTGCCAAGTCACCTTAAACATGCCTCGACATCAAAGGAGAAAGAACCAACAAAGCCTAAGGACTATTGGGGTGCTGAGCTCGATCAAAGGATCTCGAGACGTACAACAAAGAGAAACTTCAGTTTTCTAAGGTGGTTGTTTAAAGCCACCATGGCAAAACATTATCTTTCATTGTACAATCGATAGTTTGGAATACTCAAAGAAAAGAAATCCTTTGACTTTATACATTGATTATTCAAACAAAATATTGCCACAACCTACCATCCATGAACCAAGGGCCAAAGACTAAAACACTGCTGGGAAAAAAGTCAGATTAATACCAAGGAGACCATTCTCCATGTAGACATTTAGTAAATTTTTACCAACACAGTTTGATCATTGTAAATATGTTTAGGAGAATTATTTTCTTTACAGTACTTAGGATATCTCAGTTCTAATTTTTTGTTTTTTGTTTTATTTCATTTTATGTTTTGAAAGGTCTTTGATTCTTAGCATATGCAATTGTTCCAAGAGACCATGCTGAGACACCCAAGGCTGAATCGACCACTCAATTGCCAGTTGATGTCGTGGCATTAATCTCCTAGATCTATCAACACCAAGAAATCCTCTTTCAGAAGTTCCAAAAGGTCGAGGAACAAAACCTGACACTCTGGCAGTATATTGGGGACATAAATCGTGCCCTGAAGACAACTACTAAAGTAATGTCCACCAATTCCTTGCCACCATATCTAGAGTTCCCAACTGAGCTCCATGCACCAAAAGCAATACCATCCAGCCCTTAGCCTGATCATACTCCAACCTAGCAATCTGATGCCATTGTACCAGTATCACCCACCGAAGAAGATTCTTCCAAGATCGAGACCTAGTATGTGGATGTTGAGTCTGAGGATGATGTACCTACCAATGATGTCACGACTGATTGCAAGAAATGATCACTCCACTTGCCAAAATGATCCTTAGAGGAGTCCTCATCCCCTTAACTCCTTACATTCATGTTTCTTATTGCTAGCATGCATTGCATTTGTATATATGTGTTTTCATGCATTGAGGACAATGCCCACCTTAGGTCTGGGTGTGTGTGTTGCCTTACATTTATTGCCATGACATTCAAATTTTATGTTTATGTTTGCATTTTGTTATTGTCATGTAGATAGAGTACAACCATGCATACATACCATTAAATTTTTTTTGTCCACAGCTTGATTTTGAATTGATAATTTAGCCAAACACATTGCTAGCATAGTTAGATTTCGTCCTAGTATGCCCAAGTTCAATGAAGAATTATGAAATATCTAGATTTAGTAAGAGCCATTAGACTTAGTAATGACGAGTTGCTTGGAATTTGATCTCGAACATGGGGAAATTTAGTTTCACCCAAACATGTAGTATGCATTTAGTTCCCAAGATAAACTTGGGATTTTTGAAACTGAACTCAGAACGAAAAAAAAGGAAGAAGTGTTGGGGTAAAAATAAAGAATAAGGCAACAATGTTTTTCCAAAGGGGAGAAAAAATAGAACACTCCCTAGCCTTAGAGATAATAAATAACTTGGGGCTTTGTAGTTTGCTCCCTCTTAGTTCTTAGGCCAACAAAAACTTTAGGGCATGAGTGTAATGGGTTAGTTTAATGATGTAGTCTGGATTAACATGGGGCTTCATGGTATGCTCCCTCTTACTTCTCACACCAAACAACATTGTGACACGAACCTAAAAATAAATACCAAAAGAAAGAAAAGAGAAGAAACCCTTGGTGATTTTTTTTTTGAGTTTGGGAAGTAAAATTGATTAAGAGAGTTGAGGGACACTTGATGCAAACCACATGCACTTCATGCACACTTCATGAACTTAGGTTAGAGTTATATTTCTGCACTTGAAATTGCTTTGAGTTCTCCTGGCATTACTATTGTGAGATGTTGAGAACAGAACTAGGGCTAGATTTTTCTTGTTAGCTTGTGTTGCTAATCAGAAAAAATTTTCCCAGGCACTTTACTCTAATTTATACTTTTTTGTTTTGCATTACTTGAGGACAAGCAATGAGCTAGGTTTAGGGGTGTGTTAACTCCTCGAAAGTACTACTTTTCATGCATATATGACCATGATATTGCTTCACTTTAGGTACATATTAGTACATTTTGCTAGTAGTTTCATGCATTTGCATCTAGGAGTTGAGGAATGTGTATTGTCAGAATGAACAAGTGTTTTTCTAGTTGTGGTATGCAGAATTAGGTGGATATAGGATGGAAATACAAAGCACAGACGGTAAAAGAATGCATGACAAAAATGCCAAGAACGAATGGAAAAAGAATGCAAGGATGCCAAGATTGGTTGGAAAAATCATGATGCTTGAAAAAATTGCACCACGTCAAAACCACGTCAACCTAGTTGCAATAACGCGTAAAAGCCACATCCGATGATGATGTCAGCCCTAGTTACTATAACACTTGGATACCGCGTCCAAAGAGTGTGGCACCGAAAAAACCCTAAATAGGGCTTCGCCAATGCTTATATAAATGAGTTCAAGAATGAGCAAATGGAGAGTTGTAGCCACGAGGAGAAGAGAAGGGTAGAAGCAACCTGGGCAGATTTGCCGAGAGCTTCAGATCCATGAAGGGCTACATTGAAAGAAATCCTTTTTTGTTTCTTATCTCTTGAATTTATTTCTAATTTTTGTGATGATGAATCAAAATGATAATTTGTTGTTGGTTTCCCCAGCCATGAACTAATCTTTTACATTGGCTAGGGGTGCTTTATGATGAATGCTTAGTATTTTCAGGTTTTAATAATTACGTGCTTTGGCATTGTTGTCTATTTCACATGTGATTACATTTCATATATTTATTGTCATCAACTTTTGGCATTGAATGATCATTACCCCTTAATATCTTAACAGACTTAGGAGGTAACGATTAATTGTCAAATACTAAGGAGAGAAACTTCGATAGAAGATATTCAAGTATATGAACTTACACTTGAAGTGATTCAACCCCTTAGGAGTAATGATTGAGTCATCACCAAGTTAATTTTTTGAAAACTCACTATAGACATATAAGCGTTAAAAGTAATTAACTTAGGGTATTTCCATCAACAAAGGCAACACTAATTTAAAATTTGCTTGGCATTAAAATTAGAGTTTAGTGTTATTAGTTTTTGCCTTTGCTAGCGTGAAGTCCAAACATCCCTTGCCAAGCCTTCCAATCATCATTACACCAGTTGTTTGCCAATCTACCTGGAACTTTACTTTAGTTTCCTTTATCATTTTAATTTCTTTAGTTCTTTTATTTTTATACGATACCTCAATCATTTGCCATCACCTTTATTTTGTAGATTCATATGTATTAATCATGGTAATTAATTCCTGGACAATCCTGTGGAGAGAATACTCAACTCACTAATTTATTACTTGTTGTTAGTGTATACTTGCACGTAAAAGACATATCCTTTGCATTATTTTCTGAATTGACATAAATAATACTTAATCTTTTGCCATGCGATATTCCGTCGACACTTAGAGAACCTCTTATCCAGCTCAAAGGGGTCAGGGCATTGCTAGAGGTCGAGCGAGCCATATGTCTGGTCATCAAAATGGAGGTACTTTCCATTCCATCGCGAGGGCACCAGCGAGGTAGTACGCAGTCATGGCCTAGGAGGACTGTGAGGCTACCAATGTTATCTCAGGTACGTTTACCTTATTTTCAATTCCTATTGTTACTCTTATGGATTTTGGGGTCTCCTCATTCCTACATCCGTATTAGAATATCTTAGTAGTGGGGTATTCTTGTCGAGGATCTTGAGATAGGGTCTGTGTGACTAGTTCCTTGGGGTATGGTGTTTTGGTGGATAAAGTGTATCGAAGGAGTTCAATTGAGGTTTATGGTTCAATCTTTTTTGCTGATTTGATGGTATTACCATTTCAAAAGTTTGATGATATCCTAGGGATGGATTGGTTGTTTGAACGTGATGCACGCTTGGATTGTAGAGCGAAGAGTCTTAAGCTGTGTGGTCTGGATGGGGCGAATTTCATAGTGAAGGGTGAGGAATCCTTGCATTTCCAATGTGGTGTCAGCTTTAACGGCACAAAGAATGATCCAGTAAGGATGCGAGACATTCTTGGCTCGCGTGGTTGACACAAGTGTTGAGAGTCTAGCACTTGAAAGTCTTTGGACTATTAGAGAGTTTGCCGATGTATTCCCAGAAGAGTTACTCAAGCTATCGCTAGATCGTGAGTTAGAGATTCGGGTAGATGCGATGCTTGGCATGGCACCAGTATCCACTACTCTATATCGCATGGCACCGACAGAATTGAGAGAGATAAAGAATTAGATTCAATAGTTGTTGGAAAGAGGTTTTATTCGACCCAACATCTCTCCTTGGGGTGCACCGGTCTTGTTTGTTAAGAAGAATAATGGGTTGATGAGGATGTGTATTGATTATTGTAAGCTCAACAAGGTAACAATGAAGTGTCATTATCCCATACCAAGGATAGATGACATGTTTGACTAGTTGAGAGGTGCTCGTTTGTTCTCTAAGATCAACTTGATGTCGGGTTACTACCAGTTGAAGGTAGTAGAAGAGAATGTTGAGAAAACTACTTTCAGGACGCGGTATGGACATTATGAATTCTTGGTGACGCCTTTCATTCATAACAATGAACTAGCGACTTTTATAAATTTCATGAAAGGAAACTTTTTGCTAAGTTCTGTGTGTGTGAGTTTTGGCTCTCTAAGGATAGATAACAATGCCTTTCATTGACGCAACTTAAACCAGGAAAGGACTATGCTGTATTTAACGATGCTTCATTGAATGGGCTTGGTTGTGTTCTCATGCAAGAGGGTAAGGTGATTTCTTATGCCTCAAGACAAATTAAACCTCATGAATGGAATTACCCTACGCATGATTTGGAGCTTGCCGCAATTATCCTTACCTTAATGATTTGGAGACATTATTTGTATGGGAAAAATATTATATCTACACTGATCATAAGAGTTTGAAGTACCTCCTTACCCAAAAAGAGTTGAATTTACGTCAAAAGTGATGGATTGAGTTGCTAAAAGATTATGATTGCATCATAGAGTATCATCCCGGTAAGATGTACCAAGACCTTCTTCCTTTTATTGGTGGCCTAGTATGAAAAGAGATGTATCTGAGTTTGTGACAAGATGCTTAGCTTGTCAACAAGTTAAGGCCGAGGACCAAGTTCTTTCGGGCTTGCTTCAGCCCATTCAAATTCCACAATGGAAGTGGGATTGTGTGACAATGGATTTTGTGACGGGTTTGCTGTTGACACAAAAGAAGCACGATGCTATGTGGGTAATAGTGGGCTGTTTGACCAAGTCTGGTCATTTCTTACCTATGCATATGTATTTCACGCTCGAGAGGTTGGCACGGTTATACATCCAAGAGATAGTGAGGTTGCATGGTGTGGCTTCATCGATTATATCGGATATATATCCATGTTTCACAGCAAAGTTACGAAAAAAGATTCATGAATCTTTGGACACCAAGTTGCAATTTAGTACAGCTTTTCACCCTCAGACCGATGGTCAAACTAAGTGAGTCATTCAGATCTTGAAGGATATGCTCCAATGTTGTATCATTGACTTTGAAAAGAGTTGGGAAGACCGATGGCCATTATTGATTATACCACTTGTCGAGTTTGCCTACAACAAAAGATCCTAATCAAGCATCAAGATGACTCCCTTTGAGGCTTTGTATGGGCGAAGTGTAGAACACCTTTGTGTTAGACCGAGCTTAATAAGAGAAGGATCATGGGGTCAGACTTCATTAGAAAAACTAAGGAGAATGTTCAAATTATCAATGAAAGATTGCAAGTGGCCTTTGATCGTCAAAAAACTTATGCAGATCGGAAGCGTAAACACATCGAGTATGAAATTGGCGACAAGGTATTCCTCAAGGTTTCACCGTGGAAGAGGGTAATATTTTTTTTTTTGCGAAAGGGAAAGTTGAGCTCGAGGTTTATTGGATCGTATGAGGTTTCTTGAGAGTGTTAGACCCATAGCTTACCGGTTAGCTTTACCCCAAGAGATGGCGTGCATCCACAATATGTTTCATGTGCCTATGTTAAGGCACTACCATTATGATCCTTCGCATGTTATTCCACTTGAGGATATTGAGATCAACACTGACTTGACCTACGAGGAAAAACCGATAAGATTTTTTGAAAAATGAGTCTAGGAGTTGCACAAAAAGTGTATACATCTAGTTAAGATGATGAGGAGGAACCACAGAGTCGAGGAGGCCACATGGGAAGTCGAGAAGTACATGAAGTTGCTTTATCCGCATCTGTTCCCAAAAGTTAAATTCCAAGGACAAAATTTTCTTTAAGAAGGTGAGAGTTGTAACAACCTAGATTTTAAAATCCAAGAGTCGATTTAACCTGAAGTGTGGGCTTCGGGTTTGGGTCAAGAGTTGGGCTTTGGACAGCTTTAGTGGCTATCTTTTGTTATGGGCTGTAGGCTTTGAATGGCTAATTTGTTTAAGAAGATGATAGAAGGGTAAATGAGTAATTTACCCATTTTGAAGAGGGGGAAGGGTGTTTAATTTTTTCTATAGAATGTTAGCATGCTGAGATCATCCTTGTTTTCTTCTTCCTCTCATTATCTCATTTCCTAACTCCTATAGCTAAGAGAAAGGTAGAATCTTTGAGTTGTGATGTGTGAATCTTAGAATTTGCTTTGAGAGAAGGTTGATCATTGTACAATGATCTATATATCAAGGTAATAATAGCGGGAATAGGGATTTTGAACCCATTTCTTGCTGTAAAATCCTTTCTTTTTCATATCTTAAGTTTCCAGCAACGTTGTAACTTGTCTTACAACATCTCTTGCAGTGAAAGAGGTTGAGGAAGCTTCTAAGGCTCAAGAGAAGATGAAGGCTTGAAGTTCGGGTTATGATCTTTTTTCTTTGCTAAAAGTCAAGGTTAGTACACTACTAACTCCCTTGTGTTTCCTGGAAAGCATCAATTTGATTGCTTGGTTGCTTGTGTGATATTTGGTGGTTTGAAATGTTTGAGTTTTCATTAATGGTAAATCTTAAGTTTGAGGTTAATGTGGCTTAAAAATGGTAGAAATCCACTTAAACTACCTTCCATAAATTGTAGGATCGATTTGGGGTATTGCCCTTGGGTTTTGAGGGCTTGGGGATTGATTCTTGAAGTCTAGAAAAACCAATTCTTGGTTTGAGTACTAATACGGGATGAACACATATCGGTACCCCGTGTTAAAATGATGAAATCCAACAAAATTGCAAGGGCATATCGGTACGCCTATAGGGGTATTGATCCCCCATGTTCCATTCGTTTCTAGTAGCCAAAATAGTTATTGGTATGCTTGAGGGCGTATCTATACGCATGGGATACCGGTACACCTCCCCGTGTATCGTTACGGGGTTTTGTTTAAACTCTTCTAGTGAGCAAATCTAGTATCGATATACATAATTGGATATTAGTACCCACTGAAGCGAATCGGTACTCTTAAGTGAGTATCGATACTCACTGGGTAAACTGCCTAAAATTTATGTTTTGAGTTCAGATGGTCTATAATTCGAGGACTAAGGCCCAATAAGCCTCTAATATGGTATAAGGAATAGTAAAATTGAGAAACCAAGATTCTAAACTCATATACATGCAAATGAGTAATAACTTAATTAAAAACCTTGATGAATTGCTTGTGTGAAACAATAAGGATCCTTGGAAGATCAGTTAAATGTTGGGTGCCATGTAAGGGCACTTTATGGTTGAGAACCTTGTTTGGTGGGATCTGGATACCCAGTGAGAGTGTTGCAACACCAAGAGATAAGCTTCCAGATGTACATTCTCGAGGCTATGTGACACCGGGCCTCATCCGATGATACTCGATGAGAGATTTTGTGTATGAGTATATGTTCCTGAGGCTATGTGACACCGAGCCTCACTATGAGTGTACGTTCCTGATGATGTGTGACACTGGGCCTCAATCCAGGTTTGTTGGTATAGTGCTTATGCATTGTGTGATATTATGATATCTTTTGCTTGTTATGTGTTTAGGCGGCTAGAGGTAGGACCCAAGTTCTTACGTTATTCCATGATATAATTCTTAAGATGCATGCTCTTATTTATGATTAGCATGAAGCATGGTTGAGAAGTGTATCCACTGAGTTCCGTTTGCTCAGCGTTCAGAATTGTTGTTTCTATTCACAGGATAGTAGGTTGGAGTGCATCGTTGGAGCACCATTGGAGTAGGACCGCAATGTAATGCCCTGGTTTTAGGCCCAACGGTTTATAGGCTAATTGACGGTCAGGCGGATTGGGTTAGAGATTCGAGTCAGATTCAGGATTAAAATTAGATTAAATACTTTTTAGTGAGAAAATATTTGGGAAAAATATCTAAAAAACATTATTTAATATATGAATAGTTTTGAAAAACGAAATTCAGAAATGTGACATTTTGGCTAGTAACCAAAATGTATAGAATGGAATTTTTTTAGTGATTGTTTTGTAAAAGGATCAAAACTTTGAATCTTTCAGGAGCTATTTGCCCAAAGTCTAATATCAGAATTTTCTCCTTAATTGGCTATTTTAAAAAGATTTGGGAAGAGTATAAATAGATTTTGGGAATTAATTTTATAATTAATTTCCTAAGCAAACTTTACAAAACTAACTTTTCACTAAAAGATTTTCTCTCAAATTCTCTTCAGCAAAACACTCTTTTCTGCTTCAAAATCTTCAAGTACTGTCTTGATTTCTTTAATATTTTAATGTCAAATGAGTTCTTAATTGTTTCCTATCAAAACCTTATTGTTTTAATCTTGTTTTCTCATGTAAATCGATACAATTAAGGAGGA
This sequence comes from Hibiscus mutabilis, assembly GCA_019671005.1. Classification (NCBI taxonomy): domain Eukaryota; kingdom Viridiplantae; phylum Streptophyta; class Magnoliopsida; order Malvales; family Malvaceae; genus Hibiscus; species Hibiscus mutabilis. The sequence continues at coordinate 32,391,193 of CM033712.1, forward strand.
ATATCAACAATAGAGATGAGCTCCTTCCATCTCCTCTAATGTATGGTTCTTTACTAAAATTCCCAAGTTATGGATCCTTTACATATGTTTTCTAATGACTTTTAATGATTTAATTATGGAAAATGGTTAAATTAAGGTTTAATTGATGGGATTAATTGATTTTCGTTTTGAATCTATTTTGCTGAGTTCTTGATCGATTATATAATCATAATTTTGATGTTTTATAATGTTAATAAGTTGGCTTTAACATTGGAATCCTGAAACTATGTGAAACTCTAATTGGTTAGGTCGCTAGTGATGTGTCTTTAGTGAGTTTTGGTTGATTAATGAATGCTAGAAGTATAAGGATGATCTTATGTTATTTTTGGATGTCAATGAAAGTTAATACATGGGTTAAGTGTAGAAGGTTTTTGATGTTAATTTCGGTAGTTTTGGAAAGGTTTTAGCTAGTATTTGTAGAGGTTTGTTGTGGATTAATGTTGTTGGGTTTATGGATGCATTTTGATGCATTGGATCCTCTATTTTTGTGTGGTGAAATGAAGGGAGATTGATCCTCAAGCTTGAGGTGTCGCTTCGGAGGCTTTGGGATGAGTGATTCACGTTGGCGAATGAGGCTTTGCGTTGTCGGTGAGTGAGAACCGGTATTTCAGCTTTGAAATGGTTTAAAAGTGATTTATGAGAGTTTAAATTTAGCTTGAAATGCTGGTTTAAATTCAGAAGTAAGTATAAAAAGATTTCACCCTCGGTCGTGCTTTTACAAAATCAATTTTATGAACTTCTTTTGATTGACATGGTACCTACTGTTTAAGCATGTTTTGAAGTATGTTTTACACTATCTTTAATCATATAATGATGATGGATGCAGTTGGTAAAAGATCTATGTAAGTATGTGGAATACTTGTTTTAAAGCATGGTTAGTTTCTTTGTAAATGGTTTTGAATTGATGTATATGAAAAAAGTGAGGTACATGGTTGATAATCAATTATATTGGTAAGTGATATGGTTTAAAATGTTTTTGGATATAGTTGTTCGGCCATAAGATTGATAGTGCACTATAAAATGACGCCTTGGATGTCGAGGGGTTTATACAGTTACTAAATAATCCCTCCAGGTACCCTAACGATTGCGGGGTTATATGGTATCAAAAATCTTGTTAGTGGATTATGTGTCTAACTGATGATTGATTTTGGTGTCCCTAGGTTGTGAATGTACCCTTGAATTTTGGTTGAGATGCATGAAGTGTTGAAAGAACACTTGTTGAATCCGTGTATCCGATTAACTATTTTGTGAATGTGAAACTTGGTTTATGATCACTTGAAAGCTAATATAGTTGTTAATGTATCATGTGATAGATGTTGATGTATATTGTTGGTTTATACATGTTTACTCTTTAAGCTTTGCATATGGATTGTTATACATGGGAAGGCTTAAATTGAGGGTTACCAATGACATTTGTTGTTGATCCATGATAAATGTTGCATATGGTTTAATATGCTAGTTTTTGAAAGTGTTAAGTGCATGGTTTTCAATGCATGATGTTTTATGTGATGATTGAAATGGTGATTTCAATGTGGTTTTGGGGAATGGTTTTAAATGCATTGATGGTGTGCGTTTTGAGCGCTCCTCACTAAGCCTTATGTACTTACACTCTTTTTGTTCATCAATGGAGAGAATTAAAGGTTGGAGGCAGTGAGCAAGCGAGGGGAAAATCCAAGGACTTGAATAATGAGAAAGTATGTTTTCAAACTAGACTTGTAGCAATAAAGGCAATGGGGTTCGTTGTTGATTTTTGGGATGGTTTTGGGTTAAACTCCCTATTTTGAGAAAGTTTTTGTATTGTTTTGGAGTTGTAATTGGCCTTATATGACTGATTGTTGCGTTGGAATTATGCTTCGTGTGGTGGTTGGTTGTTTTCTAGAGAGCATGCCGCTAGATTTTCGTTTGAAGTAAGATGCCATGATTTGATCATGTTTCTATGATGTTTTAACATGGTTTGATCTTTAGTGTTGTTGTGTATATGTTTGGGTTTTGATAGAACATGTTTGGACCCTTGATTGTACGAGAAAACCCAAAAAAATTGGGCATATCAGGCTCAAATGTATCGGTACGGGTAGAGGTGTATTGATCTGGGTAAGTGCATTGTTAGCCTGCATATCGGTACAGGTGGAAGTGTATCGATATAGTTTTGAGCTACTAGAATTCTAAGAAAATGAATTGTAACCTGCGTACCGATACGCCTAGGGTCTGTATTGATATGCCCTGCATATCTGTACAGTTTGAGACCGTATATGTACACCTGGTTGTTATGTTAGTTGTTATTGATATTAAAGGTTTTATATTCTTCCGTTTTGGTCCTTGATTGTTATGCATGCAATTAAAGGAGTTCGGATGGTCGTTTTAAGCTGAATTTTGACATGTGAGCATGAAACCTGATTAATTAAGGATTGGTAGCTTCAAAATGGATTAAGTCCCTGTAACTTTTTAGAATTACAAATTTGTTCCTAAATTGCAATTACGTACAATTGGATGTCGATTCGATGCCTAATTGAGTTGAGATTTCGCATGCTGCTAGTATGCACACCATAGGTTATAATGTTTCATCTAGATAAGATATAAGAACAAATGAACATAATTTTAGTTAAATTTTTACGGGTTTGTTACGGCAAACCCAATGTAGCTCGCTTGGTTCGGTCTAGCAACTAAACTGGATAAGGGGGTTAAATTTGGTGGTATCGGAGCCAGGTTTATGATAAGTGGTATGAGGTTATGATTGTTGGAATGTTGTTATTGGTTGAGTACTGTTGTTTGCTATGCATGATGATTGTTTATAAGCATGTTGATTGGTTATATGTCTGTTGGATGACATATGTTATGTTGGGGTATATTTGAGGGACACATTTCCTTATTATTATAGTCTGAAATGTTTTATTAGGAAAAGAAGTCTTGGATCCTCGCTTGAAGCTGGCCTGATTGTTTTTACTTTGGCGTAATTATCATGCCTTCAAAAATGTGTTATGTTAATACCGAGGGGAGAATTAAGAACTAGCATGAGTGTTCTTGCCATTGGGCAAGGAGTTGAGGAGAATGTTAAATCTCCTGGGGTTTAGCCATCCCAAAGTAAGTACTACTTGCGTGAGTAGTGCTAGTGTTGGGTGACATGGCACCTTTGATATAGGTGATGTTTGAAGCTTTTCAAGCCGTCGTTGCTGGAGTGCATGTGACCGCACCAGCTGTTGGGCAACCGTGGGTTACTATTAGAGAACCTCCATATTTTGGGAGTAGTTGAGTCTCGAGGGTTGTCACCCAAGGCATCCGAGGAGTGGATGGCCAGTACTGATCAAATTTTTGACCAAATAGGGTGTAATGATGCTCGTAAGTTGAAGATGTGTCTCTATTTCACGGAGATGCGTATAGTTGGTGGGAAACTGTGGCTGTAGGTATGGAACCCGGTGATATGAACAAAGAGTTCTTTCAAACTATTTTTGAGAAGAATTATCTGGGAGTTTGATGCTTGGGTGAAAAGAAACATGATTTTATGGCCTAGGTTCAAGGCAATATGTATGTGGCTGAGTTTGATGTACAATTTATTCAGTTGAGTTGGTATGCTCTTGAACTGGTACCTGATGAGAGGCATCGCGGTGACCTATTCCGTTGTGGATTGGTATAGGATGTTAAGATATATATGTTGGCTTTTGACTACACCAATTTTTATGTGTTGATCACATAGGTGAATGATTATGAGGAGAACCTGGGTTTATCGATTCGTGTGGGAGGTTCTAGCTCTGGCAAGAGAGTTGTGAACTCTGGTTCTGGTGGTGGTCAGTTTAAGAAGCAACGTGATAAGAGGTATCACCCTGAGTTGAGGTGAGGTAGAGGTAGTGTTGGGCGAGGACCACAGGGTCTGAGTATCCAACCTAGAGCAGCGCACAATACCTGCTGGGTTTGTTGATCGCATGATCGCATGAGGCGGGACTGTCCATGTTTGGTTCGTGAGGGAAAAGGCTCTTGCGTCTGTTGTTGCTAACACTCGTAGGAGTTGTGGCTTGAACGATCGTATCAGAAGTGTTAGATGTAGGAATGCAAGTAGCTAGTTCTTCCGATGAGGCGATTATTGCGAGAAGGTTGTCTAAGAAATGTCCTAGATGGTTTAAGGTCATATGTTGCGATTGATTTAATGAGGTTGTCGTTTTATGGTTTGATGGAATCCTAGGTATCGATTGGTTGTCCGAGCATAGCGTTGTGGTTGATTCTGTATCCAAGCAAGTTACCTTGAAGCTTGTTGATGATTACGAGGTGGTAATCATGATTGAGAATGCTAAGTTCTTACCTAATGTTGTTTTGGCTCTAGGAGCGAGTCGTTTGATGGATTTTGGATGTCAGCATTCCTAGCCTATGTTATAGAATCAGGATTGAAGGAGGTTTATGTACAGGACATCTATATCATATGTGAGTTTCTGAGTGTTTCTTCTGAATGAGCTAAAAACGCAACTTCAAGAGTTGCTTGATCGAGGGTTTATTAGGCCTAGTGTTTCGCTGTGTGGTGCAACGTTGTTGTTTGTTAAAAAGAAGGATGGCACAACGCGGATGTGCATCGATTACTGGCAACTACACAAGTTGACGATTAAGAACGAGTATCCTTTGCCACAGATGGATGATTTGTTTGATCACTTTAGAGGTGCATCAGTGTTCTCTAATATTGATTTGTGGTCTGGGTATTATCAATTGAAGGTAAAGGATGCACATGTGCCTAAGACTGCTTTACGTACGAGGTACGGGCATTATGAGTTCTTGGTGATGTTGTTTGGTTCGAACAATACGCCGGTTGCGTTCATGGATGTGATGAATCGGGTATTCCATGAGTTTTTGGATCAGTTTGTTGTTGTGTTTTTTATGATCTTCTCGTGTACAAAGGTACCGAGAATGATCCTAATCGACAAGTATGAATGGTTTAGCAGGTTTTTGTGGAGAAATGAATGTTTGCTCTTTAGTTGGGAAAGCGCGAGTGTTGGGTATGTTGGAAGGAATATTGGTTTTGAGAACGTTATTAGTAAGTGTGTATAGTTTAACATGCATAGTGCAAAAACACTTATATGTATACATATAAATATGCCATTACATGCTGATTTTGTTACTAGATGCATGGTATGCCAGCGTGTTAAGGCTGAGCATCAGTTTCCTTCCAGGTTGTGGCAACCGTTAAGGATACAAGAGTGGAAGTGGGAGAGATCACCATGGATTTTGTGTTTGGGTTACCATTTACGCCCACTAAAAAGGATTCTATTTGGGTGATTGTTGATTGGTTTACGAAGTGTGTACATTTTGTGCCAGAGCGTACGACGTATACCTTGGATAATTTGGCAGAGTTGTATATTGCTGAGATTGTGCGTTTGCACGTGTGCCTAAGTCTATAGCAACGGATTGAGATCTGCAATTTACAACGAGGTTTGGGGAGTGTTTACATCGAGCTTTGGGTACCCGGTTGAAATTCAATACTTCGTATCATCCTCTTATGGGTAGTCAGTTAGAACGTGTGATCCAAGTTTTGGAGGATATGTTGAGGTGTAGCACCATTGAGTTCCAAGGAACCTAGGAAAGACAATTTTCTTTAGTGGAGTTCGCTTATAATAACAATTATCAGGCCACTATACAAATGGCACCATATGAGGCCTTGTAGGGTAGGAAGTGTCGTAGGCTTTTGTGTTGGGCCGAGGTTGAGGAAAAGCATGTTTATATGCCAGATGTGTTGAAAGACACAAATGAGAAAGTAAAGCTTGTTTGTGATCACTTAAAAGAGGCTTCGGATCGCCAAAAATCCGACACGGATTTGAAATATAGGGAGTTTGGGTACGCTGTTGGTGATCGTGTATTTTTCAGCTGTCACCTTGGAAGAAGGTGATCCAGTCAGAACATAAAGGTAAACTTAGTCTGAGGTTTATTGGATTGTATGAGGTTGTAGAGCGTGTAGGTCCTTTTTCTTATCGTTTGAGATTGCCTCATGAGTTGGAGAAGATTCACGATGTGTTCATGTGTCGATATTGTGGAGGTATCGATCGGATCCAACGTATATTATGCTGGTAGAGGGCATTGAGTTGCGACCGAATTTGTTTGATGATGAGGAACCTATTGAGATCCTTGATTTGTGTAGTAAAGTTCTGTGTGGTAAAACGATTGAGCTTGTGGAGGTGTTGGGCGACACCATGGAGTTGAGGAGGCCACGTGAAAGAGTAAGGCGAACATGATGAGATAGTTTCCACACTTATTTTCTTTGGATAAAATTTTCAGGATGAAATTTCCTAAGTGGGGGAGTTTTAATCCTTTTACAAAACAGTCTGGTGGACCGGGTTAGAGATTCGAGTCAGATTCAAAATTAAAACCAGATTAAATATTTTTGAGTGAGAAAATATTTGGAAAAAATATATAAAAATAATTATTTAATATATGAATATTTTTGGTAAAGTCAATTTTGAAAAATGGAATTCAGAAATATGACATTTTGGCTAGTGACCAAAATGTAAATAATGGAAACTATTTTTAGTGATTGTTTTGTAAAAGGATTAAAACTTTGAATCTTTAAGGAGCTATTTGCCCAAAATCTAATATCAGACTTTTCTCTTTAATTGGCTATTTTAAAAAGATTTGGGAAGAGTATAAATAGATTTTGGGAATTAATTTTCTAATTAATTTCCTAAGCAAACTTTACGCAATTAACTTTTCTCTAAAAGATTTTCTCTCAAATTCTCTTCAGCCAAACACTTTTTTCTTCTTCAAAATCTTCAGGTAACTTCTTGACTTCTTCAATCTTTTAATGTCAAATGAGTTCTTAATTGTTTCCTATCAAAACCTTATTGTTTTAATCTTGTTTTCTCATGTAAATCAATACAATTAAGGAGAAAAGTCAACATTAAAGGTGAGCTTCGTCCTTCTCCTCTAATGTATGGTTCTTTACTGAAATTCCCAAGTTATTGATCATTTACATATGTTTTCTAATGAGTTTTAATGATTTAATTATGGAAATTGGTTAAATCAATGTTTAATTAATGAGATTAAGTGATTTTCATTTCGAATCTTTTTTTTGAGGTCTTGATTGATTATAACCATAAATTTTGATGTTTTATAATGTTAATAAGTTGTCTTTAACATTGGAATCCCGAAATAATTTGAAACTCTAATTGGTTAGGTTGCTAGTGTTGTGTCTTTGGTGAGTTTTGGTTGATAAATGAATGTTGGAAGTATAAGGATGATGTTAGGTTGTTTTTGGATGTCAATGGAAGTTAATTGATGGATTAAACCTTTAGATTTTGGCCGGGTTAAGTGTAGAAGGTTTTTGATGTTGATTTCAGTAGTTTTAGAAAGGTTTCAGCTAGTGTTTGTAGAGGATTGTTGTGGATTGATGTTCCTGGATTTGTGGATGCATTTTGATGCTTTGGATCCTCTATTTTTGTATGGTGAAACCAGGGGAGGTTGATCCTCAAGCTTGAGGTGTCGTTTCGAAAGCTTTAGGAGGAGTGATTCGCGTCGGCGAATGAGGCTTTGCTTTGTCAGTGAGTAAGAACCTGGATTTCAGCTTTGAAATGGTTTAAAGGTAACTTACGGGAGTTTAAACTTTGCTTGAAATGTTGGTTTAAACTCAGAAGTAAGTATAAAAAGATTTATCCCTTGGTCGTGCTTTACGAAATGGATTTTATGCACTTGTTTTAATTGACATGGTACCTACTGTTTAAGCATGTTTTGAAGTATGTTTTATACTATTTTTGATCATATAATGATGATGGATGTATTTGGTAAAAGATCCATGTAAGTATGTTGGATACTTGTTTTAAAGCTTGGTTAATTGCTTTGTAAATGGTTTTGAATTGATGCATATAAAAATAGTGAGGTGCATGGTTGATAATGAATTATATTGGCAAGTGATTTGGTTTAAAATGTTATCGGACATAGTTGGTCGGCCATAGGATTGATAGTGCACTATAAAAAATCACCTTGGATGTCTAGGGGTTTATACGGTGTACCGAATACTCAATCCAAGACCCTAACGGTTAAGGGGTTATATGGTACCAAAATCTCTCGTTAGTGGATTATACATATAATCGATGATTGGGGTTGGTGTCCTTGGGTGATGAATGTACCCTTGAATTCCAATTGAGATGACATGAAGTGCTGCGAGGACACTTGTTGAATCCCTGTATCCGATGAACTATTTTGTGAAAGTGGAACTTGGTTTATGATCACTTGAAAGCCAATATAATTGTTAATGTATCATGTGATGGATGTTGATGTATAATGTTGGTTTATACATGCTTACTCTTTAAGCTTTGCATATGGATTGTTATGCATGAGAAAGTATAAATTGATGGTTAGCAATGAGAATTGTTGTTGATCCATGATAAATGTTGCATATGGTTTAATATGCTAGTTTTTGAAAGTGTTAAGTGCATTATTTTCAAGGCATGATGTTTTATGTGATGATTGAAATGGTGATTTTAATGTAGTTTTGGAAAATAGTTTTAAATGCATTAATGGTGTGCGTTTTGAGCTCTCCTCACTAAGCCTTGTGTGCTTACACTCTCTTTGTCCATCAATGTAGAGAATTAAAGGTTGGAGGCAACGAGCAAGCGAGGGGAAAATCCAAGGACTTGAATAACGAGAAAGTATGGTTTTGAACTAAACTTGTAATAATAAAGGCAATAGGGTTCGTTGTTAATTTTTGGGATGTTTTTGGTTTGAACTCCCTATTTTGAGCAAGTTGTTGTATTGTTTTGGAGTTGTAATTGGTCTTATATGTTTGATTATTGCCTTGGAATTATGTTTCGTGAGGTGGTTGGTTTTTTTTGGAAGCATGCCTCTAGATTTCTGTTTGAAGTAAGATGTCATGATTTGATCATGGTTTTGTAATGTTTTAACATGGTTTGATCTTTAGAATTGTTGTGTATATGTTTGGGGTTTGATAGAATATGTTTTTACCCTTGATTGTTCAAAAAACCAACAAAATTGGGCATTTCAGGCTTAGGTGTATCAGTACGGGTAGAGGTGTATCGATACAGGTAAGTGTATTTTTGGCCTACGTATTGGCATAGGTAGAAGTGTATCGATACGGTTTTGAGCTACTGGAATTTGGGGAAAATGAATTGTAACCCTCGTTTCGATACTCCTAAGGGCTGGATCAATACACCCTCGCGTATTTGTACACTTTGAGACCGTATCCGTGCGCCAGATTGTTATGTTAGTTGTTATTGATATTAAAGGTTTTAGATTCTTTCATTTTGGTCCTTGATTGTTGTGCATGCAATTAAAGGAGTTTTGATGGTCGTTTTAAGCTGAACTTTGACATGTGAGCATGAAACCTGATTAATTAAGGATTGGTAACTTCAAAATGGGTTAAGTTTTTGTAATTTTTCAAAATTGCAATTTGGTCTCTAAATTGCAATTGCGTACAATTGAATGTCGATTCGACACCCGATTTAGTTGAGATTTCACCTGTTGCCAGTATGCACACTATAGGTTATAATGTTGCATCTAGATAAGATAAAAGAAAAAAAATGAACGTAATTCAAGTTAAATCTTTACTATTTTGTTTTCGTAAACCCAATATTGCTCGCTCGGTTTGGTCTAGCGACTAGGCCGGGTCAAGGGGTTACACTCAGCATCGACTTGTGTCTGAGTACAATACTTAGATTATTGGGCTATGTATTCGTAGGACCCTATGTCGTATTATAACTCTCATTTTGGATTTTAACTTATGAGTCAAATGCTTTTAATTATGTATTTAAGAATGGAGCTCCCACGTAACGTTTTTAACTATTTTGTTTATGTCAAGTATTTGAACGTGATGGATTTTTATGAAATGGATGCTTTTGGTCTAAATCTAGTGTAAATTTTTATGGCTTTGGGTTGGGCTTGAGGCACAATTGTGACATCCGGGTTGAGGATTTTACAGTAGATCTCTAAATTTGATTCATGGTCACTCTTGTAGTTAATATCCAATAACCTAATAGAAAATGATTGTGAAGATATATACATATATTTATGGAAGAACAAAGAATAATTAAAATATTAAAAAATAAAAAAATGTAATATGTTTTCCATTTGAGAAAAAAAATGTAGGCAACAAGCATCATAAACAAATAAACTGAAATATCCTCCTTTACAAAGGACCCCCAATGCTCATGGATGATGGTTGAAGTTATTATTTTGTAATGGTCCTAAAACTGTAGAAAATTGTTAATCTTTATTTAGGGAAAACTTGAGTGAATATCAGCGACTCCAATTCAATCGACAATTCTTTATTCATTTCGTTTATAATCACAAAGACATGTCCCATCTTGTTTATGCTTTGATGCTCCATCAAATCTTGAAGTAAGATCATCATGTCCATGAGTCTTCTTGTTTCTTCAATGAATTGCTTGCTCTTTTCCGTAGAATATTTGACCATTTGCATTTTAAAATTAACAACATCTCTTGGCTGACGTCTAGATGAACTTTGATTTTCAAAATGTTGACTGGATGTGTTGATGCTTTTATTGGGCATGTTTATTCGAGGTTTATTCCTTGATAGATAGATGTTTCTCAATTAATTTCACCTTACACTTCTTTTTCTTTCTTTCTTTGACGTCTTTTGGCGCTTGGTTTCCAGGCAATTCAATTGCGTTGGCTCCAATCAGGTGACTACCTCTTGGGTTATAAATCTTAATGGACTGACCTTTAGTGTCAACTTCCAAAATCCCTCGGTTTAGCAAGTTTTGAACTTGTCGCTTGAAAGTGTAACAGTCTTCATTGTCATGATAATGAACTCCAATATGATACTCACAATGATTCCTAATGTTGTAACAACTTGAATGACGAGGCTTTGAAGGTTTCACATGATATGGCGAAGCTTCCAGCAATTTGAAGTACAATTCACGATAGGAAACATGAATGAGATCCATTTTAGTCTTCAATTTTCCACTGACATGAGCATCTTTAACATCTAACTTTGGAGTATTCCTTAGTAAAGGAAACATTGAATGGACAAATGACAAGACATTACTCTGATCCTAGAAGACCCAAACTGTAGTGAATTACCCACAAAAACTTGTCACAGATTCTGCCCTTTATATTTTATATCAATTCTTCCAGCAATTGATGGTCTATCATAGAATCAAGATTCTTCATTCTCAAAGCATAAATGTCCACTCCTGATGAGACCATTGACTATGTGCTTCAAAAACATACAATCTTACACGGAGTGATTGAAATTTCCACAATAATAACCACAAGCATTTTGATGTCATAAAAAGACTTATAAAACTTCGGTAGAACTATCATCAAGAAGTGATTCTGCACAAGGTAGGGCAACAAAGTTTAATATGGCATTAGAATAGGAATAATCGTCTCTCTTTTCTTACTAAAATCCTCAGCCTCTATGTTTCGTGTTTCTATGCTATTTGCTTCTCTTGTAGTCAATTCCTTTAAGAGAAAATTCTGATCTTCAACTGAATCCCTGGCTTTCATCTCTTCAGAGAAAGATTTTGTTGTTCCTCAACTTTTCTAAAATCTCTATGTCCACTAACTGTCACTAAACCATTGATCAACAAGATATTTGGCAAAAACACCAATATTTGGCTTTATTCAGTGCTTCCATGTTTGTGTATGGGACTACCTTCATCTCAGCATCTTCAAGATTCACCAGTGCATTAAAGTCAAGCAGTTCATTGCTCCCTTCATAATTCAAACTCATATCTATTGGTTTTCCTCCAGATGCCCTAGCTTTATTGATATGAACTTGCTCCTCTTTTCTCTCTTTTTTTATTTTTATTTTTGTCTTTCTCTCTTTCTTTTTCTTGACTTTTTTCTTTATTTTGTGTCTTTTAACTTTTTCCTCATTCCAGGCTAAACCTTCATGCGAGAAGTGATACCTCATTGCTCATCAATATCGATACTTCCATCTAAAACATTCTTTTTTGGCTTCCCTAATTCCAAGCAATGTGGTAGCTCAAATTACCATTTCATTTCATGACTTGTCAATCCTTTGCTCAAAACTACCCAAGTGGTCCAGAATAACCTTTTGAGATTGCTCAACCCTAACCAAACTATTACACATGTTTCTCAGGATATTGGTTTTCATCTTCTAGTGTTATTGTAACACCTTTAGCCCGACCTAGACGCCAAATCGAACCGAGCGAGCTACATTGGGTTTGCCAAAACAAAACAAAAATGTTTTACTCAAACTATGGTCCATTTTTTTCTTTTTATCTTGTCTAGATGCTTATTTCATACCTAAGTGTACATGTTGGCAGCGAATAAGTTCTCGATTGAATCGGGCGTCAAATTGACATCCAATTGAGCATAAAAGTGATTTAGGGACAAAATTACAAATTTGGAAAATTGAGAGGACTTACTTAAACCCCGAGTTACCAAACCTTAACTAATCATGTTACGTACAGGCCGGTTAAATTTCAGCTTAAAACAATCATCTAATCTTGCTTAAATAGCAATCATACAAAATAGGGACCAAATTGAAAGAATCACAACACTATAGAGACCCATACGAAATTAAAAGCACAATTATGAAATTAAACAACATTTAGACCCACATGTAAATTTCCAACTCAAACGGACACTTAGAGCTCATTGAATTGACAAATTTATACTATAGGACCAAAATACAACGTTTAAAACTATTTTTCAACTTTGTAGAAACATCCTCGCGAAAGGTATCGAAACTTCTCTCAAAGCTTTCGAAACCTTTACTCCAGTAGCCAAAATTGGCCTTCTGGTCTCGAAACCTTCTTGTAGCTGAGAATAAATTGCACCTAAAATTTACTCCCTATCTCAAAACCATGAGGTTGGTTTCAAAACCCTACTGCAGATTTGCAAAAAAATGCATATTCGTGACACTTTAAAACCTCCCTAAACAAATACGAATTAGCCCCAAACATCCTCTACTCACAAAACATCATGATTGGAACATCATACAAACATCATATCAACCAAAGACCACTATGATATGGAAGGATAGACATTACAGCAACAAAGGTAGTCAACAAGGAAGACATATAGGCATGATATCTACCCAACATGCTTAAACTTCCCCAAACCCCCAAATCAAAGCATAACCTATCATACAAGTCTAAAACACCAAATGAATATCTCCAAAATAGGGAGTATCCAAACCAACACTCCCGATTACAACCTGATCATAATGCCTTTATTACTACTAAGTATTTTAAAAACCATACTTGAAATAGTTGGATTCCTCCTTGCTTGCTTGCTGCACCGTAAGCTCCCTTTTTTGCATTGATGAGAGAGGAGAGCGCAAGCATAAAACGCGTAGTGAAGGATTCTCAAAACACTCATCAATACATTCAAAACCATTTGCTTTTAAACTTGTAATGAACAGCATGCCAAAACATCTCATGCTTCTTTTATCTTTCCAAAATATGCATTTCAAACCATATGCTATACATGTATCATGGATATCTAGCATAACAATTATGCAAACCTCAATTTAAGCCTTCACATGCTTATTCTTCCAATAGCAAGCTTAATGAACACCACATGTGTAAACCACATTATACAAACATTATCCATTTACCATGATACATTAATTCATATATTGGCATTAAAGTGACCAAAAACCAAACCTTTCCTTTTGGGAAATAATATCGGATACACGGATTTCCCAAGCGGGTCCTTCGACCACATCACATATATCCTCAAACTAGAGCATGGTACTACTACCCCTCAATAGTTACGATGTACAAATCCACTAGAGGGAGAATTCTATAGAATTACCCCTCAACCGCTGTGGTTCCCATGGTGGAGCACCACCCTCGACACATATGAGGGGACTTATTCTAGTGCACTTTAAACCCTATGGCTAGCCAACTATATCCGATAACTTTTAAGCATTGCCACTTGCCAATATACTCAATTAAGGCATGTTACCTCATTGTTTTACATATGCAACAATCAAACCAATTTTCAATATATTAAACCATGTATTTTAGCAATGTTTAAAACCTTTCACACACCATTTTTCATACTCATAGATAATCAACATATGATCATTTGCAACATCTTTCATTTCTAAAACATGCATATAACAGTAGGTAATCAAAACCATAAACAAGATCCTGAGAATGTAATTTACAAAACCAAAAATGAAAGCGAGAAGTCCAATACTTACTTTCGAGCTTAGAAAAGCATTTCAAGCTTAACCTAAACTCCCAAAAATCACTTTCAAACCTTTATAAAGCTTTAAATCTCGTTTCCACTCACCGACGACAAAAAGCTCCATTGGCCGATGTGAATTCAAGAGTCCGAAGCTTCTGAAACTTTGCCAATTGCTGTAGGATCAATCTCCCATGTTTTACCCATATAATAACAGAGGATTAATGAATCATTATGCATCTATAATCCCATCAACATAAATTCCCAACTTCGCCTCACTAAAAACAATCAAACAGCCTTCCAAAACAACTGAAAACCTCACCAAACACTACCTAAACAAATCCCAGCGACAACCTATCGATTTGAACACCTTAACAATAACATCTAAAAACACTTACATAACTAGCTCATACTTCCAACAAACCTTTAACACAAAAACACCTCAAAATCCAACTATTCACAACCTAGAAAATTAGCAATTCATTTAGTTTCGGGATTTCTTTTGTAAATCTCTTATCATAACATTAAAATATACTTTAGATGTGATCTAAATCTACTACATCGAGCAACAAGATCTGCTACATCATTTTTCAAACTAACCCAAAAATACTCCTTCTTCAAATCTTGATACATCTTCGTACTTCCTGGATGCATAGAAAACAGGCTAGAATAAGCTTCAGTCAAAATAGTGTGCCTTAACTCCACGTCCTCTAGTACAACTATTCGACTCTTGAAACTTAAAACACCATCATCATCAAAACAAAATTTCGTCCATCCATAATATCCTTAACATGTGGTACCAATGAATCATCATACGATTGTTTCTCCTTGATTAACTGTAACAATGACGGTTTCACCTGCAACTCGGCCAATAAACCACCACCTCGCGTCACACTTAACCGCACAAACATTACCCTCAACTCCACCGCAACCTTCCTACTCAAGGCATCGACTACAACATTAGCCTTACTCGGATGATACTCGATTGTCAAATCATAATCCTTAAGCTACTTCAACCATCTACATTGCCTAAGATTCAACTCCTTTTGCAAAATCAGATATTTTAAACTCTTATGATTAGTATACACAATACACTTTTCCCCATGTAGATAATGCCTCCAAATCTTCAACGCAAACACTACTACAGGAAGCTCTAAATCATGTGTAGGATAATTGCGCTCGTGCACTTTCAACTGCCTAGATGCATAAGCCGGAACTTTATTGTCTTGCATCAACACACACCCTAAACCAACATAAGATACATCGCTATAAACCGTAAACTCTCTTCCTGACTCAAGTTGAATCAAGATTGGAGCTTGCGTCAAAGCTCCTTTCAACTTCTCAAAAGCTTGTTGTCTACCCTCTGTCCATTCAAAACGAACATCATATTGTAACAAATTAGTCAACGGAGCAACAAACTTTGAGAACCCATCCACAAAGCGACAATAATAACCTGCCAACCCCAAGAAACTACAAACCTCCGTCACTAACATAGGTTACATCCAATTCGCAACCGCCTCAATCTTGTACAAATCCACATGGATACCTTCTGCCAAAACAACATGACCAAGAAAGACCACTTCTTTGATCCAAAACTCATACTTTCTCAACTTAGCATAAAGCTGATTATCCAACAAGGCTTGCAACATGATTCGTAAGTGTCGATCAAGATCCACCTTAGTACGAGAGTACACGAGAATATCACCAATGAACACTACCTTGAATTGATCTAAGAATTCTTGGAACACCTGATTCATTATTTACATGAAAGCCGCAGGTGCATTCGTCAACACGAACAACATCACTAAGAACTCATAATGCCTGTAACACGTGCAAAAAACATTCTTTGGCACATCCTTATCCTTAACCGTTAACTGATAGTAGCCAGATCTCAAATCGATCTTAGAAAACATCGTAGCACCATGGAATTGATCGAACAAGTCATCAATTTGCGGCAAAGGATACTTATTATTAATCGTCAACTTGTTCAGTTGCCATTAATAAATCCACATCCTCATAGTGCCATCTCTCTTTTTCACGAACAACACCGGTGCTCCTCAAGGTGACACACTAGGTCGGATAAAACCGCGACCAAACACTACCTAAACAAATCCCAGCGACAACCTATCGATTTGAACACCTTAACAACATCAATTAACATCTAAAAACACTTACATAACTAGCTCATACTTCCAACAAACCTTTAACACAATAAACACCTCAAAATCCAAGTATTCACAACCTAGAAAATTAGCAATTCATTTAGTTTCGGGATTTCTTTTGCAAATCTCTTATCATAACATTAAAATATACTTTAGATGTGATCTAAATCTACTACATCGAGCAACAAGATCTGCTACATAATTTTTCAAACTAACCCAAAAATAATCCTTCTTCAAATCTTGATACATCTTTGTACTTCCTGGATGCATAGAAAATAGGCTAGAATAAGCTTCAGTCAAAATAGTGCGCCTTAACTCCACATCCTCTGGTACAACTATTCGACTCTTGAAACTTAAAACACCATCATCATCAAAAAAAAATTCCGTCCATCCATAATATCCTTAACATGTGGTACCAATGAATCATCATACGGTTGTTTCTCCTTGATTAACTGTAACAATGACAGTTTATCTCCTTCAACTCCTTCGTACCATGCGATACGAACAATCAACACTGGACCTGCATCTGTATACGTCTAGATACAAAACTCTACCTCCTTATTGGGTGGCAACCCAAGCAACTCCTCTAGAAACAACTCCAGAAAATCACAAACGGTACGGATATCCTGAACACCCAAACTTTAGCAACTTTTGCACCCCCAAAGCTGAAACAACATTGGATAAGAATTTAACATTCTCACTCACAACCACCACTTCATAATCATTGACAAGTTTCAACAAAACTCGCTTGGTTTCAAAAGCTACCAAAACTTTATTCTCGGTCAACCAATCCATAGCCAAGATTACATCAAAACCATGAAATGGCAACTCCATCATATCAACCGTGAACACATGACCTTGAACCATCAAAAGATATTTTCTAAACAACCTCCTAGCCACAATCGTCTCTCTAAAAGAACTAGTTACTCATAAACCCACACTCAACACTTCTACAGGTATATCAAGCAATTGTGCATGCTCACACAAGATATATGAATGTGTAGAACCAGAATCAACTAAAGAAAGCAATGACATAGACTGCAAAGTAAAAGTACCTACAATCACATATGTGTCATTCCTTTCCTCGCGATGTGCATACATCCTCGCAGGTCCTCCACCCTTAGGTTGAACAACCATAGTATATGCAACAGCTCTTTGACCTTCCTCCCTATGCTGGAAATTACCTCGACCGCACCCACAGTCCCTTTGTGGCATAATAGTAGGCACATGAACTTGTCCATCCTTAGTCAAATACGGACAATCACGTTTCATGTGATCCCTCGAACCATAACTCCATTATTTTCCAAGAGTTCCCCAACACTCTCCTGAACGTCACCACCCACAACACCCACACTCAAGTACTCGAACATATGTGTTATGATCTTGCTACACACGCCCAACATTACCTGCATTGCGTCTCTAATCAGGGCAATATCTATTATCTCAATTCCTCTTGCACCAATCACTTGCAACATTTGTTTCAACAACTCTCTTACTAGAGCTAGAACTTCCCAAACGAGAAGACAAACCCAGATTCTGCTCTATATCCTTAGCTGTTATACATATATTAAGGTATTATAAAGCATTTATTTTCTTCCAAAGAATATTCAAAAGATATATATGATACATATTACCTATTATACATTTCATTATAAGGGAAAATATATAAACATTTTAACACATACAATTGATCAATTTATAATCGAACAAGCATTTAGGCTCATACGTAGGTTTCTTACATTCTACCTAGTTGCCACATTAATGAATGCTATATTCATTCAATGTAAATACTCCATGAATCATGTACTTAGAATTACACTTTGAAAACAGTCTAATACATATTTATTTCAATCAAAATAGTCCATATACTTTCATGTATACATACAAACATGTCAAAACATTCCATTAGCTTCGTATATATTCCAAACAGTCCAATTATTCATGTATACATTCAAACATATTAAAACAGTCCAAACATAATTGTTTTCATACCAAACAGTCCATAATTCAATAGCACACATATATATATACAAACCAAATTAATCCATAGGGTTTCGAATCATGGCATTTCAAATACATATGTTATTTATCATATAAAGTATTAAACATCTCATATTGTAAACATGATTTACTTTTTAAGTTATCAAAACACATCATATCATACATATAACTTACTTATCTCATAAGTTATCAATACAATCCACAACTTTAATTTGTAAATTTCAAGTTTGGTATTTAACATAGCTTGACGAACCAACAAACGTGAGTTATTAGAGACCATTTACAAGCTTTGTAGTAATTTATACATTGCTACAACGAAATTATTAGTATGCTTCTATACATTTACTCTATCACCATCTAAGGAGTTCACCAAAGGAAATATATATTCAACTAAGACCTTTAGAAGTGACTTGCAACACTTGACCACGATCGAACACAAGGTTTCATAATTACTAAAAATGCATGACAATGAATGCATTAGGCTTATATAGCCTAAGTGAGGTAGTGACATCAAAACAACAAAGCATATTGTCCATGATATTAAATGAAAAGTCCAATAATACAAACATAAGTTAGCATTTGGTCTTTATGCCTTAATCTTAACTTTTACAAACTTTATTGGGGTTCATATTCTTCAATTCTTAATTGAGTTTCATTGAATTTCTTATCGATCTTATCAAAGATCACACTTTATCTTATTGAAGTCTTCTCAAGACTTGTCGGAGTACTTATTAAAGCTTTATGATTTCTTGTTAATTTTTCTCAAAATACTTATCAGAGTTACATATCAAAGCTTATTGCCTCTCATATTAGGAACATATTCACCTCATGTGAATTTTCTTATTATAGATGAGCTTTGCTCCATATCTTTATTAACAATGCCATCAAGGCATATTTCATGGTTCATCTTAAGTTCAGTTGAGTTCAACTCTTTTAAATCATTTACCTTGGATCATATTTGGACATAAGTAACATTGGTCTATGTTACACATAGCTCAAAGCACATAACAATGGCTAGTGTCTGATCATAACAATCCTAACTTCTCAACTATCCAACCAAGTTGTCGTCAATCTCCTTATCATCTCCTCCGTTACCTCATATTATCACCAATATATCACATATAATACTCAAGTAACCTTACTCGTTTCTTTTATTCATATTTTATAACTTAAGTTGAGCTTTTAGCTCCTTTGGGTTTAAGAATTCATGGTTTATAAAGGCCAAGATTGAATTCTTTTATAGCATCTTATGGAAAGTGAACTTTATGTTCCAATGTGTCAATGTTTATGATATATTATGGCATCAAAGAGCCTATTCGATTCATAAAGGTTAGCATTAAGGCTTGAGAACATTTCTTAGTGTCTTAAGATATAAGAAGTTTTAAAATTCAATTCAAGAACAAAGCAGAGCTTATTTAATTCAATTCAACAATAACAACGTATCAAAGCTTGGTATGCAATACATTCAATGCATTCACGATGCATATGTACTGCATCTCTTAACCACGTAGTCTACTTATATGTTGCCATGATATGTTCGATTTGATGTGCTCTAAATGAGCCAATGCTTTCATGAATATGAACTTAAACATAATATTCAATAAAACAAGAATCAAGGTGACACCCTGTCACCTTGAATGCTCAAACTACACTCACCTGATATCCTAAAGTTATGAGAGATCTGAATCCACAAATTTCTCTTATTCTTAACTCAAATCCTTCTTAGTCTTCATTTAATATCATCATCCATAATATTTGTGTGTACATCAAACAAAACAATTCATTAGAAAAATTCTACTCAAATTTACATCACTCATTTTCAAAGCATTCTTTATAAGAATTATCATGCTTTCTTATTACATCCTTATTCATATTTCATCCAAATCAAACTTCAGTTTTCAATCATACTAACATAGATAAAAATTTTCAGCATCACCAACCAATTTTTCAGCATCCAAAATAACAAGCATCTCATCACTCAAAAATTGTATTATTTTTTTAACTTCATTCATTTACTAAATTGTTTTGTATCATTAACATATTGCATTGTATACATACACATTTCTTCATTCTTAAACATTATTCTGTATTCAATAGCACATTATATTGAACTGGTCTGAATTTAATCTAACTGCTCAACATTTATGCATATATATATATATACATATATATATGTTTTGCATTTAATTAACTCCACGCATACTTCTTTTTATCACAAATATGCACTATCTTTCAATCACACAAAACTGCACTATTTTTTATCACACAAAACTACACATATTGCATTTATAAACTATTTTAACTACAACCTGGTACTGCCCCATTTTCTATTACACCTTACCGTATGGCAGTCATTGAGCTCAATGAGCTAAAAGCTCAAATTCAAGACCTTTTGAGTAAAGGTTTCACTCGACCGAGGTTCCTCTCATTGGGGAGCAACGGTTCTCTTTGTTAAGAAGAAGAATGGTTCTATGAGATTGTGTATTGACTACCGACAGTTTAACAAGGTGACCATCAAGAATAAGTATCTTTTGCCAAGGATAAATGACCTATTCGATCAACTTAAGGATGACTTTGTGTTTTCCAAGATCAATTTAAGATCTGGATACTATCAGATGGGAGTCAAAGAATGTGATGTACCCAAGACAACTTTTCAAACGAGATACTGACACTACTAATTCTTGGTGATGCCTTTTGGGCTAACACATGCACCAACAACCTTTATGGAGTTAATGAATCGAGTTTTTAAACCCTACCTTGTTAAATTCGTAGTGGTGTTCATTGATGACATTCTGATCTATTCTAAGAACCCTGTTGAACATCAAGATCACCTTCGTATTATGATTCAAACTCTTCGAGAAAAGCAATTATATGCCAAGTTCTCTAAATGTGAGTTTTGGCTTACCAAAGTTGCCTTCCTTGGGCACATTATATAGGCTTTGGGCATCCAGGTGGATCCGAAGAAAATCCAAGCCATTGTTGATTGGCACCCATCGAAGAATATTAGTGAGACGAGAAGTTTTCTTGGTCTCTCTGGCTATTATAGAAGATTCGTCAAAGGATTCTCTATGATAGCTGCTCCTCTGAGTAAGTTGTTGAGAAAGAAAGCTCTATTCGTTTGGTTTGCGGATCAACAAAAAAGCTTTGATCAATTGAAGCAAGTGTTAACCCATGCACTGGTCCTAACCCAACCTGAGTCTGAAAAGGACTACATCGTTTGTAGTGATGCTTCGTATCTCAGGTTAGGATGCGTATTGATGCAAGAAGGCAAAGTCATTGCCTATGCTTCGAGTCAACTAAAACCACATAAGATGAATTATCCTACTCATGATCTGGTGTTGGTTGTAGTTGTCTTTTCATTGAAAATCTGGTGACACTATCTCTCTGGACAAAAGTGTTATCTCTTCACCAATCATAAAAGCCTTAAGTATCTATTAACTCAAAAGGAGTTAAATCTTCGGCAACAAAGATGGATGGAACTCCTTAAGGACTACGATCTTGTTATTGATTACCACCCAGGCAAGGCCAATATTGTAGTTGATGCACTCAGCCGCAAACCTCTACCTGCCCCTCGAGCTATCAATGCTCACTTCCATCTTCAAAAGACTCGTTGTCTCGTAGTTGAACACCAAGTTTAGTCTACCATCGTATCAAGAATTCAAGCATCGCAAAAATAAGATCCTAAACTTCAAGTTATCATTTCCTTACTGCAAGACAACCCCTACCTCAGAATCAGTTCTGAAGGACTTTTATGTTTTCCTGATCAGGTCTGTGTATCCAATGATGAATCTCTTCATACCGATATCCTTTAGGAAGCTCATTTGAGCTCTTTCTCTATCCACTTGGGTTCAGTAAAGATGTACAGGGACCTCCAAGAACTATATTGGTGGTCGGTCATGAAAAAAGCAATAATCGACTTTGTGTCTAAATGTCTCACGTGCCAACGTGTCAAGGTTGAGCATCGTGTTCCTAAGCTAACTGACTTGTACATCAAGGAAGTTATACGACTCCATAGAGTGCCTCAGCCTATCATTTCTGATCAGGATCCACGATTTACTTCTCGGTTCTAGAAGCCATTGCAAGGAGCCCTAGGCACCAAGTCAATCTTAGTATCGCTTTTCACCAACAGTTTAATGGCCATTCAGAAAGGGTAATACAAATCTTGGAAGATATGCTTCAAGGATGCATCATTAATTTTGGAAGCTCTTGGGAGAAATCCCTACCTCTTATCGAGTTTGCCTACAAGAACAGTTATCAAGCTTCCATTAAGATGACACCGTATGAAACATTGTATGGCAACTCCATTGTGTTGGTCTAAACTCGGTAAAGGCAAGGTGTTGGGCCCTGACTTACTTTGGGAAACCGAGGAATGGGTTACCACCATCCATGATCGCTTAAAAGCTGCCTTTGACTGACAGAAGGCCTTTGCTGATCTTAAGCGAAGGGATATACAAAAGAAGTTGGTGAAAGAGTCTTCCTTAAAGTCTCATCGTCGAAGAAAGTTCTGAGATTTGGCAAAAAGGAGAAGTTGAGTCCCCGATTTATTAGACCTTTTGAGATTATTGAGAAAATTAGCCTTGTGGCTTATCGCTTATCGTTTCCTTCATAACTCAGTAAGATCCATGATGTGTTTCATGTATCAATGCTTCGGATGTACCATTTTGACCCTTCACATATCATTGAACCAGAATTTGTGGAAATTCAATCAAACTTGTCATATGAGGAAGAACCAGTTCAGATTCTTACAAGGGAAATCAAGAGACTTCGTAACAAGATTATCCCCTTAGTTAAAGTTCTCTAAATGAGCCATTCCGTGGAAGAAGCAACCTAGGAACTGGAGGAGATGATGAAGAAGCAATACCCTTATCTCTTTGATTTAGGTAAGAAATTCGAGGACGAATTTTTCTTAAGGGGGAGAGTTGTAACATCCCGAAATATGGTCTAGTCAGAATTGGGTTTCGGCGATTGGAAACCCTACTTCAAAACTATCCAAATATAATGTTGACCTTGACCATTAGGTCAATTGTATTGATAATAGACTCTAATCGGGTCAAATTATTGTTTAAGAACCTATTTGAATGTTTTGAAAATTTGTTTAGTGACTAAATTGTAGAAAATGAATGTTTAGGGGTTAAAGATCAGTGTATCAAGAGTTTAAGGGCTAACCTTGCGATTAGCCCCTCCTCAATTATAATCATCCACACGTGGGATGATCAGGCTCCATTCCCTCAAAGGAGGGAAAGCTTGTTTTTGCAAAATAAATAAATGAAAGTGAATACCGTGAAAGGGCTTAACCGATTTCTAAAGAAGCAAGCACCTCCCTTGTCTTCATATTCCTCCAAGCAAGCACCTCCATTGTTGAGGGAAGAAAACATTGTGTTTTCATCAGTTTATTGATATCGAAACATTGCCATTGATCGGGTAAACCATAATCCCCAAAACTATTGATGAAATCCATGGATAAATCAAGCTTAATCTTAAGCTAAGGTTTTTGTTATCTATGAAATTTGATAGCTAATGGCTATTTTAAGCTTCAAAATTGATTTTGACATCGTTATATTGATTTTGACATCGTTATATTGAATCAAAGTTCACAGTATTTTTTTGTAACTATTGTTAGAACAGGCATCCAACATGTCCATGTCTTAAACAAAATGGAGCTTGTTTCTTTTGTGGCAAGGAATGCCATTTCATTCGTGATTGTATGATGAATGCAACCAAGTCTACTACTATACCAATAAGTAATGCAACCCATACCCGGTTCTTCTGAGGTAAGGGGTCAAGGAAAGGTTCATTGGGAGCTACAGGGAGACCTAGTGGCTCTAGCAAGACATCGAGCAAGCAAGAATCAAAGGCACTTGCCCAAATGTATCATGTGAGGAGCAAGGATGAAGGGGATGAACCTAATGTCATTACAAGTACCATAGAATTGTATTCCTATCCTTTATATGCATTGATTGATCCTAGTTCTACCCACTCTTTTATAAGCACCATGTTAGTTAAGAGGCATAGATTATCATCTGAACCTATAGCACTGATGATTTCTATAACAAATCCTTTCGGGTGATTGTGTCACCATAACTCTTATATATAAGAATTTACCTTTAGTGATTAAAGGGATTCCTTTTATGGCCAATTTGTTAGCCCTACCGATCCATGAGTTTGATGTTATACTAGTCTAGACTAGCTTAGTG
Organism: Hibiscus mutabilis; assembly: GCA_019671005.1. NCBI lineage: Eukaryota > Viridiplantae > Streptophyta > Magnoliopsida > Malvales > Malvaceae > Hibiscus > Hibiscus mutabilis. The sequence goes on from CM033712.1 coordinate 32,415,698, forward strand.
AGCATCAAGCGTAGGTCGATTGTGGCAAGAAGAAGTTGTATCTTCGAGGTCTTGGCCAAGAGAGTATCGTGTTAATGAGTTCAACAAACCCTTTGTTGCCTCCAACCCTTTGTTGACACCGTATGTGAGTTTCCTGATGTCTTTCCTGATGAACTTCTAGGATTGCCTCCAACCCGTGAAGTTGAATTTGGTATCGAAGTGCAACATGGTACTGCCCCAGTTTCTATTACACCTTATCGCATGTGTAACACCCTTTTCCCAGTTAGGTTGAGAACCAGGTCGGAGCATGCTACCATTGAGCGATACGATGATTGGTGCTATAAAATTTCAATCAATGACTAATATTACCAAGTACAGGCATTAGTCCAATTTATCTTGTATGGAGCAATAATCCTTCAATTATGTTTGATTTAAAACTTTTACATGTTTTAGGGACTAAACTATAAATCTGATAATTTAGGGGTCCTTTTCTATAATTAACAATAACACAATGAAATTTAATGCAATAATAACGAGCTTGTAAAATTTTATAGCACCAATCTAATCAGAATTGGGTTCCGACGATCAGAAACCCTACTTCGAAACTATCCAAATACTGTGTTGACCTTGACCATGAGGTTAATTGCATTGATAATGGACTCTAATTGGGTAGAATTATTGTTTTAGGACCTATTTAAATGTATTGAAAATCTATTTAGTGGCTAAATTGTAGAAATTGAATGCTTGGGGGGTTAAAGATTAGTGTATTGAGAGTTGAGGGACTAACCTTGCGATTAGCCCTTCCTCAAATATAATCATCCACACGTGGGATGATCAGGCTCAATTCCTTAAAAGGAAGGAAAGCTTGTTATTTCAAAATAAATAAAAGAAAGTGAATAGCATAAGAGGGCTTACCCGATTTCTAAAGAAGCAAGCACCTCCCTTGTCTTCATCCTCCTCCAAGCAAGCACCTCCATTGTTGAGGGAAGGGAAGGAAAGTTGAGTTTTCTTCAGTTTATTGATATTGAAACATTGTCATCGATCGGGTAAGCCATAATCCCCAAACTATTGATGAAATCCATGGATAAATCAAGCTTAATCTTAAGCTAAGGTTTTGGTTTTCTATGAAATTTGATAGCTAATGGCTATTTTAAACTTTGATATTGATTTTGATATCGTTATATTGATTTCGATATCGTATTATCGATTCTAAACGATTCCTATTGTTTAGCCTAGCTCAAGAATTGAATAGAGACCTTCTACCACCACAGACGAAAGCTAGGGACAAAGGAATTACTACCCGAGAGCTGTAGGAGCATCATATTATTGAGGTGAGTGTAGTCAGAGTCTCGGGATTATGCTAGGTGCCTTTCCCAATTTCATTATCATTGATTATAGCATGTCTAACATTATTGTCAAGGAATATTGCATTGAACCACTTAGTGGATTCCATTGGTAAGTTAAGGTAAGTTCTTGCATTGAATATCGATGATTGATATTGCCATTGAAATATGGGAACATGGAACATTGGGCACAGAGCATAGTCATTGTTATTGTCATTGTCATCAATCATTGTTTTCGATTTTACCATTGTTATTGCCATTGAAGCATCAGAGCATTGAATATTAATCATAGAACATTGTCATTGCCATTGCTATAGCTATTGTCACCGAGTATTGATATCGACATAGTTATTGTTATCGAAACATTAATCAATGCTATTGTCATTGAAATCATTGGACATTGTCATTTCTATTGGTATTGCTATTGAATATTGATATTGACTCATTGCTTATTGATAAGAACTTTGAATATTGCTATTATTACCTAACATCGATCATTGATATTATTACCGGACCTTGGATTCGAAAAGACTTTGGATACAAAATTCATGAGCTCAGAGTACGGGTTGACTATGGTCCTTGGGATGTATGTGTTTACTTGTGACTACCTCACTAGGCAAAGTATGCCCAATACATTTCATTCCATACATTTTAGGTTAAGGAGTTCACTGTTGGAGATCAGAGAATAGACGTTGTTGACAAGTCACCACAAGCCCAAGTAATGTGTTTTTGCCTTTATGAACTCCTAGAATGGTGGCAAAATAGCTGAACTAGCCATTTGTGACTTTTTGATATGTGTGTATTATGCATAGCATGTAAAAGTATCTAAGGCTCTAAATGGCCTTTTGGTATAGCTTAAAAATGGTTGAGTATGCATATTTGGCACTAAAAGGTGAAAACCAAGTAAAGGGATTCGGATAGCCCTAAAATTTGACATGTTAATAGATTATAGACTAATAAATCACTTGGTAAAATTTCATTGCATTTGGACATCAATCAATAGGTTAATTTGATTAAAAACCAGGCGTATCGATACTGCTTCAAGGCATTTCGGTACGATTTTGGGCAATGATGTCTAGAGAATTAATGGCATCGGTACGAGTATAGGGTGTATTGAAATGGGCCTTGGTCAAAGTCAACATTAGTCAACACGTATCAATACCGGTCAAGCTGTATTGATACGAGTTCTTGAGTTGTTGGGAATTGGGCTATCATCCTTGCATGTCATATCGATACGGTATTCGATCGTATCGAAATGAAGTTGGACATTTTCTTCTAGATTTTAACTCCATGCATACCCGTACCGATATGACACTAAGTGTTTCGGTACAGTGTCTGTTAAATCGGTTAGGTGCTGTTGAACACAATTTTTTATTGTTTGCAAAATGGTCACTTAATCTTGCCAAGTCTTATTGTATGGGTAAATAACATCAGATTAATATGAAAATCTGTAGACTCGCTGATACTGTATTGAATTTCGTTATGGTGCAGTTAATTGCATTAAAGGACCTCTAATTTACCAAAGTTATAGTTTAGTCCCTGAAACTTGTAGAAGTTAAGAGTCAATCCTAATCGATCAATTATTATTTCCTATTGGATAAATTGGGCTATGTTATGTTTAATAAGGTATAAAAAACTTAGCTTGGACTAAGTGACAATCATTGAGTGAAATTATTGCACTGAATCACTGTGTTGCTCATTGGTAGCACGCTCTGACCCGGTTCCCGACCAGGCTTGGATGAGGGTGTTACAGAACTTATGCATTACTTAAATCTTATGCAACAAATATGAACCGGTTTCATAAAATTTAAATCTAGTTTCCCTAACCAAAACAAAGCATATACATTCAATACTCTCCATAGAATAAACTTAGTATTTATTACCTTTGTCACTATTAGCATGATAAGGTTTTGAACAAGACACCATATGAACAAATTAAACATCAGCATTTCACTCTCGAAATTCTCTTCTTCTCCTTGATTCTTAACAAGATAAGTTGGTTCTTAAGAAAGTACATCGATGGAGGCGAAAAGAACAAAGGGAGAAGATGAACTTCTCTCTCATTCTCATTTTCATTCGGGTAATTTTGGGAGAAGGAGATGATAACCATAACATTGTGGTTATCTTCCATTTAGACTGAATCCTTCTTCTTTTCCCTCCACATGGTTTCTTTCATACATGACACATGTATAGATCCCAATTTTTTTTTGTTTTACATGCAATCCTCCATTCAATCAAGGCCTTCAATTTGGACGTTTCTAATTTAGCTTACAATTTATATAATCTTATCAATAGGTCCTTGCCTTATTTAATGATCCATTTTAAACGTATCTTTAAATTAAATTAAGCTACTCTCAATTTGGTACCATACTTCCAAGCTATATTTTGGAATATTACAATTCCTCCCTCCTTAAAAGAAAATTTTCCTCGAATTTCTTCAATGACGACAAATTCGTATTATCAAACTCAAAATATTTCCACGTATTATGAATTTCAAACAAAGTAAACATATTGTGTTAGTTGCAAGTCACCGATACAAGACAAAAAATTAAACTCCTAGGTGGCATATGCAGGATGCAAACATGCAATAAGCTTCAGTTTAGTTCTAGAATCGACTAAACTCTAGATTTGATACCAAATTGTAACACCCTCAACCCGGTTTAGAAGAAAAACTGAAATTGAGGATGTCACTACAAGAAAATTTCATGAAACATGTTACATAAATCCAAAATTCTAGAGTAATTAAAAATAAGTTAACAAAATTTTTTCCTTTTAACCTTTATTACCTTAAAGGTTTTACGTATCAATCATACAATTTAGTTATTTAACATTTGATATTTCATGAGACAATTCATTTCACACACAAGTAGTACTACCAACAATCAAGATCAATCGAGCAACATACAAGAAGGGTCTTATATCGAAGGTCACAAGGATTAAGATCATTCATACATTTGTTGTACCAAGGCCAAAGTTTTCCCCTTAACTTAGCTTTAAAACAGAACTTGATCCAAAATCTTGTCAGGTTCTGGATATACCTAAGTCTTTTACGTATTTAAGACCATGTCAGGTTCAATCATACTTAGGAGAACAATTTGAGCCAACTACAGTTAAGGGTAATTAAGGTTTCAACCAATTTCTTGTGTCTCAAGTATGAATTAATTAAAATTAAGACTAATCAAACAAGTGATTATACCTTACATGTATAATCGTAACAAGCGCATGCACATATATGTGATTACTTATTCAACGCATATGTGTGTGTGCGCGCGTGTTTGTGTACCCCACATGGCTTTTTCATGTACACAGAAAAGTGCTCGAATATAGCTTATACCCAATGTACATATATTAAGGTATTATAAAGCGTTTATTTTCCTCCAAAGAATATTCAAATGATATATTTGATACACATTACTTGTTATACATTTCATTATAAGGGAACATATATAATCATTTTAACACATACAATTGATCAATTCATAATCGAACAAGCATTTAGGCCCATACGTAGGTTTCTTACATTCTACCTAGTTACCACATTAATGCATGCTATATTCATTCAATCTAAACAGTCCATGAATCATGTATTTACAATTACACTTTGCAAATAGTCCAATACTTATTTATTTCAATCAAAACAGTCCATATACTTTCATGTATACATACAAACATGTCAAAACTGTCCATTAGCTTCATATATATTCCAAAACAGTCCAATTATTCATGTATACATTCAAACTTATTAAAATAGTCCAAACATAATTATTTTCATACCAAACAATCCACAATTCAAGAGCACGCATATATATACACGAACCAAATTAGTCCATAGGGTTTCAAATCATGGCATTTCACATACATATGTTATTTAACATATAAAGTATTAAGCATCTCATATTAAGGCATCTTACCTCACTGTTTTACATATGCAACAATCAAACAAATTTTCAATACATTAAACCATGTATTTTAGCATTCTCTAAAACCTTTCGCAAACCATTTTTCATATTCATAGATCATCAACATATGATCATTTGCAACATCATTCATTACTAAAACATGCATATAACAGTAAGTAAACAAAACCATAAACAAGGGCATCAGAATGTATTTTACAAAACCGAAAACGAGAGCGAGAATGTCCAATACATACTTCCAAACTTAGATAAGCCTTTCAAGCTTAATCTAAACTCCAAAAATCACTTTCAAACCTTTATAAAGCTTTATATCCCGTTTCTACTCACTGACGGCACAAAGCTCCACTCGCCGATGTGAAATCAAGCGACTGAAGCTTCCGAAACTTTGCCAATTGTTGTAGGATCAGTATCTCCTATTTTATCCATATAATAATAAAGGATTAATGCATCATTATGCATCCATAATCCCAGCAACAACAATTCCCAACTTCGTCTGACTAAAAACCATCAAAACGCCTTCTAAAACAACTGAAAACATCACCAAACATTGCCTAAACAAAGCCCAGCCACAACCTATCGATTTGAACACCTTAACAACATCAATTAACAGCTAAAAACACTTACATAACCACCTCATACTTCCAGCAACATTTTAACACCATAAACACCTCTAAATCCAACTATTCACAACCTAGAAAATTAGCAATTCATTTAGTTTCGGAATTTCTTTTGTAAATCTCTTCTCATAACATTAAAATATAATTTAGATGTGATCTAAATCAATCAAGACCACCACAAATCAAATACATAACAATGATCCATTAATTCATTAGTAAAACTCACTTTAAACCCTTATAATCTTGATTTAATCATCAACCCATGTCAAAAATCGATTGTAAAGGATCAAGAACTTGAGAATTTCAGTAAAGGACCTTTGATTAGAGGATAGAAATGAAAAATCACCTCTAATGGTTGACTCCTCCCTTAATTGGCATGACTTGAGTGAAATCTTCAAGCAAATAAGTAAGGTTTTGATGTAGAAATCAAAGAAATCAATTGAGTAATCAAAAAGAAATCAAAATGAGTTGATTCCTAGAAATTTTAGAATAAGAAAAGTAGTTTTGTTGCTAAGAAAAGTTGAGAGAAAAGCGGAAAGCAAAAGTAGTTACGTGAGAAAAGTGAATTAGCTATCAAAACAAAATTAATTAAATATATTTTATTTTTATTTAAAAACCATTTAAATATAGCCTAAATTAAGGGAAAATTTTGATTAAAAACATTGGTAGATCAGCTCCTTAAAGATTTTAAGTTTTGAACCTTTTACGATTAAGTCACCAAAACCAGTTTTGAAAACCTTACATTTTAGTCACCAAACCAAAATATTATTAAATCCGAATTTATTTTATCAAATTAAGTTTACCAACACCCTAAATATATTGATTAAAAATTTTAGACCATTTTTTCATATTTTATTTTATCAGAAAACAATTTATCATGAATTATTTCAAAAACTAGTTCGAATTGGCTAATCTGATTCACCCGAACCGTCTAATCTATCTAGCTAACTGTTAGGCCCAAATTCGGGGCGCTACAATTTTTTGAAAAAATACAATTTTTTTTTGAAAAAAACATGTAATGCAATGTTATTTGAAAAATGAAATGTTATTTGAAGAAAAATGAAATGTTTAAATAATGCAATGTATGAATGCAAAAATGCAACATGAAAAAAAACAAAGACAGAGGAAATGTGTCGGTATTTGTGAAATAATATTGATGACAACAATTTAAATTAAAATTGATACAATAAAGCAGGTTATATTGAGCAGGGAAAATAATCAGAGAAGTGTATTTAAATTAGTAACACCCTGTCTTAGGCCTTAGTTTGGCTCTAGTGGGGTAGGCTTCTAAATTATAGCTTGCAGCTTTTTGTTCTAGACTCTAGGTTCCCGTAATAAGGTTATTGTCTACTACGACAACAAGACATCGTTCGAGAGTATACGACCCTTTATATCGGAGGCGTATACCTCACGTTGTATAAGATTGGTATACAGAAGAAAGATAAAATTCCAAACTCGGAGGTGGAGATCCTCACGTCGGATCATGTCTCGCTCCCAACTAAGGGAAAAGCCTGGGTAGAAGGCTTGTGCATGAATGGTAGATATATCACACAAAGAAAAAGCATATCTTCATTATTTTTAAAAATCCATCCAATAATTATTGGGAATATTAAATTCAAATTACCATCATTATATGCCAAAATGCCACATAAAATTAATTAGGCATGACTCTTGAATATCCCTAGCGGAGACGCCAAGCTGTCGAAACTATTTTTTACCCGGAAAAATTATAACCCGCTTGACTTGGCCTAAATGCCAGACCGAACCGAGTGAGTTACATTGGGTTTGCATAAACAAACCTAAATCGTTTAGCAAAACTGAGGTATATTTTTTTTCTTTTTTATCTTGTCTAGATACAGTTTAGGGACCAAAAAAAAGAATTGGAAACTCTCAAAAAACACTCTATCTGAAATAACCGCACCCTATATCGATACACGAGGAAGTGTATTGGTACGCTTTTACATTCTCTAAATCCCATATTCCAATAGCTCAAAACCGTACCAATACGCCTTCCCACGTATTGGTACACCTTGCCGAAATGCACGTGCTCGTACCGATACAGATACTCACGTATCGAAACCCAACCTCTGATTATACTAACTCGTGTCGCTACAGGTCTACACGTACCGATATGCTTAGGACTTCAATGGCCAAACTTGCTGGTTTTCATACAATCATAGGTTTAAACATGTCTTAAATATGTACACCACTAAACTAAAGATTGAACCATGCCCAGAATATCAAAGAAACATGATCAAATCATAACAACACGCTCTAATCATAAGTCTAGAGGCATGCTTCCTAAAATCAAACCAACCAATGCACGAAACGTAAATCTACTATAAAACAAAACATATAAAACCTCATACAACTCCACAACAACAATATAAACTAGCACATAACAGGAGTTAAGAAAATAACCCTCACAATCAACAATGAACCCCATTGCCTTTATTACTACTAGTCTAGTTCAAAAACCATACTTTCGATTAGTTCAAGTCCTTGGATTTTCCTTCGCTTGCTCGCTACCTCCAACCTTTAATTCTCAACATTGATGGATAAAGAGAGCATAAGCGCACTAGGCTTAGTGAGGAGTGCTCAAAACATAACACCATCAATGCAATTAAAATCGGTTATCAAACCACTTTGAAAATCCCATTTTCAATATCTTTCAAAATATCATCATGCCTTTCAAACCATGCACTTAACATTTCCAAAACATGCATATTAAACCATATGCAACATGTTTCGTGGATCAACAGCAAAATCCCATTGCTAATCCTCAATTTAAGCTTTCCCATGCATAACAACCCATATGCAAGGCTTAAAGAGTAAACATGTATAAATCAACATTATATAACATAATCCATCAACATGATACATTATCAATTATATTGGCTTTCAATTTATCATAACCAAGTTCCACTTTAAAAAATATTACATCGGATACACAGATTCAACAAGTGTCATCTCAACACTTCATACAATCTCAACCAGAATTAAGGTACAATCACAACCGGGTACCGTCACAACCCAAATCATCAATTAGAAGTATAATCCACTAACGAGAGATTTCGATATTGTATAACCCTTTAACCTTTAGGGTACTCATGGTGGAGTATTCGATACACATAAACCCCTCAACACTTGAGACGACTTTTTATAGAGCACTATCAATCCTACGACCGGCCAACTATATCTGACAATATTTTAAACCACATCACTTGCTAATATAATTCATTATTAACCATGTACCTCATTGTTTTTATATGCAACATACAAAACCATTTCCAATGCATTAAACCAAATCATCGGTTAGAAGTATAATCCACTAACGGGAGATTCCGGTACCGTATAACCCTTCAACTGTTAGGGTACTCGTGGTGGAGTATTTGATACACATAAACCCCTCAACACTTGAGGTGATTTTTTATAGTGCACTATCAATCCTACGATCGGCCAACTATATCTGATAAGATTTTAAACCACATCACTTGCCAATATAATTCATTATTAACCATGTACCTCACTATTTTTTATATCCAACCTACAAAACCTTTTCCAATGCATTAAACCATGCATTTACAAGTAGTCCTCATACTTACATGGACCATTTTCCTAATGCATCCATCACCAATATATGATCCAAAATCAGTATAAAACAAACTCAAAACATGCTTAAATAGTAGGTACCATGTAATTCAAAAAAAGTGAATAAAAACAATTTCGCCAAAGCACGACCGAGGGAGAAATCTCATCATACTTAATTCCAAGTTTAAACTAGTGTTTCAAGCTAAATTTAAACTCTCGAAATAACCTTTAAACCATTTCAAATCTAAAATCTACGCTCTCACTCACCGACTTCACAAAACCTCCTTCACCAATGCGTACTACTCCTCCAAAGCTTCCGAAATGGTACCACAATATTGAGGATCAACCTCCCCTGATTTAACCATACAAAATAGAGTACTCAATGCATCAAAATGCATTCAAAGACTCAGCAACATTAATCCCCAACAACTCAATCCAAAAACCCTTTCGCAACAACTGAAATCAACATCAAAAAAATTAACTTCAATTAAGATCCAAAAAAACCATATGCTAACATCCAAAAAAAACTTAACCCCGCCAAAACCTAACTGTTTAATCCATAAATTAACTTCAACTAACATCCAAAAAAAACTTAATATCATCCTTACACTTCCAGCATTCATAAAACACCCATAACTCACCAAAACACATCACTAGCAACCTAGAAAATTAGAGATTCACCTAGTTTCGGGATTCAAATGTTAAAACCTACTTATTAACATTATTAATCATCAAAATAATTACTAAAACCAATCAAAAACCCAGTAAAATAGATCCAAAAAGAAACTCACATAATCTCATCAATTCAACCTTGATTTAACCAATTTCCCTAATTAAACCATTAAAACTCATTAGAAAACATTAAACAACGATCAAATACTTGGGAATTTCAGTAAAAAACCATTCATTAGAGGAAAAAATGGACCTTACCTCTAATGAGTGGATTTCCTCTCAATTGGATGTTTTGCTCTTGAAAAACAAAGGAAAACAATGAGATTTTGGAAAACAAGATTAAAGAATCCATTAGAAATCAAGACATGAGAAATGAAGACCATTACCTGAAATCTTTGATGCAAAGCAGAGTGTTTGGATGAAGAAATTTTGAGAGAAAATGCTAGGTCAAAAGTAGTTTTAGGAAAATAATCACCTTTCCTTAATTAAATCCCCTTTAATTCACTAATTAAAACTCATTTAAAATAATCCAAATTATGAGGAAAAATAGATTAAAACATTTGGCAAAATTGATCCTTAGAGATTCTAAGATTTGACCCTTTTTAAAAATAGTCACAAAAAATAGTTTTTTAATCTTTACATTTTGGTCACTAGCCAAAATGTCCAGTTTCCAAATTCCATTTACCAAAATTGACTTTACCAAAAATATCTATATATTAAATAATGAATTTAGGATATTTTTACCATATTTTTCTAACACCAAAAATATTTATTTCAATTTTAATCACGAATCCAACTCGAATCTCTAATCTTGGCCCATCGGGCCGTCTAATCAACCTAGAAACTCCTAGGCCCAAAAGTGAGGCGTTACAACTCTCCCGCACTTAGGAATTTTATCCTCGAAATTCACCTGAAGGAAACAAATACGGAAATTGTTTCATCAAGTCCGCCTTACTCTCCCACGTGGCTTCCTCAACTTCACAATGTCGCCACAACACCTTCCCAAGCTGAATTGTTTTGCCACGAAGAACCTTACTACTAGAATCAAGGATCTCAACAGGTTCATCGTCATATGATAGATCTGGCGGTAACTCAATGTGCTTCACTGACATAAGATGCAATGGGTTCTATCGATACTTCTGCAACATCGACAAATGAAACACATCATGAGTCTTCTCCGACTCAAGAGGCAACCTCAAACGATAAGCCACAAGACCTACACACTCCACAACCTCATACGATCCACTAAACCTCGGACTAAGCTTTCCCTTATGCCCGAACCACATCACATTCTTCCAAGTTGACACCTTCAAGAGCATACGATCACCAACAACATATTCAATCTCTTTACGCTTCAAATCCACGTACGATTTCTGACGATCTGAGGTCGCTTTCAATCGATCACAAACAATTTTCACTTTCTCATTTGTGTCTTTCAACACATCCGGCATAGAAACATGCTTTTCCACAACGTCAGCCCAACACAAAGTGTAGGCACTTCCTACCTTACCATGCCTCATACGGTGCCATTTATATACTAGCCTGATAACTATTGTTATAAGAGAACTCCACTAAAGGAAACTGTTTCTCCCAGGTTCCTTGGAACTCAATAACGCAACTCCTCAACATATCCTCCAAGACCTAAATCACACACTTAGACTAACCATCCGTCTGGGGATGATACGAAGTACTAAAATTCAGTTGTGTACCCAAAGCCCGATACAAAAACTCCCAATCATTTTAAATCGTGGATCCCTATCCAAAACTATAGACTTGGGCACCCCGCGCATACGTACAATATTAGCAACATACAGATCTGCCAATTATCCAAAGTATACGTGGTATGCACAAGTACAAAACGTGGACACTTCATAAACTAATCAACAATCATGTTGCATGTTGTGATGTAACATAAATTATATGCAATCGGTACAAGTATACACATCGAACAAGTAATAATAGTGATAAGTAAGATCATCTCCATAGGGATTGGAGGGAATTTAAGCAAAGCTTAAGACTCAAAATAAAGACTGAATATTGAATGAAAAAGTTGATATAAACAATTAAAAGAAATGTTGTAGCAAAAATTGTATTAAAAAATAGGATTGAAAGATAAGGTTACGAAACATCCTCACACGTGTCGAAACTCTCAACTAGGATAAAAGGTTGGATGTATTGAGGAATCCTATGACACGTTATCTTCAATGATTAACACTTTCCAGCTTATATAATGCTCGACAGAGTTTTATCTTGCATTTCTAAACTATATCTAAAAAGAAATTGATAGTAAGAATGCTACAACAATACCTCTCAACGTGAACCCTAGCATAATACTATCCTTGAAGTTCTACTCCTTTTAGTCATTGAAACTCCATCCTTATCTCTAAGGTGAGTTAAGGTTTAGCTTCTCAACTCAACCCCCATGTCCACGTAGATCTAAGCTTAACTCTCTCGACCATTAAGCATCAAACAAAGGTAAAGGCTGAATTTTGAAAGCTCTTACAAACCTAAGGCAATAAAATAGTGAACAAAGCATATATAAAATTGGAAAATGCTAAAATATTCATTCAAACAAGAAACACAATCATCCACAAATAAACCCAAGCCACATAAAGTTAGTTCATGGTGGGGCAAATAACATCCAAATCATCTCTTTAATACAACCCCACTTAAAGTTAGTTCATGGCAGGGCAAATAACATCCAAAACCATCTGTTTAATACAACACATTTCAGCAAAGTATGGAAAAGCAAAGGGCAGCTAAGAGTAAAAGGAAACTCCCGAGCTGCCCTAGACAGCCATGAACCACCTCGAGCTTGTTACTTCTCTCAAAGGACAACAAGTTCTTCCCTTGGAGCTACAACAATAGACGACACGATGAAGGAGAAGAAGAAGAGTGGTCACCTCTTACCTTTTCTCCTTCTTATCTCATAAAGCCCCCCATAAATGTGGGTGTCCTATTCTTTATATAGTGGGGCTCCTAGGGTTTTGTGTCCTTAATTCTTTGTGTGCCCTAGGGAATATTCCTTTCATGTGTGGGAGCACAATTGGCTGATGGGCTCACGTGTGGGGGCTGCAAAATATCTTTATTCTTTGTCATTTTGTGCGCCTAGAAATGCCAACCAAACTTTCGCAACATATTTTCCTTTCCCAACAATGCTCCTTAACTCACTTGCACATCACCAAACCAAAACAACCCTTCCTCTCAAAGTAACACCAATTTCATAAAAATATAAAACCAACCAAGAAAACACCACCATATGCAGCTATATGAACTAAATGCAACTATATGCAATGGAATGAGCTTGAAACCAAACAATACACTAAGCAAAAAGGCATAAAATGCATCCTTTTTACAAGGTTAACACCCCCCAAACTTAAGCTATTGCTTGTCCTCAAGCAATGAGTAGTGAAAAACGGAGAAAATGCTTTGGCAAGGTTCAGATCAAGATAGTGCTATGGCATAAATTTCAGTCCTCAGAAAATGTAGGCTTCACATGCTAGACCGTTTTTAGATTTTAAGAACTTTTCCATAGGACAAGGTCCTTTGCATGTGCGTGCATAATTGCATCCAATCTATGCTTAACAAAGTTAGAAAAGTTATAGGCAAGATCTCTATTACACCCTAGTAATTGTTTATCAATTAAGCACAAGTTTACTCCTATAATTCTAGCTTTTTAACTTTTTTTGAACTGCCACGAGGGGTGTCAGCTCATCACACATACCATCTTGAACTGTAGATGAAATGAAGCAAACATTCCACCCCCAATATAGTAGGTAGAGTAATCCCGTGACAATTTTTATTCACTCATTTTTTGTTGCTGCCATTTATTTAAACGCAGTATCCAGGCAAACTACACAAAGCGGAGTGTCCCTCTACAGTTATGCTGAAGCATTTATTCTTAATTCAACACAAGCAATAAACAAAAGGGAGTATAATAAAGCCTTTAATGCTTTCATTTATCATTCAAGTACATTAAGATCATTCGTACTAAGGCATGCAAGAGTTCTTTCAAAAAAAATTATAACACCCTTAAGCATAGAAAACATGCAATGTGTAAGAGTTTAATTACAAAGCTTCAAGTTCTAAAGTCAGATCTACCAATCTCAATAGTCATGTACATTCAAACAATCCATAGCCATAAAAAGTAAATACTCATCATTGGACATCATCAATTTATTCATAAAAACTGTCTTTACAATAAACAAAAAGGACATAGCAAAAACCTGTTACTAAATACAAATGCAAATGCTTAATTATGAACACTAACTCCCCATAAACTCGAAGGATGCAGTGTCCTCAACGCATGAAAACAAACAAAACCAAAATAAATAAAATACAATGGGGAGGTACCTCACTACGGTCCTACTGTGGTGGTGTTGTAATACCCCAAATTTCGGTCTACTAGTTTGTAGCTATTTTGAATGTTTTTTCCAATTTAAATCAACATTATTGGATTGGATAATTAAGGTATTAGAATTAAATTAGAATGGAAAGAAAATTTTGGTGGCTAAACACTAAGGACCAATGTATGAAGGTCACTCAAATTAGTAACTATTTTGTAAAGACTAAAATTTAAAGAAATGAAATCTAGGTGATTGCATGTAAAACACCATTAACAGGATGGCCCATATAAGTGGCAAAATATTGAATCTAACATGTGGAGGAAGACACAATGAGGTGTCGGTTATTGAGGATGATCAAGTAAAATGATCATCGTTTTCTTCCTTCTTCAATCATGCATAACCGAAACGAGTGAGAGAAAAAAGAAGGAGAGAAAGCTTCTTATATTATCTTCAATTCATGTTTCTTGTTGAGCTTTGATCAAATTAGCTTAGGAGAAGGTAAATTTCTTGATTCCTCTCTTTGATAAATCTTATTTTGTATGATAGATTGTAGATAATTTTGTAGTTATGAAATTCATGAGTTTATAAGGGTATTCGAATGAGCATGGATCTAGAATTTGTCATTTCTTGAATTGTATTCTATTAATTGGATTGTCATGATATGTATGCTAGTAGGATTGATTTGATGAGTATGTTAATGGGATTATTTTGATTTGTAAACATACACACGTGGACTGATTTTGATGTGATAATATAGGCATATGAAGCTGCCCTGTTTGGATCTCATTGCTGGATGAATTGAGACTTGAATAGGGTAAATAGCTTGCTGGAAAATGAATGTATATAATTGGATTAGTTAGAGCTAAGTAATGGACTGCTTAAATGGTGAATTAGAGGAATGTTGTTGACCAAATGGATCAAGTTGAACATAGTACTATAATGCTCTGTTTTAAGCACATTGATAGGTGAATTGGACTGACCTAGACATGTAAGAACATGAAAATAAGTTGAATTATAATGTTAGAATCTTGTTTAGATGAATTATGATACTAGAAGCTCAACCTAGTGTAATTTGCCCAGAATACTCTGTTTTGGGTAGTAACATTGAAAAATCACCATAAATTGTATAATGGAATTTAAGGCTGAAATTTTATGGACAATGCCTTAACATGTCTAAATTCACTAGGAGAAAACAGAACTGAATTATGGATTGTAGAATGAATTCTAGAGAAGAAACACTAGGGACAATGCAAACTGTCCAGTGTTGCAAATTACCCTGTCTTTAAGTTAAATACTGTATTAATTGGCAAAGGATTAAAATGCAACACCTATATGGTTAGAAAGACAATTAATTTAGCTTTCCAACGGTGTAAACTAATTGAAATCCTGACGTACAAAATGAAAGTTATGCATGTTTAAGTGAGTAGAGTACATGCTACCTGGTAGTAGCAGTTCAGGTAATTGTGGCAGTTTTGTAAACTGTTTTAAAAACAGTTTGGACAGTTTAGTTACTGCCCTGTTTCTGCCCAAATTGGAATGTAAACAATGTTGGAAATGAGCATTAATATATATATATATATATATATATATATGAATGTACTTTTTGTTTTATGCATGTAATGTATTAACATTGTTGCTATGATAAGTAATTGTGTAAATATATTGGACTGCTTGAGATAAATAATTATCATACTCAATGTACCTTGTTTAACATGTGTTCACTTGTATGGATTATTAGAGCAAGGAGTAAACCTTGTGGAGGAATAAAGGAGCTGCCAAACTTGTGGCAAACACAAAGGAAATTGGATCTAAGACAAATAAGCTAGCTTGGAGTATTGTGAGTGTAGTTTACTATAGGGTTAGGACTTAGGTCCTAACCAAATATGCATGACTACCTTCTTGCTATTGATATGCCATGATAATGAGTTTAAATTAAATTGAATATGAATAACAAGGGGAGATTGGACTAAACTGAAATTGTGTTTAAGTGATAGCACGAAATTTGATAAACTGATTAGAAAGAAAAGTTAAAACAAATGTACAAATTCATGCCTTGGATTGGCCTAATTGAAATGTTTGAATCCTTGTACTTGAAATGCGATCTAATTGAAATGCTTGAATCCTTGTACTTGAAATGTTATCTAATTGAAATGCTTGAATCCTTGTACTTGAAACGTGACTGATTCAAAATGCTTGATTTCGTGTCTTGGATGTATTCATTTAAATTTCTTGCTTGGAATTTCTCTTATGATATAAATACTTGTAAAAGTGATATAAACCATGAATATAAAGACATGACTAGATGCCTAAAAATGCATATAATTCAAATTGCTTACTTGAGTAACAAGTAAACTTGTGAAATAAAGAGCTAAGGCTCAAAATAGCATAAGGGCTAAGTTTGATCTTGAAATACTTGCTTGAATATAATCCTTGAACATGAAAGCATGAATCATAAGAAACAACAACAAGTCTTAAAGTATAAAATGTACTCCAACTTTTAAATAGGAGCTAAAATACTTAAGTTACCTACAATGGAAGTCCTTGGATACAATGGTATGATGCATGGTATACTTGGGACTATGGTCCACGAGCCACGGCTCGGGGGGACGCTCCATTACATGTAATATGTTATTGGCGATAGTTGGAGGTAACGAGGGAGTTGTACATAGATTGGTGACAGTTTGTTGGATAGTGAGAAGTATAGGATTACATGTTTCCGATATTAGCCATTGCTATGTGCTTTGAGCTAAGTATCTCTTGGACATTTATGGTCAAACACGGACCAATGTTATTCATGACCAAATTGTAATCCAAGGCAAACATGTTAAACATATATGAACCTTATTGAGAAATTGAATAAGAAATTCAAATAAAAAAATCTTGAATACTTGAATTATATCTTGAAATACTTAAATGACTTGACAAGAAATCTTGAACACTTGAATCACTTGACATGAATTCTTGAAATACTCAAATTGCTTGACATGTAATGCTTGATTCTTGACATGAAACTCTTGAAATGATAATTGCCTATGCTTGGACCTTGTATTGTATGATTTGCCACTTGAAATGCTTGCTACTTGAAATGCTTGTTACTTGAAATGCTTGTTACTTGAAATGCTTGCTACTTGAAATGTTTGCTACTTGAAATGCTTGCTACTTGAAAATACTTAATACTTGACATGTAAGCTTGAACTATGATCCATGTCCATTGTTTATCATATTACTCGAAAGAGATAATGAAATATACCATGATAAACTTGGTTGATACTAGATTCCTTGCTTGTTTCCTTTGAATTATTGTATGAATAATTACTAAATATTGTCTAGATACATGGCTATATGATTACATGCTCAATTTGGACGCTACAAACCTTGAATATAATTACTTGATTTCATAAAACTTGATCTAATAATTGGATTATGCTATTTGATTGGTTGCTATTGAAGTAACTAGTTCACAACTGATATTTGATTTGATTCATAAAGCAACTTTAGAGTCAACACATAGATTATGCCTAAACTACCAATTTAATTTAATTACTTATGAGAGAAGAAACCCCTTTGTGTCATATGTTATGTTTGATTGCCTATAAATATATATATGAACGTGCTTTGAAATTACTTGTGCACATGTATATCTTAACTCGAATGCTCATGAGAATATATATATATATATATATATATATATATATATATATATGAATATACACGTTTAAGTATATGTTTCTTGTGCACATGTACATCCAATAACTTGAATGCTTTTGTGATTGTATACGCATATGCTGTGTGCAAATACCATGCTTTATGTATGCCCTTCTGTGGACATCTTGTGTAGATAATTGATGCTTGTTAGACATGTCTATTAAGTGTAAATACATGTTATATAATTGCTGAGTAGACTTGCAAGCTCGATTGATTAAAATGTGTTTACGTGATATGAAAACTACCTTAGAGTAATGATGTCATGGACTATTCTACTTGTAATTGTGTGTAAACATGTATGATGGACAGATTTGGACAAATTAAAGGTCACCTTGGACTGTTTTGCTTATGTATATATACGCACTTAATGGAATATTTTAATAAAGATTAACACTCTAAGTATCAAGGCCTAATCTAACGTAAATTAAGCAAGAAAGAAAAATAGCATAAAGCTTAAATGTCACTTGATATGATACTAGAATCGGCTTGTTTACATGATACTAGAATGAATGCATGAAATGAGATGTGACTATACTTGAATTGTTATACTTGAGCATGCTTCTTGTTTTGACTTGATACTTGATTAAACTTGAATTGAAAACAATCCTCTTGTTGACATGCTATTCGAATTGTGATAGAAGTAGGATATGATATAGATGGCATGATCTTAAGATTCCCATTGTATGTACTTGTGCTTGAAATGATATGCATAAATGGTAATAGCTATACATGATTACATGACTACATGCTTGACTTGAAATGCTCGAAACCTTAAGCCAGACTTGAGTTCACATGTTACAAATCCTAGCTAGGTTTATACTTGATAAAATGAGACAAATATTGAAAATTGGTTAGTAATAGTTGCTACCTCACTAAGTACTTTTGTACTTATCACTCTCGTTTCCTTTCTTCCAAAACTACATGTTAAAAGTGCTTCAAAGAGGTTACTTGATCCTGAAGTTTGTTTTCTTAAGCTCGAAGCAAAAACAAGCAAGAGCTAAAGTATGAACCCATACTTGTTTCTTATTACTCCTAGTTGGTGGCACCTAGATTTGTATATTGTTAAGTTAGGCCATGCATTTGATATTTTGAAAGCTTGTATATGATTATGAATTTGGCCTCTAATGTGCGAAGGCTTGATTGCTTAAATTTAAAGTATGTAATGACCTAATTTTCTTGTGAATGGAATAGTAAGTTGCACATATAGGAACTCTGAGATTAAGTAAACACTTGCTAGCCATTGTATGCCATTCGAATGTCACATGTTCATGGGTAGGTAGTAGTTAAATTTGAATGAAATTGGAAGTAACTAATCAAAGTAAAGACCTATAATGAATAAGGAACTTGCTTATCCTTATATGATTAAATATGAGGTCTAGGTGGTAACTTATCATGAATGATAAACATGATATGCTTGCTTGAGATTGGATTGAATGTGTGTACATAAAAGCATGACTAGTTAAACCTACATGAAGCATCTATGTGACTTGAACGTAATGAGATTAGGTATAAAAGAATATGTTCTTGTCTAAGTATGATATCTGAATTCTATGCATGGTTCACGTGTTTAAGTAATAGACATCGTTAAATGTAGAATTGGAAATGTATAGTTAAGTTGGTAGCCTAGGGTGAATAAAATACATATGCTTGTTGTATGATAATATATGAATGTTTAAATGCCTTGTTAGTCACTCAACTCATCTAATAGGGATGATTTCTTGAAAAGTTTTAAATTATTCGTGTTTCCAGTGTTTCCCGTAATGCTCCTCAGCCGATTTACTACTAAAACGGCCAGGGGTGTTACATTTGTAGGTATCAGAGCATGGTTTAGTCGATTCTCGGACTAAACATTGACTCACTGCATTGTCATAAGCCTAGTCTGCCACCTAGGAGTTCAAGTTCTTGATCGTATTGTTAGTTTGTAACCAATGCAGTTTGTTTTCTTTGTTTGACAAATTCAGAGCATGTAAAAATATTCTAAACTTGATAACGATAGTTCTTCGTCATCCAAGAAATTAGAGGGTTAACTTCTTTTAAGGTGGAGAATTGTAATACCCCAAATTTCGGTCTAGTAGTATGTATCTATTTTGAATGTTTTTCCAATTTAAATCAACATTCTTGTATTGGATAATTAAGGTCTCAGAATTAAATTAGAATGGAAAGAACAATTTGGCTGCTAAACATTAAGGACCAAAGTATGAAGGCCACTCAAATTAGTAACTATTTTGTAAAGACTAAAATTTAAATAAATGAAATTTAGGTGATTGAATGTAAAACACCATTACTGGGAGGACCTATATAGGTGGCAAAATATTGAATCTAACATGTGGAGGAAGACACAATGAGGTGTTAGTTATTGAAGATGATCAAGTAAAATGATCATCATCTTCTTCCTTCTTCAATCATGTATAACCGAAACGAGTGGGAGAAAAAGAAGGAGAGAAAGCTTCTTAGATTATCTTCAATTCATGTTTCTTGTTGAACTTTGATCAAATTAGATTAGGAGAAGGTAAATTTCTTGATTCCTCTCTTTGATAAATCTGATTTTTTATGATAGATTGTAGATAATTTTGTAGTTATGAAATTGTTGTGTTTATAGGGGCATTCGAATGAGCATGGATATAGAATTGGTCATTTCTTTAATTGTATTCTATTAATTGGATTGTCATGATATGTATGATAGTAGGATTGATTTGATGAGTATGTTAATGGGATTGTTTTGAATTGTAAACATACACATGTGGATTGATTTTGGTGAGATAATATAGGCATATGAAGCTGCCCTGTTTTGATCTCATTGCTGGATGAATTGAGACTTGACTGGAAAATGAATGTATATAATTGTATTAATTACAGCTAAGTAATGGACTGCTCAGATGGTAAATTAAAGGAATGTTGTTGATCAAATGGATCAAATTGAACATAGTACTATAATGCCCTATTTTAAGCACATTGATAGGTGAATTGGAATGCCCTAGACAATTAAGAACATGAAAATAAGTTTAATTATAATGTTAGAATATTGTTTAGATGAATTATGAAGCTAGAAGCTCAACCTAGTGTAATCTGCCCAGAATACTCTGTTCTGGGCAGTAACTTTGAAAAATCACCATAAATTGTATAAATGGAATTTAAGGCTGAAATTTATATGGACAATGCCTTAACAAGTCTAAATTCATTAGAAGAAAATATAACTTAATTCTGGATTGTAGAATGAATTGTAGAGAAGAAACACTAGGGACAGTGCAAACTGTCAAGTGTTGTAAATTGCTCTATCTTTAACTTAAAAACTGTATTAATTGGCAAAGGATTAAAATGCAAGACCCATATGGTAAGAAAGTTAATTAAGTCAGCTTTCCAATAGTGTAAACTAATTGAAATTCCAACGTACAAAATGAAAGTTATGCATGTTTAAGTGAGTAGAGTACATGCTGCCTGGTAGCAGCAGTTTAGGTAATTGTGGCAGTATTGTAAATTGTTTTATAAACAGTTTGGACAGTTTAGTTACTGCCCTGTTTCTGCCCAAATTGGAATGTAAACAATGTTGGCAATGAGCATTAATATATATATATATATATATATATATATGAATGTGTTGTCTATTTTATGCATGTAATGTATTAACATTGTTGCAATGATAAGTAATTGTGTAAATATATTGGACTGCTTGAGATAGATAATTATCATACACAATGTACCTTGTTTAACATGTGTTCACTTGTATGGATTGTTGGAGCAAGGAGTAAACCCTGTAAAGGAAGAAATGTGTGTCCAAACTTGTGGCAAACACAAAGGAAATTGGATCCAAGACAAATAAGCTAGCTTGGAGTATTGTGAGTGTAGTTTACTATAGGGTTAGGACCTAAGTCTTAACCAAATATGCATGACTACCTTCTTGCTATTGATATGCCATGATAATGAGTTTAAATTAAATTGAATATGAATAACAAGGGGAGATTGGACTAAACTGAAATTGTGTTTAAGTGATAGCATGAAAATTAATAAATTGGTTAGAAAGAAAAGTGAAAACAAATGTACGAATCCATGCCTTGGATTGGCCTAATTGAAATGTTTGAATCCTTGTACTTGAAATGTGATCGAATTGAAATGCTTGAATCCTTGTACTTGAAATGTGATCTAATTGAAATGCTTGAATCCTTGTACTTGAAACGTGACCTATTCGAAATGTTTGATTTCGTGTCTTGGATGTATTCATTCGAATTTCTTGCTTGGAGTTTCTCTTATGATATAAATACTTGTGAAAGTGATATAAACCATGAATATAAAGACATGACTAGATGCCTAAAAATGGCATATAATTCAAATTGCTTACTTGAGTAACAAGTAAACTTGTGAAATCAAGAGCTAAGGCTCAACTAGCCTAAGGGATAAGCTTGATGTTGAAATATTTGCTTTAATATAATCCTTGAACATGAAAGCATGAATAATAAGAAACAACAAGTCTTAATGTATAAAATACACTCCAACTTTTAAATAGGAGCTAAAATACTTAAGTTGCCTACAATGGAAGTCCTTGGATACAATGGTATGATGCACGGTATACTTGGGACTACGGTCCATGAGCCACGACTCGAGGGGATGCCCCATTACATGTAATATGTTATTGACGACAGTTGGAGGTAACGGGGGAGTTGTACGGAGATTGGCGACAATTGGTTGGATAGTGAGAAGTATAGGATTACATGTTTCCGATATTAGCCATTGCTATGTGCTTTGAGCTAAGTATCTCTTGGACCTTTACGGTCAAACACGGACCAATGTTATTCATGACCAAATTATGATCCAAGGTAAACATGTTAAACAGATATGAACCTTATTGAGAAATTGAATATGAAATTCAAAAGAAAATCTTGAATAATTAATTATATCTTGAAATACTTAAATGACTTGACAAGAAATCTAGAACACTTGAATCAGTTGACATGAATTCTTAAAATACTCGAATTGCTTGACATGTAATGCTTGATTCTTGACATGAAACTCTTGAAATGATAATTGCCTATGCTTGGACCTTGTATTGTATGATTTTCCATTTTAAATACTTGCTACTTGAAAAGCTTGTTACTTAAAATGCTTGCTACTTGAAATGCTTGCTACTTGAAAATACTTAATACTTGACATGTAAACTTGAATTATGATCAATGGCCATTGTTTATCATACTACTCGAAAGAGGTAATGAAATATGTCATGATCAACTTGGTTGATACTAGATTCCTTGCTTGTTGCTTTTGAATTATGGTATGAATAATTACCAAATATTATCTAGATACATGGCTATATGATTACATGTTCAATTCGGATGCTACAAACATTGAATAGAATTACTTGATTTCATGAAACTTGATCTAATAATTACCAAATATTGTCTAGATACATGCCTATAAATATATATATGAACATGCTTTGAAATGACTTGTGCACATGTATATCTTAACTCGAATGCTCATGGGAATATATATATATATATATATATATATATGAATATACACGTTTAAGTATATGTTTCTTCTGCACATGTACATTCAATAATTTGAATGCCTTTGTGATTGTATACGCATATGCTATGTGCAAATACCATGCTTTATGTATGCCCTTGTGTGGACATCTTGTGTAGATAATTGATGCTTGTTAGACATGTCTATTAAGTGTAAATACATGTTATATAATTGTTGAGTAGACTTGTAAGCTCGATTGATTAAAAGGTGTGTACGTGATATGAAAACTACCTTAGAGTAATAATGTCATGGACTGTTCTACTTGTAATTATGTGTAAACATGTATAATGGATATATTTGAACAAATTAAAGGTCACCTTGGACTGTTTTTCTTATGTATATATACACACTTAATGGAATGTTTGAATAAAGACGAACACTCTAAGTATCAAGGCCTAATCTAAAGTAAATTAAGCAAGAAAGAAAAATAGCATAAAGCTTAAATGTCACTTGATATGATACTTGAATCGGCTTGTTTACATGATACTCGAATGAATACATGAAATGAGATGTGACTATACTTGAATTGTTATACTTGAGCATGCTTCTTGTCTTGACTCGATACTTGAATTGAAAACAATCCTCTTGCTAATATGCTATTCGAATTGTGATAGAAGCATGACATGATATAGATGGCTTGATCTTAACATTCTCATTGTATGTACTTGTTCTTGAAATGATATCATTAAATGGTAATAGCTATACATGATTACATGACTACATACTTGACTTGAAATGCTCGAAACCTTAAGCTAGACTTGACTTCACATGTTACAAACCCTAGCTAGGTTTATACTTGACTAAATGATACAAATCATGAAAATTGGTTAGTAATAGTTGCTACCTCACTAAGTACTTTTGTACTTGATCCCGAAGTCTGTTTTCTTAAGCTCCAAGCAAAAACAAGCAAGAGCTAAAGTATGAATCCATACTTGTTTCGTATTACTCCTAGTTGGTGGCACCTAGATTTGTATATTGTTAAGTTAGGACATGCATTTGATATTTTGAAAGCTTGTATATGATTATGAATTTGGCCTCTAATGTGCGAAGGCTTGATTGCTTAAATTTGAAGTAATTAATGACCTAATTTTCTTGTGAATGGAATAGTAAGCTGCGCATATAGGAACTCTGAGATTAAGTGAACACTTGCTAGCCATTGTATGCCATTCGAATGTCACATGTCCATGGGTAGGTAGTAGTTAACTTTGAATGAAATTGGAAGTAACTAATAAAAGTAAAGACCTATAATGAATAAGGAACTTGCTGATGCTTATATGATTAAATATGAGGTCTATGTGGTAAATTATCACGAATGATAAACATGATATGCTTGCTTGAGATTGGATTGCATGTATGTACATAAAAGCATGACTAGTTAAACCTACATGAAACATCTACATGACTTGAACGTAATGAGATTAGGTATAAAAGAATATGCTATTGTCTAAGTATGATATCTGAATGCTATGCATGGTCAGATGTTTAAGTAGTAGACATCCTTAAATGTAGAATTGCAAATGTATAATCAAGTTGGTAACCTAGGGTGAATAAAATACATATACTTGTTGTATGATAATATATAAATGTTTAAATGCCTTGTTAGTCACTCAACTCATCTAATAGGGATGAGTTATTGAAAAGTTTTAAATTTTTCGTGTTTCTAGTGTTTCCCATAACGCTCCTCAGTCGGTTTAATACAAAACTGGGGGAGGAGTGTTACAGGTACGGTCTTGGTCGCCTTGTGCTTCACACACTTCTTCTTTAGAGTGGCGATGGGTTGCTCGACCTTAGCTGGTTGTGGTGGTGGGTCTTGCTCACCTTGCTCATCCTGGTCGTGCTAGTCGTCCCAAGCATCACTTTCTTTGGTGGGGGTATTCAAAGCGCCACCGACAGAGCGTTTCAGATGATACTTTGTTCTTGGCGTGGAATTTGGTGTCAAGGCTGGTGCAGGGATATGAGTGTCGTCAACCATCTCTTCATCATCACTCTCGATGGTGACTGGATCATCTGCATGGGTCTCGCTCAAAGGGGCTTCTATAGGGACCATTCCTTTATTTTTACGTAGCGACGAGGAGTTTCTATGGCATCAACAGTGGCTGGTTCGTGAGTAGCTGGCTCTGGTTGTGTAGGGGTTGTGTGTAGGGCTGGGGTTCTCTTGGGCGTAAGAGGGTCATTCGGGGTAGCTAGCAGGGTTTATAGGAAGGGGGAAATCGTTGGTCTTGTGCGAAAACATCTCTTTAAAGTAGGAATTCATCACAACGTCCCTTTCCTTGACATAATTGAAGAAAGTATGCAAGTTGTTGTGCATCTCCTCCATTTCAGCCTTTAGGCGACTAGTGGAGGCTACCAAAGAGGCAAGCCTTACTGTAGCAAAATTTCAAGCTCCACCATCAACAGTTTCTGTTGGAGCATCTTCATCAAATCCCTTCAGCCCTGGGATCTGGTCGGGGGTCAATCATTGCTTCCCTTTTTGCACCTTGTCCTCTTCATCTTCATAGACTTCCTTCTTCCGAAAGAGGGTCATGATCAGATTGGGGAAGGTCAAGGGGCTAGATTTTCTCTTTAAGCAGGCATAAAATTCACCCACTATAATCTTCCCCACAACAATCGGCCGCCCGTTAAGAATAAAGTGCAAGAAGAGCAATCTATTAAGGGCTACAATAGACTGATGAGAGGTCGGCATCAAGTGTGTTTTGATGTAATGGTTCCAAAGCTTGGCATTGGGCTTCAAACTCTCCATCTCCACTATTTTGTTGGTTAGGTTCAACTCGGTTCCCCTGAAACATAGGTCCTCCAAGACTTCTTTGTGTGTCTGGGCATCGCGGTTTTAGCAAAATTTGTGTGCTAGTCAACCATATTCTTTAGTCCAAAAAACTTGTTTATCATAGCAGCGATAAACTTGGTTTGGTCGCCACACATGTAGACACTGAACTGTGTAGGGCTTCTGAGATGGGCATAAAACTCCCTCACCAGTGGCACATGTATGTTGCCCGGGTGCTTGACAAATGATTCCCTATTTTGTTTGGTAATAACATCCATCACCTCATTATAAAAACCTTCCTCACTCTCAGAAGAAAAAAAAATCCTTGTTCGGGGAAGACTTTTCGCTCTTTAATTTGCTGGAAGCGTTGCTTGGTCGCCTCATCATGGAACTTCTTGATTTCGATGAACGTCTGGGCTTGTGCTCTACTAGAAGTGCCGATCACATTTTTGCAGTGAACCATTATTGAAGGAAGGGAGCAAAGCTTTTTGGATACGATTAGGGTTTTGGGGGGCAAAGTTGTAGAAGATGAAGAAGAAGATGAGTTGAAGGAAAATAAAGAAAACAAAGCAAAATGAAGTTGAAGGAGGAATGTTTGATAAGAAAGAAACTGACAAAGTGGGGGGAGATAATGGGTGTGACGGTTATGGAGCTTGGGGAAGAGAAAGGATGTGATAGGGAGTTCATGAAAATCACCCCTTTTTCGCCCTTTTTGTGCCGTCCAAAAGCTTTGGATAAGTGTAGTCCCTTTCAACTTCCTTCCATAGGGTAAAGACAAAACCCTAACATAGTTTAGAAATATTTCCCTTCCTTAAACTCTCCCCTCGCGTGACACCTATAGCTAGAGAAGACAGTCTGACACGGGGTAATAAAAGAAACATAACATAATAACATAAAATAAGGAATAAAAAGACAAAGAATATAAAACTAAACAAAATGTATTTATGGATATATTAAGCAGAAAGAAAAATGCTATAGCAAATAGAAAAAAAGAGGGTTCAAACTCTCATAGATCATGAAGAAGCAATGAGGACTTGTCACGCAAGATCGGAGATCCTATGTAGGCCTTCAGTATTTGGCCATTGACCTTGAAGATAGTATCATCGTCAAGGTTCTTGATGTCTACACCACCATGGGGATAGACCTTGTGCACTTGGATTGGGCCTGACCATCGTGAATTTAGTTTGCTAGGGAATAGCTTAAGCCTAGAGTTGTAGAGGATCACTTGTTGGCCTTTTGAGAAATGTCGTGGAAAAAGATGTTTATCATGCCACTTCTTTGTTTTCTCCTTGTACAAGCGCGCATTCTCATAAGCTTGGGCTCTAAATTCTTCCTTCTCATTCAGCTCCAACAACCTTCTTTCAACAGCAAGTTGGGCGTCCATATTGAGCTTTTTAATGGCCCAATAAGCCTTGTGTTCTAGCTCGATGAGAAGGTGACATGCTTTGCCATAGACAAGCTTGAATGAGGATATTCCCAAAGGTGTTTTAAAAGCTGTGCGATAAGCCCCTAAGGCTTCATCAATCTTTGGAGACCAAACTTTCCTTTTGGGGTTGACCATCTTCTCCAATATTTATTTTATCTCTCGATTAGAGATCTCAGCTTGGCCGTTGGTTTGGGGGTGATATGCCGTAGCAATTGTGTGCCTCGCCCCATATCTTTGTAATGCTTTAGCAATGAGCTTGTTGTCGAAGTGGGTTCCCTCATCA
The DNA here is from genome assembly GCA_019671005.1 of Hibiscus mutabilis. Lineage (NCBI taxonomy): Eukaryota > Viridiplantae > Streptophyta > Magnoliopsida > Malvales > Malvaceae > Hibiscus > Hibiscus mutabilis. The sequence goes on from CM033712.1 coordinate 32,443,855, forward strand.
CTTATGATGGCTCTTGAAGCTCCAAATCTTGTGAAAATTTTATTTTGAAAGAACTTTTAAATTGTCTTGGAGTCATTTTTGGTGTAGCCACTGCCTCAACCCATTTTGACATATAATCCACAACTAATAAGATGTAGAGATCTCCAAATGATGAAGGGAAAGGTCCCATGAAATCTATTCCCCATACGTCAAAGAGCTCCACCTCTAGGATGTTTTGGAATGGCATTTCATGCCTTCAAGATATATTCCTCGTCCTTTGTCATCTATCACAAGCCTTGCAATATTCATGTGCATCCTTGAAGAGTGTAGGCCAATAGAATCCAGATTGTAGGACCTTCGCAACAGTCCTAGTTCCTCCATAATAGCCTCTACACGAAGATGAATGTCAATGGAATAAGATCTCCTTTTGCTCTTATTCAGGGACACATCTTCGAATCATTTGGTCAGCATATTGCTTGAATAAATAAGGCTCATCCCAATAGCAGAATCGCACATCATGTCTAAATTTTCTTCTTCCTTGGCTATTCAAATTAGGAGGCAAAATACCACTAACGAGAAAGTTAACAATATCTGCACACCACATAATTACTGCAGCAAATAATATTTTCTCATCAGGAAATTTCTTAATTTCTAGTTCGTCACTGCATTCAACCTTGTTCTTTAGCCTAGAAAGTGATCAACAACTTGATTTCTAGTTCCCTTTCTATCCTTAACCTCTAAGTCAAATTCTTGTAAGAGAAGTATCCACCTAATAAGTCTAGGTTTAGCATCTTTTTAGTCACTAAGTACTTAATAGCTGAATGATCGGTATGTACAATGACCTTAGTGCCTATTAAGCATGCTATAAACATATCAAATGCAAACACAACATCCAACAATTCTTTCTCCATGGTTGTGTAATTGATTTATGCATCATTTAAAAGTGTGGCTAGCATAATAAATAAGATGAAAGATTTTACCTTGGTGTTGCCCAAGTGATGCCCCCACGACATAGTCACTTGCATCACACATAAGCTCGAATGGTGATGTCCAATCTGAGGGAATAACAATGGGTGCTAAGATAAGCCGTTCTTTAAGTTCCTTGAATGTGCTGTAGCAATCTTTATCAAACACGAAGGGTTAGTTTTGATGTAGCAAAATGCAAAAAGGCTTGGAGATCTTGGAGAAGTCCTTTATGAACCTCCTATAGAAGCCAACATGTACCAAGAAGCTCCGAATGCCCTTCACGGTGGTGGGAGGAGGTAGCTTCTCAATCACTTCAACCTTTGCTTTGTCCACCTCTATCCCTTTTTGTGATATATTGAGGCCTAAAATAGCCCCTTAGGCCACCATAAAATGTCACTTCTCCTAATTGAGCACTAAGTCAGCTTCTTCACATCTCTTAAGCACCGTCACATCCCGAATACTAGCTGAGTCATAAATAGGTTTTGGTGATTGTAAATTTTGAATCTGATGTGTTAAGCGTTTGTAATGGTTGACTTTTGTACCCCTCGTGTATAATGAAGTTACATATTGGTCCCCTTTGAATAGTTTAAGTCTTCCTTGTATGAAATTCAAAGTCAAATTGCAAAATCTGGGCTAGGCGTATCGATACAGTCATGCCAGTATCGATACAGTCCAACTGCCAATAACTAACTTATCTATTGGGCATGAGCGTATCAGTACGGTCAAGAGTGTATTGGTACGGGTCCCTATTTTGAATACATTCAAAGTCAAAAGCTGAAAAAAGTAAGCAGTGTGCTTACTCACCTCCTTGGTTGACCATCCCATGTGAAATTATCAGAAAATTTATTTATATTAGATAAAAAGTAGTGATTAGATAGATGGCTTGGGGTTGAGCAAACCCCCACCCAAGGGAAATGTTTCCATTGGCTTAAGGTTAGGTGGGCAATTATTAAGGAAGTAAAATAGGGTTTTAAAGCAATTTGGTAAAAAGGGAAAGCTCCCATCTCTGTTCTTGCCGTCTACCGAAACTAAATCCACCTTGCTATCAAAAGAAGCACACACTTCCATTAGTGTCTTTAACCTCTAGCTAAACTAGCATCTTGGTGCAATCCTCGATCATCGTTCGACTTCAATACCCCACTTGAAAGCTCATAACTCGATAAGCAAAACCCTCATTCGATTTGATGATTCCAATCTCTATTGAAGTTTAATTCCAAAATTAGGTTTTCCCATTCATATGGGAACCCATGAATTAGGGGTTTGATTTTGTTAATTCAATGTTGTCCCTAAACTTCGGTAAGTTTGAAATATGTTTTCGAATCCTTAATTCGAATTCTAATGTAATCCTAACTTTGTGCTAGCTCAAGTGTTGGAGAAAGATCCCTTGTCATCTCCAAAGAAAGGTAAGCGCAGTGGAGTTGTAATTCGAGAGCCTCGTAGTCAAGGTAAGTTTAGTCCTGTCAAGGGATAGCCTCGGTGCCATCCCATTGAATTGTTGTGGTTTGCTATGCATTGTGTCAAAGCTCAAGTAGTGCAATCGGCTATAAATTCGAATGGTAAGGTTGGGTAAGCCCTTGTGTCATTTTGATATGGTTATGGATATACATGTGACATATGATCCGGTATAAATGAACTATGAAAATGATATGTTGAAAAATGAACAACTATGTTATATTATGTGAAAGTGATATGGCTATGTGATGATTCGATGTACACATGTACGATGATATGCTATGGAGCTACAGCTCACTTTTGTTTCTGATATATTATGGCCTACGAGCGAAAAGGTAAAAAAATACAATGATATATATGAACCCTGGAAACTTGTGAGTTTTGGATACAATAGGCATGCCATAGGGTTATTTGAGCTCGTATAAGTAAGGGTGGACTACGGTATGGGGCTACGGCCTATATGTGGCAGAGATAAGGATAGATTGTGTAAGGGATTTATCCAGAGCTACCACTCAAGACTACAACCTATTTTCTGATATATGTGTTGGTGTAAAGGGGAATCCGTGTATCTATTTGTTATATTGTCCAAGGAAATTAATATGTGATTAATTATGCTATGTTTATGTGAGAATATGATATATGTTCCCAAAAATGATGCTTAAGAAATTGACGATGTTATTATGATGCCTAATTAAGTTGCCATGCCATTCTTGATGATAGATTGTCATGCATGTCATGTTATTCTGTTATGCTTGTTATGACTACCTCACTAGGCTATATAAGCCTAACATATGTGTGTCTCATGCATTTTCAGGATCTTGAGATCTTCCGAGCTGGATCGTGTAATCTCCTGAGTGCAAGTCACTTCCGCAAGTTATATGTATGTTTGCTTCGTTTCTGAACTCCTAGTGTGGTGGCATAAGGTCTAAATTTGTTTTAATGGCCTATTTCAATATGTTTGTATAAACCTAAAATAGCCTAGGTAATGTATGTGACGAATGGTATAGTTTGGGGTTGGTAACCTAGTGAAAATGAGCCTAAATGCATTAATTGGTTAAGTCATAGTAAATGGATTCAGATTTACATGAAATTTGGCATGTTGGTAGTTTATAATGTTTAAAGCTTACTGGTAAAATTTGGTAATATTCGGACAGCGCTTGCTAGGTTAATTTGATTAAAAACCAATAAAAATCTATCATTACAGGCCACGTGATAAGTGTTCAAAAGTACTATTTTTATTACCCTTTTTACTCATATTATTGTTAGACTTAAGCTCATAATAGTTGCATAATTAGTCATCCATGCATTAATTCATGTTTCTTTCCACCGTTGAGCTTGATTACATAACTTGGTGATTTTTGTGGAAAAAGATGCTGCTTTGGTATGTTTTTGTGTGTGTGCAGAATCACTTGCCTAAACAAGGCTAGAACCAGTTGCCAGGGCAATGCATGAAGGAGATGCCGAGCTAGTTGCCAGGGCAATGCATGAAGAAGACGCCGAGCCAGTTGCCATGGCAATTGTCGACAAGAGCAAAGGTGATATGGCAGTCGAAATTAATGACTAGACAAGCCCAAGATGACGTGGAGCAAAGCCCAAACCCAAAGGAATTTGATTTCCATGCAGAGATTAAAGAAGAATTAAATTCCAAGAGGATAGGAGAAGTTATAGTAGGAATACAATTATAATAAAGAATTATATTCTTTAAAGATAATTTAATTCCAACTTAAACTCCTCCTCAAAGAAGGACTTTGGCCTAGCCCTATAAATAAGAAGGAGATTTCGACAATTCCATAGAGAGCAAGAGGAGAGGATTTTCGACAACTCCAAAGGGCAAGAAGGAAGAGATTTTGACAAGATAACAAGGACGGAGAGTTCGATTTCTTCTTCTTCTTTGCTTCCATTAGATTCATGGTTTGGGGATTATTCTTTTTATATCTTTTGAACCCAACCATGAACTAACTTGATTGGTTGGGGTTATTGTGTTTTGTTGTTGTGAGAAACAATTGGATTTTTCATCTATTTATCTAATATCGAGAGATTTAGATTCAAGAAATGAATGAATATGATCTTTATTCAATCTATTGATGGTGAAGATTAATCCGACTTAGGAATAAGTTAAGGATTTCAACGGCTAACAGGAGCGCAAGATTGGTTGTTGTTCACCCTTGATTCACGCAGGGATGTATTATCAAGGCATGCACAAGTAGCTAGAGTTTCGACTGAGGGATAAGAAGAAACCATTGAAGAACGCTTCGCTGAACCTTGAAGTTACTGCCCAGACGCCCAAGTAGTTGCCCAGCTAGTTGCCCAGGCAACCATCGATTAGTTGCCAAGGCAACCCCGCTGTGCAAGTTGCCACGGCAACTGAGTTGCCCTTGCACTCTTTTACCAAGACGATCCAATCGGCTATCACACCTCAACTCACGATAACCTGGCCTATTCTCTCTTTTACTTTCATCTATTCTTTTAGTTTATTGCTCTTAGTTTACTCGTTAATTAGAACTCCTATTATCAATTGTGTTTTTACTTTTCACAGTGCAGTAACTTAAGCAAAGTGGCCCAAACCAATCCCTGTGGAGACGATACTCGATACTCATATCACTTTATTACTTGCGACGTGTATACTTGCACAATTGCATAGCACTTATCACACGCAACAAGTTTTTGGCGCCATTGCCGGGGATTGGAAGATATGAATCATTCCAATCAAGAGTTTCTTGATGTTGGAAGATATGAATCAATCCAATCAAGAGTTTCTTGCACCCTTTGAGGATTACCTATACCAACCGAGAAAAGCCCAAAGAATTTATACCGTGGAAAAATCTTGTGCTATGTGTGGAGAACATCATGTGTTTGAAAATTGCCCTCACATTTTTGGTGCATATAACTACATGGAGGACCATAGAGGGAACCAGCAGCAAAATTCTTCATGGTATGGTCAAAAAGCTCAAATTTTTTTTACCATAACAATTTTGCCGCGACAACAGATATGCCATGGCAATGTAGTCCTTTTCAAGAGCATTCCAATTCCTTGGAGGAAACGTTACTAGCTTCCTTGGCTAGACTTGACAGATCAGTTGAAGAGATTCGAGAACTATCAAAATCTATGGATACGAGGATAGCTCAGTGGGAAGCAACCTTGGGGATTTAGAAGATCAATTGGGGAGATCAACATATGTCATGGATAACATGCACCAACAATTCATTCCTATGGATACTGACGTCCCAAGGCAAGAGGATAAGGAGCAATACAAAGAAATCTCCTCGATATGTGAGGAACAACTAGAACCTCAAAGTCAAGAGGATGCCAATGAGAGAGACTGCCCAACACATGATGAGCTTGAACAACAAATTGCCTCAGCAATGATTGAGGAGCCTGAACAGAGCAATGCCGCGACAACGCTCGATGAAGCTGAGAACAAAAATACTACAACAAATTCTGAGGAACCTGATGCCCAGAAGGTTACAACGTTGATGTTGAAGCAGGAATGTGTAGATTGCTCTCATCTACAATTACCACGGCAATTACACGACCACATGCAAGATCAACAAGATGATAATACTTTTCCAATGGAATATGAGCAGGCAATAGTTGAACCCTTTGAATTCTTTAAAAACTCACCTCGTCCATTGCAGGTATGTCTTGAGAAACCGAGGTTGGTAGATTTGAAGCCATCGAAATCTCGACTGATGGAGATGTTTGAGAGGCCAAAAGAAAAAGGTGTTTGGATTCATAAAGCTCTTCAGAAAATTGATTTTTCCCTTGACTTAAAGCAAAATTTGACAACTGATTGCCACGACAATTGGCTTGAGCAGCAATTGCCACGATAACAAAGGCTACATCCAACCATGATAGAAGTCGACAAGAATGAGGTAATTGAATGGTTGAGAATGAATATAATTTTTCCTATTAATATATTTGTGCCTTCAGGAATAGTAGCAAGGTGGAGAGTATACATGGACTACAAGCGAACAAAGAAGAAAGACACCTTCACCATGGTAATGCAAAAGGGAGTAGCTGGGAGCACATTGGCCCAACTCTTTTTAAGCAATATTGTCACCCGATGGAGGGTACGAATGGACTATAAGAAGTATCGGAAACGATTCTCCTCAAGTTTTCTCAGATATGCAGTAACATTAGAAGTGGTCACTTTAGGAGATGCCTGAGCATGCTCTCCTTTCAATATTTTCTTTTTCTTTTTATTTTCATTTTTATTTTTAGGAGATATTTTATTTTTCTTCATTATCTTTAGTTTCCAGGTTTTCTTTATTTTCTTTTCCACAACAAGACTCAAAACCACCATGCTAAGGAAATTTACTGCCGACTACTTGCCACAGCAACCACAACAGAAACTGGCAATGCCCAGGCAACAACAATGGCTTCGGCAACTACTGATGCCCATGCAAGTGAACCTGCATCGGCAAACATGGATCAAATCAAAGCAATGCTATTCACGTGGTACCAGCTTTCAACCACCGATTGAAAAATGAATCAAGCAAACGGCACGAAGGAAACTTATCACTCGAGGTGACGACCTCTCTGACTAACTCATTTCATTTAGTTTATTTTAAATTTTGTTTCACTTTTACGTGCATTGAGGACAATGCTTCTCTCGAGTTTGGGGGGGTGTTGGTTTCTAGTTAGTTTCATGTTTAGTTGCATTCATCTTTAGCAATCACATATAGGTTGCATATGTTACTTGCCATGCCTTTAATTTGATTTAATTGCTTAAGACTTGTTGAATATCCAATGATGAATTTTTGCCACTGCACTTAATTGAAAGAACCTTTAATTTTAGGATTACATGAAAAGAACATAGAATTTTACTATGATGCTGAATATTTTTTTACACGGTTGTGGCTTGTTTATTGAAAGAAACTTAGTGAACTTAGGTTGCTGAATATTTTTTGTGCTATCCGTTAAATTATAAGGTGATCATACTTTGTGCCACGGTTTCGAGGTTTGAATTCAAGTTTGAAGCATGTCTTTGATGATTAAAGTCTTGGCAGGTAATTGTTAGTTTGCATTGTTTGAGGACAAGCAATAGTTCGAGTTTGGGGGATTGGCAATTGGTGTTAGTTGGTGTTGGTTTCTAGTTAGTTTCATGTTTAGTTGCATTCATCTTTAGCAATCACATATAGGTTGCATATGTTACTTGCCATGCCTTTAATTTGATTTAATTGCTTAAGACTTGTTGAATATCCAATGATGAATTTTTGCCACTGCACTTAATTGAAAGAACCTTTAATTTTAGGATTACATAAAAAGAACTTAGAATTTTACTATGATGTTGAATATTTTTTTACACGATTGTGGCTTGTTGATTGAAAGAAACTTAGTGAACTTAGGTTGCTTAAAATTAGGGTAAATTTAAAATTGAAAATTAAAAGTTAAATTCTTGCTAGAGGTGCCTGAAACTGGCTCTAGTAGTAAATGCACTTTCTTGCTAGAGGTGCCTGAAACTGGCTCTAGTAGTTAATGCACATTAAAGAATCGCTAGAGGTGCCTGAAATTGGCTCTAGTCGACTAAAATAAAATGAGGAATTGCTTACTTTGCTAGAGGTGCCCGAAATTGGCTCTAGTGAAAATAAAAATAAATGCCCCGATAATTAAATTAATAAAAGCCTGTAGTTCACATAGAATCTTGAAAATCAACTTGTTCACAACTACGCACACACATTGTCACGAGCATTATAGTTTGGTTCCGGGTAATTTTTGTGCTATCCGAAAAATTAAAAGGTGATCATACTTTGTGCCACGGTTTCGAGGTTTGAATTCAAGTTTGAAGCATGTCTTTGATGATTAAAGTCTTGGCAAGTAATTGTTAGTTTGCATTGCTTGAGGACAAGCAATAGTTCGAGTTTGGGGGCGTGATAAGTGTTCAAAAGTACTATTTTTATTACCCTTTTTACTCATATTATTGTTAGACTTATGCTCATAATAGTTGCATAATTAGTCATTCGTGCATTAATTCATATTTCTTTCCACCGTTGAGCTTGATTACATAACTTGGTGGATTTTGTGGAAAAAGATGCTGCTTTGGTGTGTTTTTATGTGTGTGCAGAATCACTTGCCTAAACAAGGCTAGAACCAGTTGCTAGGGCAATGCATGAAGGAGATTCTGAGCTAGTTGCCAGGGCAATGCATGAAGGAGATGCCGAGCCAGTTGCCATGGCAATTGTCGACAAGAGAAAAGGTGATATGGTAGTCGAAATTAATGACTAGACAAGCCCAAGATGACGTGGAGCAAAGCCCAAACCCAAAGGAATTTGATTTCCATGCAGAGATTAAAGAAGAATTAAATTCCAAGAGGATAGGAGAAGTTCTAGTAGGAATACAATTATAATAAAGAATTATATTCTTTAAAGATAATTTAATTCCAACTTAAACTCCTCCTCAAAGAAGGACTTTGGCCTAGCCCTATAAATAAGAAGGAGATTTCGATAATTCCATAGAGAGCAAGAGGAGAGGATTTTCGACAACTCCAAAGTGCAAGAAGGAAGAGATTTTGACAAGATAACAAGGACGGAGAGAGTTCGATTTCTTATTCTTCTTTGCTTCCATTAGATTCATGGTTTGGGGATTATTCTTTGTATATCTTTTGAACCCAACCATGAACTAACTTGATTGGTTGGGGTTATTGTGTTTTGTTGTTGTGAGAAACAATTGGATTTTGTTTAGGTAATAAGAGTTTGCACTTTTCTATTCAAGGTTTACTCATTCTTGGCTTTTATTCTTGTTTGCTAGTGAATTGGGAGAGGATCTCGTAACTTCATCTATTTATCTAATATCGGGAGAGTTAGATTCAAGAAACGAATGAGTATGGTCTTTATTGAATCTATTGATGGTGAAGATTAATCAAGCTTAGGAATAAGTTAAGGATTTCAACGGCTAAGAGGAGCGCAAGATTGGTTGTTGTTCACCCTTGATTCACGCAGGGATGTATTATCAAGGCATGCACAAGTAGCTAGAGTTTCGACTGAGGGATAAGAAGAAACCATTGAAGAATGCTTCACCGAACCTTGAAGTTGCTGCCCAGACGCCCAAGTAGTTGCCCAGGAAACCATCGATTAGTTGCCAAGGAAACCCCACTGTGCAAGTTGCCACGGCAACTGAGTTGCCCTTGCACTCTTTTACCAAGACGATCCAATCGGCTATCACACCTCAACTCACGATAACCTGGCCTATTCTCTCTTTTTCTTTCATCTATTCTTTTAGTTTATTGCTCTTAGTTTACTCGTTAATTAGAACTCCTATTATCAATTGTGTTTTTACTTTTCACAGTGCAGTAACTTAAGCAAAGTGGCCCAAACCAATCCCTGTGGAGACGATACTCGATACTCATATCACTTTATTACTTACGACGTGTATACTTGCACAATTTCGTAGCACTTATCACACGCAACACCAGGGCATATTGATACGAGTGATGGCATATCGATACGGCCCATGCATAATTGGTCTGGTCAATCTTTGTCAAACAGGGCATATCGATTCAGTTTGGGGGTATCGGTACAGAATTTGGGATGAAAAATGGTATCGATACGGTTTTATAGCGTATCGGTACGGGGTCAACGTGGTTAATGCGTATCGATACTGGATTAGCTGTATCAGTACGGGTTCTCTTCGAATCTAGAAATCTGAAATTAGGCTTAGCGTATCGATACGACCCTTAGGGCATCGTTACGGTGTTAGTTAATTATATTATAAGGAGTAAAAAGAAGTTTTAAGCAGTTTGCAAATTGGTCACTAATAACTATACAGTCTAATTAATAGTTTTAACAATATCTGATAGTATTGAAACTTCGCAAACTAATAATTGGTAAGTGTAATTACATGTTGGTAATAAAAAATCCAGATTAGGGTCGCTAATTTGTAAAGTTTATGATTTAGTCTCTAAGTTGAAAAAGGGTAAAATTGACCTCGATTCTAATACGACTAGTAACGAATAGGTTCGACAAACTTTGAAAATGACTAATAAAATATTCTAAACTTCAATTATGTTTTTCGACCTCCAAATAAGTTTCCAGTAACACTATCCGACCCATTTCCCTACCAGACCGGGAAGGGGTGTTACAAGCACCATTGCTAAATTTCCCAAGCATGACTCGAAGTCATCTCTGGAGGTTGAAAAATCATCCATGAATATCTCCAAAAACTCTTCTACCATATCCGAGAAGAGGCTAACATGCATCTTTGAAAAGTAGCTGGAGCCTTGCAAAGTCCAAAGGGCACCCTCCTAAAGGTGTGAGTACCATAGAGGCATGTGACCGTTGTCTTCTTTTGGTCCTCTAGTTCTATAGCAATTTGGTTGTACCCTGAGTATCCTTCAAGGAAGCTATAGAAAGATTTTCCCGCCATGCGATCTAGCATTTGATCGATGAATAAGAGAGGAAAATGGTCCTTCTTGGTTGCCTTAGTGAGCTTCCGATAGTCCATGCAAATCCTCTACCCCTTGATGGTCCTTGTTGGTAAGAGTTCATTGTTCTCATTGCTCACACCGGTCATGCCTCCTTTCTTTAGTACACATTGCACCAGGCTGACCCACGAACTGTTGGATATCGGTAAATAGCTCCAACCTTGAGCCACTTAATTATTTCCTTCATCGCCACCTTCTTCATGACTAGATTAAGCCTTCTTTGGGGTTCAACAGAATTGATGTGGCATTCATCAAGCAAAAATTTATACATACAAATAGTAGGGCTTATACCCTTCAAGTCAGCCATAGTCCAACCTAAAGCTTTTTTATGTTGAGATAACACATTTATCAAGCTACGTTCTTGTTCAGCTTAAGACTATAAGAGATTATCACATGCAAAGTCTCATTGCAACACAAATAAGCATATTTAAGGTGTGATGATAAGGGTTTTAATTCTAATATGGGTGAATGCTCAAGTGTGGGTTTTGGAGGAGTAAATTCAGCAAAATCTAAAGGTTCAAATTGCATACGTAGTCTAGCTATGAGCAAGATAGACTTTTGCACCTCCAATGGGAACTCCTCGAGCTCCTCATTGTCATCTTCATTGAGCTTCAAATAGTCCTCAATATGCAAAAAAATTGCTACAATAAAATTCTGCAGCTTCCTCGTTAACCATAGAATCCATGCCTTGAAGACATTGACACTCATCATGCTTATCCACATACTTAAGGGTGTTGAAGACATTTATGGTCACCCTCTGATCAGCCACACTCATGGTGAATTCAAAATTCACCCAGTGGCTAGGAATGGTTGCCCCAAAATAATGGGTGCATTATCGTTAGCTTCGCAATCGAGAATGAGAAAGTGAACTTGGAAGACAAATTTGTCCACCTTTACCACAACATTTTCGGTCATTCCTTCAGGACAAACATGGGATTGATCTGCTAGTTGCAAAATAACAGTGGTATGCCTTGCATTTCCCATACCAAGCTTAATAAATACTGACTTGGACATTAGATTCACACTAGATCCAAGATCGCATAGAGCTCTCCCTACATAATTATCACCTATCGAACATGGGATGATAAAGCTGTCTGGATCCTTCCTTTTAGGTGGCAATTTTCTCAACACAAAATAGCACTATTTTGTAGTAGCAACAGTCTCATACTTATCAACCTTCCGCTTCTTTGTGACGATATCCTCGAGAAACTTAGCATAATTGGGCATTTGATCAATGGCCTATATAAATGGGACATTGATGTATAGCTGGTCAAGAATATCTACGAATTTCTTGAATTGAAGGTCTTCATTTTTCTTCTTCAATCTTTGACGGAAATGTGGTGGGGGTCTGACTTCTTCGTCTACTAGTAGGGGTTTATCTTTTGTTGTAGCAATATTTGGTCATCCATTAGTAGGTTCACTTGTCGAGCCCTCATTCTTGTCCTCTTTAAGAGTTGAATCCGCTTGCAACACAGGTTCTTCATGCATTGTCTTGGGGCTGGAATCATCTACTTTCTTCCCCCCAAATTTATCTTCTTTGTTAAGTTGGGTTCTACTCCTTAAAGTAAGAGCACTACACTGCTCCTTGCCATGAGCTTTAGTGACTTTAATATCACTAGGTAGACTGCCCTAAGGTCGAACATGTAAAGCTTGCATGATTTGACCTACTTGGGTTTTCAAAGCTCTCAAAGACGAACTATGACTTTGTAGCAATGCTCCTTGTCTCTTAATAGATGCAACGTGGTCTTGAAATAAAGCCTTCATAGTTGTCATAAAGTCTTGGAAAGTAGCTTCCAAAGAATTGTTGTTTGATGAAGATGCTGAACCCTTGATGTTTTTTTGTCATGGCATATTTTGCTGAAAATCAGGGGTTCAGTCAAATTTTGTTGCCAACCCAAACTTCCGTTATTGTTGTGTCCCTAATTTCCATAAGAAAGATTAGGATGCTGATGGCATCCTGGGTTATAAGTGTTCTAATAGGGGTTGGAGTTGTTCCTATTGAAGTTCCCCACATAGCTGGATGACTCGTAGTTTTCGGGGCACTTGCTCACATGATGATTTACATCACAACGAACACAAGCAGTTGCTACCTTCAATTCCTTCACCTCATGAGGATGTTGGAGATTTTTCAACATATTTGTATTGACCGACAATTGAGCTAAAATATATTCGTTGGCATCAAGCTTACGTGTCCTATGAGTCTTCCTCCCCGTTCCAGGTCTTGAAGTAGGAAATTGGTAATCATTGTTTGCTATCCTATCAAGGATATCAAATGCTTCTTCAGGCGACTTGTCCAGCAAAGTTCCATTTGCTGAAGCATCTAGTATCATCCTCGTGGGAGCATTGACACCATTGTAGAACATCACAACTTGCGCCCAGTCGTGAAAACCATGATTCGTATATTTGTGAAGCAGTCCCTTGTATTTATCCTAGCACTCGAACATTAACTCGTCATCAGCTTCATGAAAGGAAGCAATATCATTCCTTAGTTGAGTGGTCATGTTGGTTGGATTATACCGCAGCAAAAAGCTCTTGCATAAATCTATCCATGATTCCATCGAACAGGCAGGTACTCCACTCAACCATTCTCGTGCTCGATCACCCAATGAATAAGGAAATAACTTGAGCTTAAGCACATCTTCATGCACAACTTGTTGTCTAAAGGAGTCACTGTAACACCCCTACCCCGGGTTAGTAGCAAACCGGCTCGGGAGCATTACCAAGCAAGAACATTACATTACAAGAACAAGGCAAGAATAGGTTAACTCTTCCCTATTAGATGAGTTACTTATTTAGCAAGCAACCAAGCACACTTAGCTATCAAACAAACAATCTCATGTTTGTTTACAAGTCATTATAGGTTACTACTTCAACATTTTAATTAAAATCATCATACACTAACATTTGAATAGCCTAAGTGAGTAAACATGCCTCCATCTCATTTCATTGTTACTTAGATTGATACATGTAACATTTCATACATAATTTGCTAGACTTGGTCATTTGTACATGTAACATTCATGCCATTCAATCAAGTATACATTGATTCACGTAACCATACGAATAAAATTGTTAAGCTAGGACATGATTAATCCATTCAATTACACATATATGCACAACAACAATCTTTAATTATAGGGAATTTGTGTTCATTACATACTATAGTCTTAACAACTATTTTCTTAACATGGAAGGCCCATACAAGAGCATATATATATACAAGCACTCAAAACATCAAGTAGCCATGTTCATGCATATATACAATCCTCCTAAAACAAACAAGATGCATGGTCTATTCCTAGCTATATGTATATGTATAGGTGCCACCAACTAGGAGAAATACAAAACAAGTATGAACCATATTTTAGCTATGCTTGTGTATTGCTTCGAGCTGAAGAAATCAGGCTTCAGGATCAAGCAACGATTGAATCCTTTATCCTGTGTTGGGAAGGATGAAAACAAGAGTGATAAGTACAAGAATGTACTTAGTGAGGTAGTAATTAGTTCTAACCAATTATTATATCAAATTAAGTGTCAATTAGTCAAGAATGATCCTAGCTAAGGATTTCAAGCATTCGACTAGCATAAGATGCAAGAGACAATGAATCATAATTCATGCTTACATAACAAGAAATCAAGCAAATCATGCTTGCGTAACAAGAAATCAAGCAAATCATGCTTAAATGGCAAGTAATCAAGCAAATAATGCTTACATGACAAGTAATCAAGCTATTCATGCTTATTAGTTCATTTATTTTCTTTTAACACAATCCTTGGTTCATAGTTTGTTTAGGTAATCGAGTCTCCAACCAACTTTCACCCCAAGATGTACCATAGTACTGGTCAACCCTCCTACCATCGCCACAGACCACATACGTACCCTCCGTCTATTGCAAATTAGGGGCCTTAGCCATGGACCGTAGTCCACCCTGACACAATGAGCTCTAGACTCTAATGCATGCCCTTCTACCTATTCAACTAGCAACCAAGGTTGTTTGATTACACTTCATTTATTCAAGGATTTCAAGCCTTTCAAGTTCAAGATCACGTATCATTCAAGTGTGTAAGTTCATGTCAAGCATTATCTTTATTTCAAGAGTCATTTCAAGTATTGCATGGCAAGTTTATACATGCATTAAACCCTTAGGCCATTAGATCCATAACTCATCATTTCAAGTGTTCATTGCATCATCTAAGCTAGCATTTCAAGCATTAAGTTTAAGGAATTGGTCACAATACCATGTCATGCTTACAAGCATCAATGTTACCACATATACATGCTAGCATTCTATTTATACAATACTTCAAGGATGTAGTCAAGTTTCATGTATAATCTTACTTCATACTTCCCTTGTTAGATCATGATCATATTAAGTCAATTTCAATAATACAAGTATTTAGACATGCTTGTTTTTGTTAGGACCTAGTCTTAACTCTAGAATAAACCACACTCACAATACTCCCCAAGCTAGCTAGTCTCGAAAGACTATTCCCTTTTGCTTGTCCCTTGAATGCTCGACTTTAGATCCTTCTCCAAAGTCCTCTCCTTGCTCTAGTAAATAACATAGATAGAACAAGGTCAAAACATGAAATCACAAAATCATTCAACATGGTAGCAAGGTTAATACATTATATATACAAAACAGATAGCATCTTATGTACACACCTTAATGCAAATTACCAAACTGCCTACATTCCATATTAAGGCAAAACAGGGCAGTAATTAAACTATCCCAAAACTGTTTGCAAAACAGTTTACAAAACTGCCACATTTACCTAAACTACTACTACCAGGCAACATGTACTCTACTCACTTAAACATGCATAACTTTCATTACGTACGTTGGAATTTCAATTAGTTTACACCCTTGGAAAGCCAACTTAATTATCTTTCTAACCATATAGGTATTGCATTTTAATTATTTGCCAATTAATACAGTTTCTAACTTAAAGACAGGGCAATTTACAACACTGGATAGTTTGTACTGTCCCTAGTATTTCTTCTCTACAATTCATTATAAAAACCAGAATTCCGTTCTGTTTTCTCCTAAGGAATTTAGACATTTTATGGCACTATCCATATAAATTTCAGCCTAACATTCCATTTATACAATTTATGGTGATTTTTCAAAGTTACTGCCCAGAACAGAGTATTATGGGCATATTACACTAAGTTAAGCTTCTAGCTTCATAATTCGTCTAAACATGATTCTAACGTTGTAATTCAACTTATTTTCATGTTCTTACATGTCTAGGTCAGTCTAATTCAACTATTAATGTGATTATAAAAGGGCATTATAGTGTTATGTTCAATTTGATCCATTTGATCAACAACATTCCTCTAATTCACCATTTGAGCAGTCCATTACCTAGCTTTAACTAATCCAATTATATGCATTCAATTTCTAGCAAGCTATTTACTATTCAAGTCTTAATTCATCTAGCAATGTGATCAAAACAGGGCAGCATATACAATCAAGCATGTTTACACATTTTCAACTAGCAAAACAGTCCCTAATCAAAACTAGTTCCAACTATGATCCCTATCCTCAATTTCCAACAACCATACACATCCTCCTTAGCTATTTGACTACTAAAACTCACAATTTCAAGGATTATTAGAAGCTAACAACATGTTAACATGCATAACAATCATCCTATTCAAATTAGGCAACAAGAACGTCATTAATTCAAGATTCAAAAATGTATTTGAAGTGCGGAATCAAGCAATTTACCTTTTCCTAAGCTAATTTGATCAAAGCTCAATCAAGAAACATGAATTGAAGATGGTCTATGAAGCTTTCTCTCATCCTTTCTCTCTCAAACATTCGGCTATGGGATGAAGAAGATAACACAATTTTTGTTCATCTTTCCCACCTAGTTGCCATGAGTCATCACTCACAAGGCACATGTTCTCATCAAATGAGAACATGTGTCTAGGCCTCAAATTTTAATTCAATTTACATGCAAACTCTAGAGATTTGCATGTTCACATTTCCATCCTTCCATTTAAGCCTTCTAGTTATAATTTCAATTCAATTTGGTTATAATTTCACTTATTTGATCTAAAAGATAGCTAATGTTTTTTTCCCTTAAAATAAATTCGTCCTCGAATTTACCTAAATCGAATAGGTGAGGATATTTTTTCCTCATGACTTCTTCTGATTCCCACGTTCCCTCTTTTACCTTATGGTTTCTCCACAAGACTTTCACAAGAGGAACGGTTTTGTTCCTAAGCTTTCTAACTTCATGATCAAGAATTTGGATTGTTTCTTCTTCGTAAGACAAGTCAGGATTCAATTCCACTTCTTCAGGCTCAAGGACATGGGATGGATCAGATCTATATCTTCTGAGCATAGGTACATGAAAGACATTATGAATCTTGTCAAATTCACTGGGAAGAGCCAATCGATAGGCCACTGGCCCTATCCTTTCAATGACTTCAAACGGACCAATGAACCAGGGACTGAGTTTCCCTTTTCTTCCAAACTAAAAGACTTTCTTCCAAGGAGACACTTTCAGGAAGACCTTGTCTCCAACATTATATTGGATGTTGATAAGTGTTCAAAAGTACTAATTTTCTTACCCTTTTTTACTCATATTATTGTTAGACTTAGGCTCATACTAGTTGCATAATTAGCCATTCATGCATTAATCCATGTTTCCTTCCATCGTTGAGCTTGATCACATAACTTGGTAGTTTTTATGGGAAAAGATGCTGCTTTGGTGTGTTTTGTCTGTATGTGCAGGATCACCTGCCAAAGCAAGGCTAGAGCTAGTTGCCAGGGCAATACATGAAGGAGATGCCGAGCTAGTTGCCAGGGCAATGCATGAAGGAGACGCCGAGCCAGTTGCCAGGGCAATTGTCGACAAGAGCAAAGGTGATATGGTAGTCGAAATTGATGACTGGACAAGCCCAAGATGACGTGGAGCAAAGCCCAATCCCAAAGGAATTTGATTTCCATGAGAAGATTAAAGAAAAATTAAATTCCAAGAAGATAGGAGAAGTTCTAGTAGGAATATAATTATAATAAAGAATTATATTCTTTAAAGATAATTTAATTCCAACTTAACTTCCTCCTCAAAGAAGGACTTTGACCTAGCCCTATAAATAAGAGGGAGATTTCAACAACTCAAGAGGAGAGCAAGAGAGGGGAATTTCGACAACTCCAAGGAGGGCAAGAGGAGAGAATTTTCGACAAGCATCTAGGGCAAGGAGGATTTCGACAAGCCTCCTTCTTCATCCTTTTCTTTCTTGTTCGATTGGGTTCATGCTAAGGATTATTTATCTTGTGTTTCTTTGGAACCTAGCCATGAACTAAAACTATTTGGATATAGTTATTGTGTTTTTTGGTTGTGAGAAACTATTGGTTTTTGTTTAGGTAATAAGAGTTTGCACTTTTCTATTCAAGGTTTATTCATTATTGGTTCTTATTCTTGTTTGCGAGTGAATTGGGAGAGGATCTCGTGATTTCATCTATTTATCTAATATCAGGAGAGTTAGATTCAAGAAACGAATAAATATGATCTTTATTCAATCTATTGATGGTGAAGATTAATCTGGCTTAGGAATAAGTTAAGGATTTCAACGGCTAAGAGGAGTGCAAGATTGGTTGTTGTTCACCCTTGATTCACGCAGGGATGTATTATCAAGGCATGCACAAGTAGCTAGAGTTTCGACTTAGGGATAAGAAGAAACCATTGAAGAACGCTCTGCCAAACCTTGAAGGTTGTTGTCCAGACGCCCAAGTAGTTGCTCAACTAGTCTCCCAGGCAACCATCGATTAGTTGCCAAGGCAACCCCGTTGTGCAAGTTGCTACGGCAACTGAGTTGCCCGTGCACTCTTTTACCAAGACGATCCAATCGGCTATCACACCTCAACTCACGATAACCTGGCCTATCTCTCTCATTTGATCTCATCTATTCTTTTACTTTATTGCTTTCTAGAGTAGTTATTAGTTAAACTCCTATAATCCTTTATTTGTGTTTTTTCTTTTTACAGTGCAAGAGACTAGATTCTTCAAGTGGCACCAATCCCTGTGGAGACGATATCTTTTATACTATAACTTGCAACGTGTATACTTGCACAATTGCGTAGCACTTATTACGTGCAACAAGTTTTTGGCGCCGTTGCCGGGGATTGGCAGTAGCGACTTTGTTTTTATTTTCTTGCACTTTCTTTTTACTTTTCTTGTTTAAGATTCAAAGGGCTAACAAACTTTGGTTTTGCATTGGTATATAACCAGGGCGAGACCGACTACACCAGAATATCCCTTTGATCCAGAAATAGAACGAACCTTACAAAGACTTAGACGAAGGATAAGAGTAGCAATGGCTAATCAAGACGGCAATATGAATCAAGATGTTCCAGCAGGAGGAGGAGTGATTCTTGCACGAAACAGAACTATTCGAGACTATCTTGAAGAAGATCTTGATGGACTTAATCCAGGAGTTGTCGCACCTGAAATTGAAGCTGACCACTTTGAGTTAAAACTGATAATGTTTAATATGATCAACACAATTGGTCAATTTGGCGGCTCAGCAACTGAAGATGCACGGCAACATCTGAAATCTTTCCTCGAGATTTGCAACTCGTTCAAAATACACGGAGTCACCCCCGATGTCTTATGATTAAGATTATTCCCCTATTCACTGAGGGATAGGGCGAAAGCATGGTTGAATAGCATTCCTGCCGGATCAATAGCATCTTGGACCGATCTTTGTCGTGATTTCCTTGCTCGATTTAATCCTACAAATTTGATTGATAAGCTTCTTAACGACATTACTTATTTTCGGCAGGCAGATGATGAATCCATGTACGAGGCTTGGGAGCGATATAGAGAACTTATACACAAATGCCCCCTACACAGATTCCCGGTGTGGACTCAAGTAACAATGTTTTACAACGCCGTGAATACACCAACAAGGATGATGCTAGATGCCTCAGCAAATGGCATACTCCTAGATAAGTCGCCGGAGGAAGAAATGCAAATTTTAAACAGGCTGGCCAAGAATGATTATCAATTTTCCTCTACTAGAAGAGGAGGAGTTAGACGCCAAGCCACAATACATGAACTAGGATCATCAGATTCAATTTCGGCACAATTGGCCACTTTAACCAAGATGGTCCAGAACATGCAAAAACCAAACAACACACATAAAGTCAAGGTAATGGATTATTTTTGTGAGTTATGTGGTGATAACAACGATTCTTCTGAATGTATGCAGAATCCAGAATCCAGCTTTTATGTGGGGAATTACAATCGGAACAACAATGTGATGTCCAATACATATAATCCAGCTTGGAAGAAGCACCCAAATTTTTCATGGAGTAATCCCAACAATGCTCTAAACCAGAATAATTAGAATGCACAAGCATCGGGATTCCAGCAGAATATGCCACGGCAACCGTTGCCGCAGCAACAACCGACAACATCTAGTTCTTTGGAAATTTCTCTAAATACTTTTATGATGAAAACTGAATCTTATATGGCTGAGAATAGTAATTTCATAAAAAGAACTGGTGCTTTTATTAACAGGACCGAGATAAGATTGCAAAACCAAGAGGCGGCAATCAAATCATTGGAAAATCAAGTCGGACAGTTTGCTTAAAATCTGAATACTAGACCGCAAGGAGGTTTACCTAGCGATACTGAAGTCACAAGAGGAACTGGCCATGGGCAATGTAAGGCAATCACCACTGGAAGTGACCAACAACTTAGAGAGGCTCAAACCCGCTCATCAAACAAAACTCCACAAAAATATCAAGACGAACCTAGCGGCAAAGCCTCAAATGCGGAACCAGGAATTGCCACGGCAACCGGCAATAAGCATGCCTCGGCAACCGACGATAAAGATGCCTCGACAACTTGCGTTAAGCATGCCTCGGTAACCCTAGTTGATAATGCCTCGACAACTCCAGTCGTCCCAGCAATACCGTCAATCAGGTTCCAAACCAATGAAAGGATCGAAGATATCCGACTTCCACCACCATTCCCACAAAGGTTGAAGGGACAAAAGCAAGAATACCAATTCAAGAAGTTTCTTGGTATCCTAAAGCAAGTCCACATCAACTTGCCATTGGTGGAAGCAATTGAACAAATGCCAAACTATGCCAAGTTTCTTAAAGACATTGTGTCCAAGAGAACAAGGCTAGGAGAGTTTGAAACAGTTACCGCAACAGAGGGATGCATGGCAATGTTACACAATCGTATGCCACCCAAGTTGAAGGATCCCGGAAGTTTCACAATACCATGTTCTATTGGAAATCACTATGTCGGGAAAGCATTATGCGACATTGGGGCTAGCATAAACTTGATGCCTAAATCGGTTTTCCAGAAACTAGGAATCGGGAAGGAATGACCTACAACAGTTATGCTACAGCTAGCCGACATATCCTATGTGCATCCAGAGGGAAAAATCGAGGACATACTGGTAAAAGTTGATAAATTTATTTTTCCCGCTGACTTTATTATTTTGGATTGTGAAGCAGATGAGCATGCACCTAGCATTCTCGGGAGACCATTCCTAGCAATAGGGAGAACCTTGATCGATGTTGAAAAGGGAGAACTCACAATGAAGGTGAATGACCAGCAAGTTAAACTAAATGTGTTCCAAACACTAAGACATGCCGATGATCCAGAAGAATGCCAACTTCTTTATGCCACGACAGAGTTTAACTTCGATGAGGAATTTAGTTGCCTCGGCAACTACATTGACGATCAAGAGGAACCTGAGGAGTATGAAGAACCGGTCGATGATGAACAACAAGAAGAGGCAAATTGGCTAGTCAATCAACCAGGTACATACTTTGAACCACTGAATTACTCAGGTAAGGAAGGTAAGCTCGAAAAACCCTTTATTGAACAACCACCGATTCTTGAGTTGAAACAATTGCCAGAGCAACTAAAATATGCATACTTAGGAACCGATAATACATTGCCTGTAATTATTTCTTCTAAGTTACAGCCTGAGCAGGAAAAGAAGCTGATCAAGATGTTGAAGCTACACAAAAAAGCAATAGGATGGACAATTGCCAACTTGAAGGGAATTAGCCCGGCAGTGTGCATGCACAAGATTTTGTTGGAAAATGATCACAAACCTTCAAGTGAGGCCTAGAGGAGACTGAATCATGCCATGAAAGGGGTTGTAATGAAAGAAATCATCAATTGGCTTGATACCGGCATTATATACCCTATCTCTGATAGTACATGGGTAAGTCTGGTACAATGCGTACCGAAAAAGGGAGGTATAACGGTGGTAAGTAATAAAAACAATGAACTCATTCCAACCAGGACGGTGACCGGTTGGAGGGTTTGTATGGATTATCGAAAGCTAAACAAAGCCACTAGGAAAGATCACTTCCCATTACCCTTTATTAATCAAATGCTTGACCGTCTTGCAGGTAAACCCTTTTATTGTTTTCTTGATGGTTATTCAGGTTACAATCAAATTGCCATAGCACCAGAAGATCAAGAAAAGACAACCTTCACATGCCCATACGGTACTTATGCCTTCCGAAGGATGCCGTTCGGATTGTGTAACACCCCGACAACCTTCCAAAGATTCATGATGGCGCTTTTTTCAGACATGGTCGAAGACTTCCTTGAGATCTTCATGGATGATTTTTCTATTTTTGGTAATGACTTCGACAGTTGTATCAGCAATTTAGAGAGGGTGTTGGCAAGATGTAAAGAAACTGATTTAGTCCTCAATTGGGAGAAATGCCATTTTATGGTAGATGAAGGAATAGTACTCAGCCACAAGATTTCATCCAAGGGAATTGAAGTAGACAAAGCCAAGGTGGACGTGATCGAGAGATTACCCCCACCAAGTTCGGTTAAAGGAATTCGAAGTTTTCTTGGACATGCAGGTTTTTACAGGAGGTTCATTCATAATTTTTCTAAAATCACTAAACCCTTGTGCAATTTGCTTGAATAGGATAAAGTCTTCGATTTTGATGATTCTTGCACCCAAGCATTCGAAACCCTAAAGGAAAAGCTGGCCTCGACACCCATTGTTGTTCCACCAGATTGGACGCTACCTTTTGAGCTCATGTGTGACGCAAGTGATTTCGCGGTAGGAGCAGTCCTAGGCCAACGCACAGGTAAGACCTTCCATGTGATATACTACACTAGTAAAACTCTTAATTGTGCTCAAGTGAATTACACAACAACGGAGAAAGAGTTACTAGCTGTAGTTTTCGCATTTGACAAGTTACAATCCTATTTGATTGGTACAAAGGTAATTGTTCATACGGACCATTCGACAATCAAATATCTATTTGCTAAAAAGGATGCCAAACCTCGTTTGATTCGTTGGATATTACTTTTACAAGAATTTGATATTGAAATTAAGGATAGGAAAGGAACATAAAATCAAGTGGCCGATCAACTATCACGTTTAGAACGCAACAGGGAGGAGGAAACGAATCTAGAGATATGCGATGCATTCCCGGATGAACAAATTTTAGTTGCCTCAGCAACCATGGACGCGCACGCCTCGGTAACCCTCGATGCCTCGGCAACCATGGACGCGCACGCCTCGGAAACTCTCGACGCGCACGCCTCGGCAATTTTGGGAGCAGTCGCCACAGCAGCACATGCCTCAGCAATACCCTGGTACGCGGATTTAGTTAATTTCCTTGTTTGTGGTATTTTACCTTATGGCATTACTCACCAAGGGAAGAAGCGGTTCCGCCATGATGCTAAGAATTACTTTTGGGATGAGCCTCTTTTGTTTAAACAATGTGCAGATCATGTTATACACCGATGTGTCCCTGAAGAAGAGCAACAGAGTGTACTCCGGCAATGCCATTCTTCACCCTATGGAGGACATTTTGGAGGAACTCGTTCTGCGGCCAAAGTTTTGCAATCCGGTTTGTGTTGGCCAACATTGTACAAATATGCCCAAGACTTTTATAAGCAATGTGATCGTTTCCAGAGGACGGGCAATATCTCTAAACGATATGAGATGCCGCTCCAGAACATCATCGAGGTGGAATTGTTCGATGTATAGGGGATCGATTTTATGGGACCTTTCCCATCTTCATTCGGCAACCTCTACATTCTACTTGTCATCGACTACGTGTCTAAATGGGTTGAGGCAGCTGCAGTTCTCAACAACAATTCCAAGACCGTGCAACGATTATTGCAGAAAAACATATTTACACGGTTTGGGATGCCGAGAGCAATTATCAGTGACAAAGGCAAGCATTTTGACAACAGACTAATTGCCAAGATGTTGCAACGCTTCGGCATATCACACAAGATCGCCATGGCATATCACCCACAAACCAACGGTCAAGCAGAAATTTCCAACCAAGAATTGAAGGGTATACTCGAGAAAGTTGTAAATCCCTCTAGGAAGGATTGGTCATTAAGACTAGATGACGCACTTTGGGCATATCGCACTGCATTCAAAACACCCTTAGGTATGTCCCCCTTCCGACTTGTCTATGGCAAAACATGCCATCTACCGGTGAAAATCGAACACAAGGCATATTGGGCAATCAAAACCGTGAATATGGATTGGGAAAGTGCCGGACAAAAGAATTCCGTGCACTTGCCTATAACAATGCATGAATCTACAAGGAGAAAACAAAGCGAAGGCATGACAGGAAACTATTGCCGCGACAATTCATGCCAGGGCAACTAGTTCTCTTATTCAATTATTGGCTAAAACTTTTCCCGGGAAAGCTAAAATCAAGATGGTCGGGACCATTCAAAGTCATCAAACCATTCTCCCATGGTGCTGTAATAATCAAGTCCATCTCTGACAACCATGAATTCTAAGTTAATGGACAAAGATTGAAGCACTACAATGGTGCCCATGTGGAACGTAACAAAGAAGTGGTCAACTTAGGAGATGCACGAGCATGCTCTCCTTTCAATATTTTCTTTTTCTTTTTATTTTCATTTTTATTTTTAGGAGATATTTTATTTTTCTTCATTACCTTTAGTTTCCAGGTTTTCTTTTCCACAACAAGACTCACAACCACTACTTGCCACGGTAATCACAACAGAGGATGCCCCGGCAACCAACCCTGAAGTTGCCACGGCAACCAAAGCTAAAGACATCCTGACAACCACTGCAAAAGCCAAAGGTAAAGCACCTATACCCGAATCAACTCCTACGAAATTATTATCTGATTTTTCAGATTCGGACGATGAGGTAAAGGTAAGCCAAAGGTAAAGCACAAACAAAGACCGCACCAATTGAATCCTCCAAGCGAAAAGCCAATGACATTGATGAAGAGGACGATGAGGACAACCCCGTACGAGGATCGATTCCATCACTGGCAACAAGAAAACAACCATCGCGTTCAACCAAGAGAATCAAGACACCGACCAAAAGATAACTAATCATCTACGATGACGAACTCTCGGAGTAATTCCTCGTATGCATTTTATTTTTCGTTATTTTTATTTTTCTTTCATGCATGCATTGAGGACAATGCCTCACTCGAGTTTAGGGGGATTGTTATTAGTAGTTACCATGTTTAGTTACATTCATCTTAAGTATTACATTTAGGATACATAAATTGCTTGTCATGCCTTTAGTTGGAACAAGAATTGCTTAGATTTGATGAATATCCGATGATGACTTTGCCAATGCACTTAATTGATAGGATTTTTATTCTAGGATAACCATAGAAAAACTTAGAATTTTACTATGATGCTAAATTTGATGAAACATTGTTGTGGTTTGATTGATTTAAGGAATTCTAGTGAACTTAGGTTGATAATTAACAAATTGGGGGATTAGAATAAAAATTGGATGAATGCTAGAGGTGCCCGAAATTGGCTCTAGCATGTGCTAAAAAATTGATCGCTAGAGGTGCCCAAAATTGGCTTTAGTATGTGTTAAAAAAATTAATCTCTAGAGGTGCCCGAAACCGGCTCTAGTTGAATAAATTAACTTAATAAAACTAAAAAAAAAAACACTAGAGGTGCCCAAAACTGGCTCTAGTTAAAACATGTTAAAAAGAACCCAATGAAGTAATTTGAAAACCTCTTGTTTGCATAGAATCCGAAAAATTAACTTGCACACACCTCCGCACACACTCACAAGTATTATAGTTTGATTCCGAGTAACTCCTAAGTTTTCCAAAAAATAAAAAGCCAATCATACTTTGTACCCCAGTTCAGAGAACTGAAATCAAGTTCAAAGCTAAGTTTGTGAAAATTGAAGTCTTGGCAGGTAATTATGAGTTTGCATTGCTTTAGGACAAGCAATAGTTCAAGTTTGGGGGTGTGATAAGTGTTCAAAAGTACTATTTTTCTTACCCTTTTTACTCATATTATTGTTAGACTTAGGCTTATATTAGTTGCATAAGTAGCCATTCATGCATTCATCCATGTTTCCTTCCATCGTTGAGCTTGATTACATAACTTGGTAGTTTTTGTGGGAAAAGATGCTGCTTTGGTGTGTTTTGTGTGTATCACTTGCCAAAGCAAGGCTAGAGCTAGTTGCCAGGGCAATACATGAAGGAGATGCCGAGCTACTTGCCAGGCAATGCATGAAGGAGACGTCGAGCCAGTTGCCAGGGCAATTGTCGACAAGAGCAAAGCTGATATGGTAGTCGAAATTGATGACTGGACAAGCCCAAGATGACGTGGAGCAAAGCCCAGTCCCAAAGGAATTTGATTTCCATGAAGTGATTAACGAAGAATTAAATTCCAATAAGATAGGAGAAGTTCTAGTAGGAATATAATTATAATAAAGAATTATATTCTTTAAAGATAATTTAATTCCAACTTAACTTCCTCCTCAAAGAAGGACTTTGACCTAGCCCTATAAATAAGAGGGAGATTTCGACAACTCAAGAGGAGAGCAAGAGAGGGGAATTTCGACAACTCCAAGGAGGGCAAGAGGAGAGAATTTTCGACAAGCATCTAGGGCAAGGAGGATTTTGACAAGCCTCCTTCTTCATCCTTTTCGTTCTTGTTCGATTGGGTTCATGCTAGGGATTATTTATCTTGTGTTTCTTTGGAACCTAGCCTTGAACTAAAACTATTTGGCTATGGTTATTGTGTTTTGTGGTTGTGAGAAACTATTGGTTTTTGTTTAGGTAATAAGAGTTTGCACTTTTTTATTCAAGGTTTATTCATTCTTGGTTCTTATTCTTGTTTGCGAGTGAATTGGGAGAGGATCTCATGATTTCATCTATTTATCTAATATCGAAAGATTTAGATTCAAGAAACGAATGAATATGATCTTTATTCAATCTATTGATGGTGAAGATTAATCCGACTTAGGAATAAGTTAAGGATTTCAACGGCTAAGAGGAGCGCAAGATTGGTTGTTGTTCACCCTTGATTCACGCAGGGATGTATTATCAAGGCATGCACAAGTAGCTAGAGTTTCGACTTAGGGATAAGAAGAAACCATTGAAGAACGCTCTACCGAACCATGAAGGTTGCTGCCCAGACGCCCAAGTAGTTGCTCAACTAGTCACCCAGGCAACCATCGATTAGTTTCCAAGGCAACCCCGTTGTGCAAGTTGCTACGGCAACTGAGTTGCCCGTGCACTCTTTTACCAAGACGATCCAATCGGCTATCACACCTCAACTCACGATAACCTGGCCTATCTCTCTCATTTGATCTCATCTATTCTTTTACTTTATTGCTTTCTAGATTAGTTATTAGTTAAACTCCTATAATCCTTTATTTGTGTTTTTACTTTTTACAATGCAAGAGACTAGATTCTTGAAGTGGCACCAATCCCTGTGGAGACTATATCTTTTATACTATAACTTGCAACGTGTATACTTGCACAATTGCGTAGCACTTATTACGCGCAACATATGTCTCTCCTTTTCAAGTCTGCATATACTTTTTGTCTATCGAAAGACGCTTTCAATTTATCATGAATGATCTTCACTTGTTCTTCAGTTTTTCTGAGCAATTAAAGTCCCAATGCTTCGTTTTCTCCCAGTTCAGACCAGCACAAGGGAGTTCTACATTTCCTTATGTATAGAGCATTGAAGGGAGCCTTCTAAATAGATGCCTGGCAGCTATTGTTCTAAACAAACTCTACTAGGGGTAGAGATTTCTCCCAGTTCTTTTTGAAGTCTATAACACAAGCACGTAGCATGTCTTCAAGCACTTGGATGATTCTTTCAGATTGTCCATCTGATTAAGGATAAAAGGCTGTACTAAGGTACACTTTAGCTCCTAGAGCCTTCTATAAGGAATTCCAGAATCGAGAAGCAAATCTAGGGTCTCGATCGGAGATTATAGCTGTAGGTACACCGTGTAATCGAATCACTTCACGGA
This sequence comes from Hibiscus mutabilis, assembly GCA_019671005.1. Taxonomy (NCBI): domain Eukaryota; kingdom Viridiplantae; phylum Streptophyta; class Magnoliopsida; order Malvales; family Malvaceae; genus Hibiscus; species Hibiscus mutabilis. Next base: position 32,471,953 of record CM033712.1, read on the forward strand.
TGTATAGCTCGGCTAAGGTTTCCAAGATCATGTTCATTTGAACAAGGATAAAGTAAGTAGACTTTATGAATCTATCAACAATCACCCATACAAAATCATTCTTTCTTGTAGTCCATTGTAATCCGGTCCCATTTTTATTAAGGGAATTCGATTGGTTGGAGCAGTCCAGTGGGGACTTGATGCTCGGCTTTGACTCTCTGACAAGTTAAGCACTTTGAAACAAAGTCTGTGATAGCCGATTTCATGCCTGGCACCAGTATAGTGGCTTTAGGTCCTTGTACATCTTAACCGATCTCGGGCGAATCGAGAAAGAGCTTTGGTGAGCTTCTTGCAACATCTTTTGTTTTAGTTCCTCATTATTTGGAACACACACTCTATCTTTGAAATAGAGGAGTCCACTCGACTTAAGGGAGAAGTTAGAATTAGACTTAGAGTCTAGCTTGGACATGATCTCCTGAAGATCTGGATAAATTTGTTACAGTTTTTGGATTCTCGAGATTAGACTAGATTGAACTTGAAGTTCAGACCAGAATTCTGTCCTTTGGATAAACGGAAATGAGCATTGATAGCCAAGGAAGCTACAAATGAATGGATAAGATCATTAAGGGAAATTTTTCGAATAGTTACTTGCAAGTTAAGAAAGGTCTAATTTGAATGGTTACTTGCAAGTCAAGAAAGGAACATTTGGAATAAATTATTCTAGGATTTAGATTTAAGGGTTTACCCGAGTATGATCTACGACTTAGGGCATCAGCAACCACATTTGCTTTCCCCGGATGGTATTCGATAACCAAATCGTTGTCTTTAAGCAATTCTAACCATCTCCTTTGCCTTAAATTCAAGTCTTTCTAGGTTAGGAGGTATTCGAGACTCTTGTGGTCTGTGAACAAGTTGCATTTCTCCCCGTACAAGTAATGTATCCATATTTTGAGAGCAAACACGATAGATGCCAATTCTAGATCGTGACTAGAGTAGTTTGACTCGTGTGGTTTTAGTTGCCTTGAAGCGTAAGCTGCCACTTTTCCATCTTGCATTAGGACACATCCTAGTCCCAAATGAGATGCATCACTGTAAATATTGTATTATTTGCCCAATACTGGTTGGATAAGAACCGAAGTATGAGTCAGGGCTTGTTTAAGCTGATCGGAGCTTTGTTGTTGGTTCTCCGACCATACAAATGGTGTATCTTTGCGAGTTAGCTTAGTCAAGCTTGCGGTAATGGATGAGAATCCCTTGACAAAATGTCGATAATACCTCGCTAAATCGAGAAAGCTTCTGACCTCACCAACATTCCTCAGAGGTCTCCAATCCATGATGGATTGAATTTTTCTCGGGTCTACTTTAATCCCATCTGCCGAGATGACATGGCCAAGGAACGAGACTTCCAATAGCCAAAATTTACACTTAGAGAACTTTGCGAACAATTGATGTTCTCGGTGAGTTTGCAATACATTTCGAAGGTGTTCAAAATGTTCTTCCTTATTTCAAGAATACACTAGAATGTCATCAATGAAGACGACCACAAACTTGTTAAGATAGGGCTTGAATACACGGTTCATGAGATCCATGAATGTAGCCGGAGCATTCGTTAACCTGAATGGCATTACAAGGAATTCAAAATGGCCATATTGAGTACGAAAGGTTGTCTTGGGTACATCTTCTTCTTTTACCCTCATTTAGTAGTATCCCAATCGAAGATCGATCTTTGAGAACATTGAAGCATCCTTGAGTTGATCGAAGAGATCTTCAATCCTTGGGAGAGGATATCGATTCTTGATAGTAAGCTTGTTCAATTGTCTATTGTCAATACAGAGTCTCATAGTCCCTTCTTTCTTCTTCACGAACACGACTAGAGCACCCTAGGAGACGAGCTAGGCCGAATAAAGCCTTTGTCTTGTAGCTTTTAGAGTTACTTCTTGAGATCTTTAAATTCAACAGGTGACATTCGATAGGGTGTGATGGACACCAGAGTTGTTCCAGGTTGGACATCTATCCTAAACTCTACTTCTCTGGTTGGAGGGAGACCAGAGAGTTCCTCGGGAAAAACATCAAGATATTTAGATACAACAGGCACACTAGGTAAGCCGAATTCAAGTTCATCTTGTAAGACCATAGCAGCAAAGATTGAGGTTAGTTTCTTGTCAATTAGAAGGATTGATTCCTTTCCTAAACCCTGGAGATAAAGTCTCCTATTTTAGAAATCTCGCCAGGCTTCATGCTTACTTAACCAATCTAGTCCTAGTACTAGATCAAACTCACAAGTCAGCAAGACATATAGATCAACAAGAAAGGGTACATTTTGAATGAATATGGGACAGTTTCTACAGATAAGGCTTATGTTTGTAATCCCCCTATTGGGTTCGAAACTAAAAGGCTTTATTTTACAATTTTAGGTTTTAACTTCAACTTTGCAATCAAATATTAGCATACAAATGAATGTGTGGATCTCGAGTCTATTAAAGCATAAATAGGAGTTGAATTTAGCTGAACGGTACATGCTATGACATCGGGTGATTCTTCATCTTCTTTTCCCTATATATGATAGATTCGAGCAGGAGCCCGAGATTCTTGGTGAGTAGGGGTATTAGAATATTGTCCTTTGCCCTTCCCCTGATTTCTAGACTGAGCTTGTCTAGGACCTTTGATTTGAATGGAAGGAGCTGAGCTACCATTTGCAGGAGTTCGATTTGGAACCTTGTTAGGATTCTGAGGACAATCTCTAATATAGTGATCGGAGGCTCCACATAAGAAACATAGATTTTGTTGAGTTCTACAATAACCAGTGTGCTGCTTCTGGCAGAACTTGCAAGTAGGATATTTAGTAGCTTTACCAGAATTCCTCGTACTATCAACATAGATGATCGGGGATGAAGGCTTTGATACCGATTGGGGTCTCGGTATGTAGTTGCTCTTCTGAATAGGAGTGTAATTCGAAGAGTGTTCTTTGGAGCTTTTAGACTTCTTTGTCTCGGTTGCAATAGCCCAGTTCAGTAAATTCTGGAAGTCAGTGACACCCAGGGCAGTGAATATTGGACTAAGTTCATCATTCATTCCATCGATAAACATCCAACACTTGCCAGCATTAATCTTGATGTATTCCGACCCGTACTTGCAATACTTGCAAAAATCACTCACGTACTATTCAATGGGTCGGCCACCTTGCTTGAGGTACAAGAAATGCTTTTGATGCTCGGCCAGGTATTGTTCAATGATGTATTTCTTCATGAATTCCTCGAGGAAGAATTTCCAAGTTACACCTTCAGCATGAGCAGTAAGGGTAGTGGTTTCCCACCAGCTTAGAGCTTCGTCTCCCAACAGGGCTATGGCACATTTGAGTTTGTGCTCATCAGAACAGGACAGTTGTTTGGTCAGGATTCAAGTAGTGGCCTCTAACCAATACTCAGCTACTTTGGGATTGGCTTCATTAGTGCCAGTGAAAGTATAGGCTCGGTGTTGAGCCAGCCTGTCAATTGGGGCTTTGTTTGGCACAAAAACAGGAGAAGGAATAGGATGGTCTTGTTTTAAAGTAGTTACAAGATGGTTGAACATCTCCTTCATGCTCAGGAGACATTCCTGCTGCACAAGATTTATAGCAGGAGCTTCTTGTTGAGCAGTAGCTTGGGTTCGAGGTTGAGCTTGTTGTTGTGGAGGATTCTGCTCCATCCTCACACAATCTCCTTCATTTGAGGAGCCTTCAGGACTTTCATCATCCCGAGCGAGCCTTTTTCAGACATTCTACGTTCAAATAGAATAATTAGGAATTCAGTTTAGTTAATCAAAGGCACAAGATATACAATACAAGTATTCTAGGTGGCACAAGTATCCTATATGATGTAAGAGAGCCTGGTTTAGTCCTATAACCTACTAAAAAGCAAGAACATTACATTACAAGAACAAGGCAAGAATAGGTTAACTTATCCCTATTAGACGGGTTACTTATTTAGCAACCAACCAAGCACACTTAACTATCAAGCAAGCAATCCCTTGTTTGTTTACAAGTCATTATAGGTTACTACTTCAACATTTTAATTAACATCATCATACACTAACATTCGAATAGCCTAAGTGAGTAAACATGCTTCCATCTCATTTCATTATTCTTTAGATTGATACATGTAACATTTCATACATAATTTGCTAGACTTGGTCATTTGTACATGTAACATTCATGCCATTCAATCAAGTATACATTGATTCACGCAAGCATACGAACAACATTGTTAAGCTAGGACATGATTAATCCATTCAATTACACATATATGCGCAACAACAATCCTTAATTACATGGAATTTTTGTTCATTACATACTATAGTCTTAACAACTATATTCTTAACATGGAAGGCCCATTCAAGAGCATATATATATATACAAGTACTTAAAACATCAAGTAGCCATGTTCAAGCATTTATACAATCTTCCAAAACAAACAAGATGCATGGTCTAGTCCTAGCTACATGTATATGTCTATGTGCCGACAACTAGGAGAAATACAAAAAAAGTATGAACCATACTTTAGCTATGCTTGTATCTTGCTTCGAGCTCAAGAAATCAACCTTCTGTATCAAGCAACGATCGAATCCTTTATCATGTGGTTGGGAAGGATGAAAACAAGAGTGTTAAGTACAATAATGTACTTAGTGAGGTAGTAACTAGTTCTAACCAATTATTATATCAAATTAAGAGTCAATTAGTCAAGAATGATCCTAGCTAGGATTTCAAGCATTCGACTAGCATAAGAAGCAAGATACAATGAATCATAATTCATGCTTACATAACATGAAATCAAGCAAATCATACTTGCATAGCAAGAAATCAAGCAAATCATGCTTACATGACAAGTAATCAAGCAAATCATGCTTACATGACAAGTAATCAAGCAAATAATGCTTACAAGACAAGTAATCAAGCTGTTCATGCTTATTAGTTCATTTATTTTCTTTTAACACAATCCTTGCTTCATAGTTTGTCTATGTAATCAAATCTCCAACCAACTGTCACCACAAGATGTACCGTAGTACTGGTCAACCCTCCTATTGTCGCCAAAGACCACATACGTACCCTCCGTCTGTCGCCAATTAGGGGTCTTAGCCCTGGACCGTAGTCCACCCGACACAATGAGCTATAAACTCTAAGGCATGCCCTTCTACCTATACAACTAGCAAACAAGGTTGTTTGATTACACTTCATTTATTCAAGGATTTCAAGCTTTTCAAGTTCAAGATCATGTATCATTCAAGTGTACAAGTTCATGTCAAGCATTATCTTTATTTCAAGAGTCATTTCAAGTATTGCATGGTAAGTTTATACATGCATTAAGCCCTAAGGCCATTGGAGCCATAACTCTTCATTTCAAGTGTTCATTGCATCATCTAGGCTAGCATTTAAAGCATTAAGTTTAAGCAATTGGTCACAATACCATGTCATGCTTACAAGCATCAATGTTACAACATATACATGCTAGAATTCTATTTATACAACACTTCAAGGATGTAGTCATGTTTCATGTATAATCTTATTTCATACTTCCCTTACTAGGTCAAGATCATATTAAGTCAATTTCAACAATACAAGTATTTAGACATGCTTGCTTTTGTTAGGACCTAGTCTTAACTCTAGAATAAACTACACTCACAATACTCCCTAAGCTAGCTAGTCTCGAAAGACTATCCCCTTTTGCTTGTCCCTTGAATGCTCAACTTTAGATCCTTCTCCAAAGTCCTCTCCTTGCTCTAGTAAATCACATAGATAGAACAAGGTCAAAACATGAAATCACAAAATCATTCAACATGGCAGCAAGTTTAATACATTATATATACAAAATAGATAGCATCTTATGTACACACCTTAATGCACATTACCAAACTGCCTACATTCCATATTAAGGCAAAATAGGGCAGTAATTAAACTATCCCAAAACTGTTTGCAAAACAGTTTACAAAACTGCCACATTTACCTAAACTGATGCTACCAGACATCATGTACTCTACTCACTTAAACATGCATAACTTTCATTCCGTACGTCAGAATTTCAATTAGTTTACACCGTTGGAAAGCTAACTTAATTGTCTTTATAACCATATAGGTCTTGAATTTTAATTATTTTCCAATTAATACAGTTTCTAACTTGAAGACATGGCAATTTACAACACTAGACAGTTTGCACTGTCCCTAGTATTTCTTCTATACAATTCATAAAATCCAGAATTTCATTCTGTTTTCTCCTAATGAATTTAGGCATTTGTCCATATAAATTTGAGCCTTAAATTCCATTTATATAGTTTATGGTGATTTTTCAAAGTTGCTTCCCAGAACAGAGTATTCTGGGCAGATTACACTAAGTTAAGCTTCTAGCTTCATAATTCATCTAAACATGATTCTAACGTTGTAATTCAACTTAGTTTCGTGTTCTTACATGTCTAGGTCAGTCTAATTCACCTATCAATGTGATTATAACAGGGCATTATAGTGCTATGTTCAATTTGATCAACAACATTCCTCTAATTCACCATTTGAGCAGTCCATTACCTAGCTTTAACTAATCCAATTGTATGCATTCAATTTCCAGCAAGCTATTTACTCTATTCAAGTCTAAATTCATCTAGCAATGTGATCAAAACAGGGCAGCATATACAATCAAGCATGTTTACACATTTTCAACTAGCAAAACAGTCCCTAATCAAAACTAGTTCCAACTATGATCCTTATCCTCAATTTCCAGCAACCATACACATTCTCCTTAGCAATTTGAATACTAACACTCACAATTTCAAGGATCATTAGAAGCTAACATCATCTTAACATGCATAACAATCATCCTATTCAAATTAGGGAATAAGAACATCACTAACTCAAGATTCAAACATGTAATTGAAGTGAGGAATCAAGCTATTTACCTTCTCCTAAGTTAATTTGATCAAAGATCAATCAAGAAACATGAATTGAAGATGGTCTATGAAGCTTTCTATCCTCCTTCTCTCTCAAACATTCGGCTATGGGATGAAGTAGATAACACAATTTTTGTTCATCTTTCCCACCTAGTTGCTGTGAGTCATCACTCACAAGGAACATGTTCTCATCAAATGAGAACATGTGTCTTGGCCTCAAATTTTAATTCAATTTACATGCAAACTCTAGAGCTTTGCATGTTCACATTTCCATCCTTCCATTTAAGCCTTCTAGTTTTAATTTCAGATCAATTTGGTTCTAATTTCACTTATTTGATCTAAAAGATAGCTAATGTTCTTTCCTCTTTAATTTGATTAGCACATAATTTAATTAATCTATAGCTTAGATAGTGTAACCTTCCTAGGCCAAGTTTAGGTTGTTACAGTCACAAACCTCCACGAATGCACAAATGTGTTGTCTTGCATCTTCATAGGGTGATCCACCAAATTGTCCAATTGAGCCCAACATATTGAACATCACCGGTTTAAGTTCGAAGTGGGCTGCCTAAATCTAGGGAGCTATAATCCTAGGGTGGAGATCATCCAAGATATGAGTCAAATGGTCTCTAATAACTTGTGGACGAGCTACAACTCCATCATTTGCCACATCATCAGGATCATCCAAATCCTCAACTGGTTGATCTCCTTGTTTATGATCTCTATACATGGTTCTTAGAGCTTCTTATACACGTCTTCTTTGACAAAAAAGGTGTTTAATTTCAAGAACTATAGGTACTAATGGTTCTTCAGGTCTTCCTCGGGTAATGCAACAACACAACACTTGAAAAAGGTAAACACAAGCAGCAAATAAAGCTATACAAAAAGAATAAACGAAATGGTGCAAAAGCTAAATTCTAAATCACCAATTACCAATCCCCTACAATGGCGCCAAAAACTTGTTGCGTGTTGTGATGTACTATAAATTATACGCAATAGGTGCAAGTATACACATCGAACAAGTAATAATAGCGATATGTAAGATCTTCTCCACAGGGATTGGAGGGAATTCAAGCAAAGCTTAAGCACTCAAAATAAACACTGAATATTCAATGAAAGAGTTGATATGAGCAATTAAAAGAAATGTTGTAGCAAAAACTGCATTAAACACTGGGATTGAAAGATAAGGTTATGAAACGTCTTCACACGTGTGGAAACTCTCAACTAGGATGAAAGGTTGGGTTTATTGAGGAATCATATGACATGTTCTCTTGAATGATTAACACTTTCCAGCTTATATGATGCTCGACAGAGTTTTATCTTGTGTTTCTAAACTATCTCTAGTAAGAATCTGGCAGTAAGAATGCTACCGCAATATCTCTCAGCGTGAACACTAGCATAATCCTATCCTTGAAGTTCGACTCCTTTTAGTCCTTGAAACTCTATCCGTGTCTCTAAGGTGAGTTAAGGTTTAGCTTCTCAGCTCAACCCCCTTGTCCATATAGGTCTAAGCTTAACTCTCTCGACCATTAAGCATCAAAAAAGGGTAAAGGCTAACTCTCGAAAGCCATTACAAACATAAGGCAATAAAACAGTGAACAAAGCATATATAAAACTAGAAAATGCAAGAACATTCATTCAAACAAGAAACATAATCATCCACAAATAAACCCAAGCCACTTAAATTTAGTTCATGGCAAGGAAAATAACATCCAAAATCATTTGTTTAATACAATCCATTTCAGCAAAGTATGGAAAAGCAAAAGGCAACTAAGAGTAAAAGAAAACTCCAGAGTCATCATGGACAGCTGTGAACAACCTCAAGCTTGATGTTTCTTGCAAAGCCTAGCAAGTTCTTCCCTTAGAGTGTAACATCTCGGTATGGAAAAGCAAAAAGCATATTTTTGATAAAGCTATTTTGGAAAATGAGGTTTGGAAATGTGACATGTTTGCTAGTAATCAAAATGTAAATAATGTAAAACTACTTTTAGTGATTGTTTTGTAAAATGGTCAAAACTTTGAATCTTTAAGGAGCTATTTTCCTAGAGTCTAATATCAGACTTTTTTCCTTAATTGGCTATTTTAAAAAAGGTTTGGGGAAAATATAAATAGATTTGGGGAATTAATTTTAATTAATTCCTAAAACAATTTTTACATAACTACCTTTTCTCTAAAAGATTTTCTCTCAAATTCTCTTCAGCCAAACACTCTTCTATTCTTCAAAATCTTCAGGTAACTTCTTGATTTCATCAATATTTTGATTTCAAATGAGTTCTTAATTGGTTTCTATCAAAACCTTATTGTTTTAATCTTGTTTTCACATGTAATCGATCCAATTAAGGGGAAAGCCAACATTAGAGGTGAGATTCATCCTTCTCCTCTACTATATGGTTATTTACTAAAATTTCCAAGTTATTGATCCTTTATATATGTTTTCTAATGAGTTTTGATGATTTAATTATGGAAAATTGGTTAAATTAATGTTTAACTAATGAGATTATATGATTTTCAAATTGGATGTGTTTTATTGAGTTCTTAATTGGTTCCAATCATGATTTTGGATGTTATATAATGTTAATAGATTTATTTTAACATTGGAATCCCGAAGTGAGATGAATCTCTAATTTCCTAGGTTGATAGCGATGTGTTTTTGAGCAGTTGTGAAGGTTTAGTGTTTGCTTGAGATATAAGGTTGTTGTTAGGTTGCTTTTGGGTGTCAATTGAAGCTAATTGATTGGTTAACCTTTGTGTCTTGGTTGGGTTATGTGTGGAGGATGTTTGATGTTGATTTTTGTTGTTTGGGAAGGTTTCAGCTAGAGTTTGAAGAGGACCATTGTTTTTTTTTGTTATGGATGGTTTATGCATTGCATCCCCTGGTTTGTGTGGTAAAACCAAGGGTGATTGATCCTTAAGCTTGAATCGTCGCTTTGGATGCTTTGGAGGGGTGTTTCGCATCAGCGAGCGAGGCGTTGCGTTGTCGGTGAGTGAGAATGTGGACTGCGGCTTTGAAATGGTTTAAAGGTTATATTGGGAGTTTAAACATAGCTTGAAACCTGTTTTAAACTCAGAAGTAAGTATAAAGAGATTTCTCCCTCGGTTGTGCTTTTACGAAATGGATTTTATGCACTTTTTTGAATGACATGGTACCTACTGTTTAAGCATGTTTTGAAGTATGTTTTTATACTGTTTTTGATCATATAATAATGATGGATGCATTTGGTAAATGATCCATGCAAGTATGTGGAATACTTGTTTTAAAGCATGATTAGTTGCCTTTGTAAATGGTTTTGAATTGATACATATAAAAATAGTGAAGTACATGGTTGATAAAGAATTATATTGGCAAGTGATGTGATTTAAAATGTTATCGGATATAGTTCACCAACCATAGGATTGATAGTGCACTATAAAAAGTCGTCTTGGATGTCGAGGGGTTTATACGGTGTACCAAATACTCCATCCAAGTTACCTAATGGTTGAGGGCTTTTATGGTACCGAAAACTCCCGTTAGTGTATTATGCGTCTAACTGATGATTGGGGTTGGTGTACCCAGGTTGTAAGTGGCACCATAATTCTGGTTGATATGGCATGAAGTGTTGATTAGACACTTGTTGAATTTATGTATCCTATGTAATATTTTGTAAAGTGGAACTTGGTTTATGATCACCTAAAAGCCAATATAAATGTTGATGTATCATATTGATGGTTGTTAATGTATAATGGTGGTTTATACATGTTTACTTTTTAAGCTTTGAATATAGGTTTTTATGCATGGGAAGGCTTAAATTGAGGGTTAGCAATGGGATTTGTTGTTGATTCATGATTCATGCTGCATATAGTTTAATACGCTGGTTTTTGAAAATGTTAAGTGCATGGTTTTCAAGGCATGATGTTTCAAATGATGATTGAAATGGTGATTTCAATGTGGTTTTGGAAAATGGCTTTTAAATGCATTGATGGTTTGTTGTTTGAGCACTCCTCACTAAGCCTTGTTTGCTTACGCTCTCTTTGTCCATCAATGCAGAGAATTAAAGGTTTGTAGGCAGCAAAAAAGTGAAGGATATCTATTGAACGTGTGGTTTCGAGCTAGACTTGTAGTAATAAAGGCAATGAGGTTCATTGTTGTTTTGTGAGATGTTTTGTTAAACTCTCTATTTTAGAAAGTTTGATATGTTGTTATGAGTTTGTAAATGGCCTTAAATGTTTAGTATTGCTTTGGATTTGTGATTCATAATTTGGATGGCTTGACCTTGGGAAGCATGGCTCTAGATTTCTATTTAAAGTTTGATGTCGTGTTATGACCATGTTTCTTTGATGTTTTGGTGAGGTTTAATCCTGATAATAGTTGATTTTATGTTTGAAGCATTTTAGAATAAGTTTGAATCATTGAGGGCTTGCAAAACAAGCAATTTATGATATTTCAAGTCCATGCGTATCGATACGCGTGTACCTATACCGAAATGCATAGGCATAATCTAGGATGGTGTTTCAATATAGGTGTATTTGTATCGGTACTGGCTAGTGCTTTTGGGCTAACCGTATCGAAACACGAATAAGCATATCACTACGATTTGAGCTACTAGAATCTAAAATTTGAGAAAAAGTAAAGGTGTACCGATACACTTGCCTGTGTATCGATACGACCTGCAGTTAAGTTGGTTAAACTGTTGTTTGGAAGTTTTGATTCTTACGTTTTGGTCCTTGATTGATATGTATGCAATTGAATGAGTTTCGATGGTTAATTGAGGCTGAAACTTGTCATGTGAGCATGTAATTTGACTAATTAAGGATTGGAAACTTCAAAATTTGTTAAGTCACTTTAATTTTATAGAATTACAATTTGGTCCCTAATTGCAATTGTAGACAATTGGATATCGATTTGATGCCTGATTAAGTTAAGTTTTCACCCGCTGCCAGGATGCACACTGTAGGTTAATATACTGCATCTCAATAAGATAAAAAAGATTGTAATTCAAGATTTATCTTTACGGTTTACTTCGGTAAACCCAATGTAGCTCACTCGGTTCAGTATTGCGTCTAGACCAAGTCAAGGGGGTTATATTTGGTGGTATTAGAGCCAGGTTTACGATAAGTGGGATGTGTTGTGATTGTTAGAGTGTTACAATCGGTTGATTTTTGATGTTTTCTATTTATGGTGATTGTTATATGCACGTTGGTTGATATGTGCCATGTTGAGGTCTGTTTTGGGGACACATTGCCTTATTACTATAGTATATAATGTTTTGATTTGTAACAGAAGACTTGGATCCTTGCTTGAGGCTAGCCTGATTATTTTGTTTTGGTGTATTATCATGCCCTAATTATTTTAGCACGATAGGACCGAGGAGAGAGTTGTGATCTGGTACAATTGTTGCTGTCGTTGGGCAAGAAAATCATAAGGATGTTGTACCTCCATGAGGGTTGCCACCCCTCTGCCTATTCCACCTGAGAATGTGGAGCAAGCACCACCTGCGCCAGCTGGGCCAGTGTTGGGTGATATGGTGCCTTTGATACAAGCGATGACTGAAGCTTTTTAGGCTATTATTGCTAGAGCGCATGTGCCTACGCCAGCTGCTGGGCAAACGAGATTGTCGTTGGAACGTCTCCGTAGTTTACGAAGAGTTGAGTAAAGATGGTGTCACTCGAGGCATCCGAGGTGTGGATGGCTAGTATTGTTCAGATTTTGGATCAAATAGGGTGTAATGACGCCCGTAAGTTGGGATGTGTTGTATCCATGTTGCAAGGTAACGCTTATAGTTTGTGGACGACTGAAATTGCGGGCATGAAACCCAATGACGTGGATTGGGAGTTAGATACTAGATGAGAAGAAGCGTGAGTTCATGGCTTTTGGTTCATGGCAGTATGATTGTGTCTCAGTATGAGGTTCAATTTGTTCGATTGAGCTAATATGCTCTTGAGCTGGTACCAGATGAGAGGCATCATTGTGACCGATTCTGTTACAAATTGGTACATGATGTTAAGACTTACATGTTGGCTTTTGACTACATCGATTTCGACATGTTAGTTACACAGACGAAGGATATTGAGTAGAACTTGGGTTTATCATCTCTTGTAGGAGGTTTTGGCCCAGGCAAGAGAGTTGCAGACTCGCGTTTCGATGATGGTTAGTATAAGAAGCACTGTGATAAGAGGTATCGCTCTGATTTGAGGCGAGGGGGAGGTAGTGTTGGGCATAGACCGTATGGCCAAGGTTCCCAAGCTAGATCGCCTTTTAATACATGTTGGTTATGTGGACTATAGGAGCACATGAGGTGAGATTGTCCATATTTGGTTCATGACGGACATGCTCCTGCTGCTGCTATTGCTAATTGTTGTTGGAGTTGTGGATTTAGCCATCATTTAAGGCATGATTGTCTGTTGTTCGCTAGTGGTGGATAGGCTAGGGCACCTGCAGTTATACCACAGATAGGCCGTGGTCATCACCAAGGACAATTTTAGCGTAAGGACGAGGGTCCGAGGATGGTGGCTCATACCATTACCATTCAACCAGAGGGTAGTGAGAGGGCGTACACACATCGCAAGGGACGTATCGACACTGATGTGATTGTAGGTAGTTTTACTTTGCAATTTTTGCCTCTGTTTTCTTTGGTTGATTCTGGTTCTACGCATTCATATATCTTGCGTGAGCATGTGCATTTGCTTAATATACCTGTTGAGGTGTTGGATGTGGGAATGCAAGTAACTAGTTCTTTTGGTGAAATGGTTGTTACGAGGAGGTTGTTTAGAAGATGTCCTTGGACCGTTCAAGGTCATGAGTTTGCTGTTAATTTGATGGAGTTGTTGTTTCACGGTTTTGATGTAATCCTAGGTATGGATTGGTTGTCTGAGCATATAGTTGTTGTTGATTTTGAAACCAAGCGTGTTACCTTGAAACTTGCTAATGATTACGATGTAGTAATCATGAGTGAGAATGCTATGTTCTTGTCCAATATTGTTTGAGATTTGGAAGGGAGTCGTTTGATGGATTCTAGATGTTAGATATACCTAGCCTATATTATGAACGTGGTATGAAAGAAGGTGCGTCTTTAGGACATCCATATAGTATGTGAGTTTTTTGGTGTTTTTCGAAGGAGTTGTCGGGCTTGGCGCCGAATAAAGAGGTTGAGTTTGGCATTGAGTTGTATGCTAATACAACTCCAATTTCTATTTCTCCCTATTGCATGGCTCCGAAAGAGTTGTAGGAATTAAAGACGCAACTTCAGGAGTTGCTTCATTGAGGGTTCATTTAGGCATATCTTGATTCAACCTAAGTCGAGTAAGGAGTTTGTGGTTTGTAGTGATGCACCGTACGTTGGGTTGGGATGTGTGTTGAAGCAAGATGGAAAAGTTGTGGCTTATGCATCTAGAAAATTGAAGGTGCACGAACACAATTATCCTACCTATGATCTTGAGCTTGCCACGGTTGTATTTGTGTTGAAAATTTGGAGACATTACCTCTATGGTGAGAAGTGTGTTGTGTACACAGATCATAAGAGTCTGAAGTATTTGATGACTAAAAAGGACTCGAATCTTAGGCAACATAGATGGTTGGAGTTGCTTAAGGATTATGATTTGACGATTGAGTATCATCCGAAAAAGGCTAATGTTGTAGATGATGCTTTAAGTAGGAATGTTACGGTGGAGTTGAGGGCGATGTTTGCGCGGTTGAGTGTGATGCGGGACAAAGGTTTTTTGGTTGAATTGCAAGTAAATCCATCTTTGTCACAGTTGATTAAATAGAAATGACTTTATGATGATGCATTGGTACCGCATGTTAAGGATATCATACATGGAAATCTGATGGATTTTCATTTTAATGATGATAAGGTGTTGTGTTTTAAAGATTGGATAGTGGTACCTACTGATGATGAGTTGAGGCGTACCATTTTAACTTAGGCTAATGCTAGTCCTTTTGCTATGCATCTCGGTAGTACTAAGATGTATCAAGGCTTGAAAGGAGAGTACTATTGGGTTAGTTTAAAGAAAGATGTGGCTAATTTTGTTGCTAGATGCATGCTGTGCCAGTGTGTTAAAGCTGAGCGTCAGTTTCCTTCAGGGTTGTTGGAACCGTTGAGGATACCAAAATGGAAGTAGGAGAGAATCACCATGGATTTTGTGTCTAGGTTGCCATTGACGCCCACTAAAAAGGATTCCATTTGGGTGATTGTGGATTATGAAGTGCGAACATTTTGTGCCAGTGCATACGACGTATACCTTGGATAAGTTAGCGGATTTGCATGTTGCCGAGATTGTGTGTTTGTACAGTGTGCCTAAATCCATAGTTTCGAATAGAGATCCACGGTTAAGTTTTAGTACTTCGTATCATCCCCAGACGGATGGTCAGTCTGAACGTGTGATCTAGGCCTTAGAGGATATGTTGAGGTGTTGTATCATTGAGTTCCAAGGAACCTAGGAGAAACAGTTGCCTTTGGTGGAGTTTGCTTATAATAACAGTTAATATGATAGTATACAAATGGCACCATATGAAGTCTTGTATGGTAAGAAGTGACGAACACCTTTGTGTTGGGCTGGGGCGGGAGAAAAGTATGTTTCCTTACCGGGTGTGTCAAAGGATACGAATGAGAAAGTGAGTCTCATTTGTGATCGCTTGAAAGTGGCTTTAGATCGTCAGAAATCTTATGCAGATTTGAAGCGTAGAGAGATTGAATACGTCGTTGGTGATCGCGTGTTCTTGACAGTGTCACCATGGAAGAAGGTGATGTGGTTTGGACGTAAGGGTAAGCTTCTTCTAAGGTTTATTGGACCGTAAGAGGTTGTGAAGCGAGTTGGTCTTGTTGCTTATCGCTTGAGGTTAGCTTCTGAGTTGAAGAAGATTCATGATGTTTTTCATGTGTCGATGTTGCGAAGGTATTAGTCAGATCCATTGCATGTTATACTGGTGGAGGATATTGAGTTCCAACCGAATTTGTCCTATGATGAGAAACCGGTAGAGATCCTTCATTCTAGCAGCAAATTTCTGCGTCGTAAGACGATTCAACTTGTAAAGGTGATGTGGCGACATTAGGGAGTTGAGAAGGCCACATGGGAGAGCAAGGTAGACATGTTGAAATAATGTTCGCATTTGTTTCCTTTAGGTAAAATTTTGAGGAAGAAATTTCCTAAGTGGGGGAGAGTTTAAACGCCCCAGTTTTGGGCCTAGCAGTTTATAGGCTGATTAGACAGTCCGGTAGATCGGGTTAGAGATTCGAGTCAGATTTGAGATTAAAATCGAATTAAATATTTTTGAGTAAGAAATTATTTGGGAAAAATATATAAAAATAATGATTTAATATGTGTATATTTTTAGTAAAATCAATTTTGGAAAATGAGGTTTGCAAATGTGACATTTTGGCTACTGATCAAAATGTAAAGAATGTAAAACTATTTGTAGTGACTGATTTGTAAAATGGTCAAAACTTTGAATCTTTAAGGAGCTATTTTCCTAAAGTCTAATATCAGACTTTTCTCCATAATTGGCTATTTTAAAAAATGTTTGGGGAAAATATAAATAGATTTGGGGAATTAATTTTATAATTAATTCTTAAAGCAAATTTTATGTAACTACCATTTCTCTAAAAGATTTTCTCTCAAATTCTCTTCAGCCAAACACTCTTCGCTTCTTCAAAATCTTCAGGTAACTTCTTGATTTCATCAATCTTTTGATTTCAAATGAGTTCTTAATTGGTTTCTATCAAACCTTATTGTTTTAATCATTTTTTCACATGTAATCGGTCCAATTAAGTGGGACGGTCAACATTAGAGGTGAGCTTTGTCCTTCTCCTATAATGTATGGTTCCTTATTGAAATTCCCAAGTTATGATCTTTTATATATGTTTTCTAATGAGTTTTGATGATTTAATTATGGAACATTGGTTAATCAATTTTTAATTGACGAGATTATATGATTTTCGAATTGAATATGTTTTAATAAGTTCTTAATTGATTCCAATCATGATTTTGGATGTTATATAATGTTAATAGGTTGATTTTAACATTGGAATCTCGAAGTGATATGAATCTCTAATTTCCTAGGTTGATAGTGATGTGTTTTTGAGGCGTTGTGAAGGTTTAGGCTAGAGTTTTTGAGTGTCAATTGAAGGTAATTGATTGGTTAAACCTTTGTGTCTTGGTTGGGTTAAGTGTGGAAGATGTTTGATGTTGATTTCGGTAGTTTTCGAAGGTTTCGGCTAGAGTGTGAAGAGGATCGTTGTTGTTTTTTTGTGGCAGGTTCATGAATGCATTTTGATGCATTGCATCCCCTATTTTGTGTGGTAAAACTAGGGGCGATTGATCCTCAAGCTTGAAGCTTTGCTCCGGAAGCTTTGGAGGGGTGTTTCGCATCGGCAAGTGAGGCGTTGTGTTGTCGTTGAGTGAGAAAGTGGATTGCAGCTTTGAAATGGTTTAAAGGTTATATTGGGAGTTTAAACTTAGCTTGAAATGTTGGTTTAAACTCGGAAGTAAGTATAAAGAGATTTCTCCCTCGATCGTGGTTTTACGAATTTGATTTTATGCACTTTTTTGATTGACATGGTACCTACTATTTAAGCATGTTTTAAAGTATGTTTTATACTGTTTTGGATCATATAATGATGATGGATGCGTTTGGTAAATTATCCATGTATGTATGTGGAATGCTTGTTTTAAAGCATGGTTAGTTGCTTTGTAAATGGTTTTGAATTGATGCATATAAAAACAATGAGGTACATGGTTGATAATTAATTATATTGGCAAGTGATGTAATTTAAATGTTATCGGATATAGTTGGCCAGCCATAGGATTGATAGTGCACTATAAAAAGTCACCTTAGATGTCGAGGGGTTTATACGATGTACCAAATACTCTATCCAAGTACCCTAACAGTTGAGGGGTTATATGGTACCGAAAACTCCCGTTAGTGAATTATGTGTCTAACTGATGATTGGGGTTGGTGTCCAAGGGTTGTAAATGGTGCCATAATTCCGGTTGAGATGGCATGAAGTGTTGAGAGGACTCTTGTTGAATCCGTGTAGCCGATGTAATATTTTGGAAAGTGGAACTTGGTTTATGATCACTTGAAAGCCAATATAATTGTTGATGTATCATATTGATGGTTGTTATACATGGCAAGGCTTAAATTGAGGGTTAACAATGGGATTTGATGTTGATTCATGATATATGTTGCATATGGTTTAATATGCTAATTTTTTAAGTGTTAAGTGCATGGTTTTCAAGGCATAATGTTTGAAATGATGATTGAAATGTTGATTTCAATGTGGTTTTGGAAAATGGCTTATAAATGCATTGATGGTGTGTTGTCTGAGCACTCCTCACTAAGCCTTGTGTGCCTATGCTCTCTTTGTCCATCAATGTAGTGGATTAAAGATTTATAGGCAGCAAGCAAGGGAACGATGTCCAAGGACTTCGGTTTTTGAACGTATGGTTTTGAAATAAACTTGTAGTAATAAAGGCAATGGGGTTCATTGTTGTTTTGTGAGATGTTTTGTTAAAATCCCTATTTCAGTGAGTTTGATATGTTGTTATGAGTTTGTAAATGGCCTTAAATGTTTGGTATTGCTTTGGATTTCTGATTCATGCTTTGGAGGGCTTGACCTTTAGAAGAATGCCTCTAGATTTCCATCTGAAGTGTGATGTCATGTTATGACCATGTTTCTATGATGTTTTGGTGAGGTTTAATCCTAATAATAGTTGATTATATGTTTGCAGCATATTAGGATAAGTTTGAATCCTTGAGGACTTGCAAAACCAACAATATGGTAAATTTCAGGTTTAGGCGTATCGATATGTGTATACTTGTACTGAAATGCATAGGCATAATTTGGGATAGTGTTTCAATACAGGTGTACCCGTATTAATACGGGCTAGTGCTTTTAGGTTGTGTGTATTGAAACACAAAAAAGCGTATCGGTACGATTTTGAGCTACTAGAATCTTGAAATTGAGTAAAGGTAACAGTGTATTGATACACTTGCCGCTGTATCGATACGACCAACACTTAAGTTGGTTAAAGTGTTGTTTGGAAGTTTTGATTCTTACGTTTTTGTCCCTGAATGATATGTATGAAATTGAATGAGTTTGGATGGTTAATTGAGGCTGAAACTTGTCATATGAGCATGTAATTTGACTAATTAAGGATTAATAACTTCAAAATGTGTTAAGTCCTTATAATTTTACAAAATTGCAATTTGGTCCCTAGTTGAAATTGTGTTAAGTATTGGCCACTCACTCCTCTAGTGCCAACCCTATGAACTCAACTCCTCCTAAGCTACGGAGGCGCTCTAGCGGCAACCCCGTCTACCCAACAACTGGCGCAGATGCATGCACACCAGCAATGACAACTTGGAAAGCTCCGGTCATTGCCTGTATCAAAAGCGCCATGTCACCCAACACTGGCCCAACTGGCACAGGTGGTACTTGCTCCACTCTTATAGGTGGATTAGACGGAGGGGGTGGAAAACCCCAATATGGTATAACATTCTCTTAATTTACCTGCCCAATGACAACAGTATTCGTGCTAGCCCTCAAATCTCTCTTCAGTCATAAGATAACAACTATATTTAAGGCATGATAATTAAACCAAAATAAAAACAATTAGGCCAGCTTCAAGCGAAGATCCAAGACATCCATTTCAAATCAAAACATTTCAGACTGTAGTAATAAGGCAATATGTCCCACAAAACATCCCCCGACATGGCATATAACCATCAACGTACATTTAACAATCACAAACATCAGTAATCAACTAATAACAACATTCCAACAATCATTATCTCATCCCAATTATATCAAACCTAACTTTGATACCACCAAATGCAACTCCTCGACCCGGCTTATACGCCAAACTAAACCGAATGAGTTACATTGGGTTTGCCAAAACAAACTCGAATCATTTAACTAAACTTGGGTCCATTTTTTTATCTTGTCTAGATGCAACATTATGTCCTAGGCTGTGCATGCTGGTAGTGGGTGAAACCTTAACTAAATCGGTCGTCAAATTGACATTCGATTGCGCGCATTTGCAGTTTAGGGATCGAAATGAACGAACTGGAAACTCTCAAATAACACTTTAACTGAAATAATCGTAGCTCATATTGGTACACAAGCAAGTGTATCGGTACGCTTTTACATTCTCTATATCCATATTCTAGTAGCTCAAAACCGTACAAATACGCCTTCCCACATATCGCTACATCTTGCTGAAATGCACATGCCTGCACCAATACAAGTACCCGCTTATAGAAACCTAGACTCTGATTATACTTAGCCATATCAGTTCAGTGCTGCGCGTACCGATATGCTCAGGCCAGTAATGGCCAAATTTGTTGGTTTTCATACAATCTTGGATTTCCCTTCTCTTGCTTGCTACCTCTAACCTTTAATTCTTTTCATTGATAGACAAAGAGAGAGTAAGCACACTAGGCTTAGTGAGGAGTGCTCAAAACATAACACCATCAAAGCAATTAGAACCGGTTATCAAACCACTTTGAAAATCCCATTTTCAATATCTTTCAAAACATCATCATGTCTTTCAAATCTGCACTTAACATTTCCAAAACATGCATATTAAACCATATACAACATCTATCATGGATCAACAGCAAAATCCCATTGCAAACCTCAATTTAAGCTTTCCCATGCATAACAACCCATATGCAAGGCTTAAAGAGTAAACATGTATAAATCAACATTATACAACATAATCCATTATCAATTACATTGGCTTTCAAGTGATCATACCCAAGTTCCACTTTACGAAATATTACATTGGATACACGGATTCAACAAGTGTCCTCTCAACACTTCATACAATCTCAACCATAATTAAGGTACAATCACAACCAGTACTATCACAACCGAGTATCGTCACAACCCAAATCATCAGTTAGATGTATAATCCACTAATGGGAGTTTTTTGTACCATATAATCCCTCAACCGTTAGGGAACTTGTGGTGGAGTATTTGGTAGACATAAACCCCTCAACTCCCGAGGTGACTTTTTATAGTGCACTATCAATCCTATGGTCGGCCAACTATGTACGATAACATTTTAAACCACATCACTTGCCAATATAATTCATTATTAACCATGTACCTCATTGTTTTTATATACAACATACAAAACCATTTCCAATGTATTAAACCATGCATTTACAAGTATTTCTCATACTTACATTGATCATTTTTCTAGTGCATCCATCATCAATATATGAAAAAAATAAGTATAAAACATACTAAAAACATGCTTAAACAGTAGGTACCATGTAATTCAAAAACAAGTGCATAAAAACAATTTTGCCAAAGCACGACCAAGGGAGAAATCTCACCATACTTACTTCTGAGTATAAACAAGAATTTCAAACTAAAGTTAAACTCACAAAATAAAATTTAAACCATTTCAAAGTTGAAATCCACGCTCTCACTCACCAACTTCGCAAAACCTCGTTCGCTGATGGGAACTCCTCCTCCAAAGCTTCCAAAACAGTACTACAAGCTTGAGGATCAACCTACACTGATTTAACCATAATAAAACAAAGGATTCAATGGATCAAACTGCGTTCAAAGACTCAACAACATTAATACCCAACAACTCAATCCAAAAACCCTTCTACAACAACCGAAATCAACATCAAACACCTTCCAAACTTAACCCAACCAAAACCTAAAGGTTGAATCTATCCTTACACTTCTAGCATTCGTAAAACACCCAAAGCTCACCAAAACACATCACTAGCAACCTAAGAAATTAGAGATTCACCTAGTTTTGGGATTCCAATGTTAAAAACAACTTATTAAAATTATTAATCATCAAAATCATGACTAAAACCAATAAAATACCCAGCAAAACTGATCTAAAATGAAAACCACATAATCTCACCAATTCAACCTTGATTTAACCAATTTCCCTAATTAAATCATTAAAATTCATTAGAAAACATTAAACAAGGATCAAATACTTGGGAATTTCAGTAAAGAACCATTCATTAGAGGAGAAAAATGAAACTTACCTCTAATGAGTGAATTCCCTCTCAATTAGATGTTTTGCTCTTGAAAAACAAAGGAAAACAATGAGATTTTGGAAAACAGTATTAAAGAATCCATTAGAAATCAAGACCATTACCTAAAATCTTTGATGCAAAAGAGAGTGCTTTGCTGAATAAATTTTGAGAGAAAAAGTTACGTCAAAAGTAGTTTTAGGAAAATAACCACATTTCCTTAATTAAATCCCCTTTAATTAACTAATTAAAACTCATTTAAAATAATCCAAATTAAGAGGAAAATCATATTAAAACATTTGTTAAAATTTCCCCTTAAAAGTTCTAAGATTTGGCTCTTTTTCAAAATAGTCACCAAAAATGGTTTTCATTCTTTACATTTTGGTCACTAACCAAAATGTCCAATTTCCATTTTCCAAAGTTGACTTTACCAAAAATATCCATACATTAAATAATAGATTTAGGATATTTTTCTCACACCTAAAGTTTTTATTCTGATTTTAATCTCGAATCCGACTTGAATCTCTAATCTCGGTACACCGGACTGTCTAATCAACCTAGAAACTCCTATGCCCAAAACCGTGGTGTTACAAAATAGTCTAACTATTAATTTTTGAAAGCCATTTTGGAGTCACCACTGGTCACTTTGGAAGACCATACACAATAAAAGGTTTTTGAGTTTAATTTTACGTGGTATTTTGTCATTTTGGATAATATTTTGAATTTAAATTAACCATTAATTATTAACTAGATTTAAATTGCAAATGGAGGTATTCCTTTTTATAAGAAAATATATTTTTTTATCCAAATATGAGATTAGAAGCACCCCTTTATGTTAGGACACCCCTATTCATATTCAAAAAAATATATTTCCAAAATAAAAGGTTTTTAATACATTATCAAGTATTATCTCGCTCATTTTAAGTTCTAACATAAAAAAGGTTTTAATTAATTTTGTGTTATTTAATTCTACAAATATTATTTAATTTAAAGGCTCACATGAGATAATACCCAATTCCTTGAGCATCATCCATATTTAAACCCCCAAAATTATAGATAATATTCTTAATCCAATTAATCTATTGTTAAAGTTCTAATCCTAATTAAGGTACAATTGATTAACTAGGTTATTTGTCAATTAATTAAGGCTCTAATTGATTAATTAGGTTATTTGGGACAACACGTCATTGCAATGGGGCATCACCCAAATTTGGAACTTTAAAGTTTCCCACTTATTATTCATTAATTTGCTATAATTATCTTTTCTTAATTAATTACTAAAACTAATAAGAACTTAAAAGACTAAGGCTCTAAACAATTAATAACTAAATCTAGGTGAATTAATTATCTAAAAAAATACTCCTATTTGCAGTATTTAAAATCATGCATCAATCATTTAAATTAAACAATTAATTGAATAATTAAAGCTGAAAGGATTAAATTGAAAGCATTAAAAGCTATAATTTTGATTTTATTTGATAAAAGGGACCAATTTCATTACAACACAAAGATATAAGGATCACAACCCAAATTAGCCCAAAACCATTAAAAACGCGAAAACGCTATTACCCGACCTGGTTAACAACTTGCGGATCTACCCAAACCCGATGCTAAAATGACATCGTTTTGACTCGACTTTATAAAGCCCACATCCGAGCCAACTCGACCGTAAACTCACTTCACTCTCTCTAGCCTCTCTCCTCTCAAATTCTCTTTGCCCGTAAATACGAACCAACCCAAAAAATCCCCTCAAATGGATCAAAACATAATGTTTTAGATTGTGTTCTTCATGGTTGATCAAGAACCTAAAGAATATCAAAAGCTCCGGCCACAAACCACCATAAGAACCACCCGTCTCCAACCACCTAAGACCTATCTACCCTTAACCCGAGCCCTCTTTAACTCCAACCATGCCTAAAACCATCTTCGACCACTACAACCAACTCTGATTGGCTTTTTTAGTTTATCCTTTCATTTTTGTTTCCATTTTCTTACTTATAAAACTAATAATTTGCTCTTTCTTGCAGGAATGAAAATGGAGAAAGGGGATACCTTCACTACGGTGAAATTTCGAAAAAAATTGCGATGATGGTTCAGATATCAGGCTTTCGTTCGGGCCCCGGTGACTTTCTAGCTCCAAACGCTTCAGATTTCTGTAGGTGACTTTCTCTCTCCCCACTTAATATTTATTATTATTATTATTATTATTATGTTTTAATGATTGGTAATTAATGATCGACAAGATTTTCTCTCTCCCTATTTATAGGGGTCTGACAACTGGCGTCACTATTGATGTCATCTTAGTGATGTCAGCGATAGCTGGTATCAAAGAAACACAAATCCAAGTGAAGTGATTTCGGGCCAATGGGTTTCTTCCACGTGTTCTTTGGATATCGATTTTGGGGGGAAAAATGTAATCTAGTTTTTTATCAAAATGAGCGGGAATGAGTTGAATATAGCTGGAAACAGATTGTAAACAATTGTACTAATTTGGGTTTGGTGTTGTAATGGGCTTTGGGTATTTGGAATATAGTGGATTGAATTTATTTATTTGATTTATTTATTTAATATGGGCTTTATATTTTTGTTTAATTAAATTGGATTTATTTATTTAACTTTAGCATTAGATTTATGATGGTTTCTAGATCACACAATGTTTACCCAAGAATTTATTGCCAATCATGTAGGGAATAGTGAAACTTCCAGAATCTTTCAATTTTGGGGGCAATATTTTGGTTATCATTGCATTGCATCCTCAAAGAAGGTCAGATCTTGAAATCACCCAGTCTCCTCTTTTTGGACAAGATGACCTTCATGAATTTAACGTAGTTGGGTATTTGTTCGAGAGCTTCCATTAATGGTATATTGATCTGTACTTGTTTAATGACTTTCAAGAATCACTTGAACTGCTAATCTTGCTTTTGTTTCTAGAGCCTTTGTAGAAAAGATGGTGGTGGATAAGAAAATGTTGGTGCTTTGCTAGTTTTGCCGAGGTGGTGTTGGCATCAGATTAAAATCGATATTGCTCATGCTTGCTTCCCTTTTATCCCTTCCTTGGGTTCATCTGTTGGCACTAATTTGTCTTCTTGGGAAATAATTGGCTATTTGTGGTGTTTCATTCTTGACTTGTTTGGCACTCAGAGAGTGACTGCTATGCATTGTTCATTTCCTTCTGCCGAGCATTATCTATATCACTTGGCAAATTTTTTGGAGGTCTGCACCGAGTGCGATTGCAATATGTCCTAGCTGAACCTCCATGTTCCGCATAGATCTGGTAGACTCTGGACAATCTCATAATTTCACTCCATATACTCCGTTAGGTGTTCCCATGGGTATATATCTGCCCTAGATGGAAATTATTTTGTGCTCTGTGTGGTATCACATTCTAGTTGAATCCTAGTGGTGTATTGGTGTTCTATCTTTGGGACTTAAATTCGTTACCTCCTTGGTTCGCCCAAGAAAAGTTCGGATGCTGCTTCCAACCTACATTATAAATACTGGAATAAGTGTTGTTATTGCGGTTGTAGTTGCCCATAAAATACGTTGATTTAGAGATCGATGGGCATTCTTCCACATTATGACCCTCTCCACATATAGTACAAAATGGTTCAAATGGCTTCACTTCTTGTATTTCAGTAGGCTTTTGCATTGTCTTCACTATATTAGTGAGGTTGGAAATTCGAGCGTTGAGAGATGAAAGTGCATCAAGCTCTAATTTTTAAGCTACTTTCACCCTGGTTCCCAATCTGGCAGCAGGGTATTGAAGATCATTGGTAGCATTCCTCTCAAGGATGTCATAGGCATCTGTGTAATTCTTGTATAACGACGAACCTTTTGTCGAAGCATCAACAATAGTCCTATCATGAGCTTTGAGTCTGTTGTACAAGGTCTCCATCTGGGTCCAGGTAGGGAATAAATGCATGGGGCATCTTCTCAACTTGTCCTTTAATCGCTATCAGGCATCATATAGTCTCATCATCAACTTGCCTAAAAGTAATGATTTCACTACAAAGCTTGGCATTAAGTTTAGGTGGCTGGAATCTCATAAGAAAATTTTGGCATAATTTTGCCCACGAAGTAACTAAACTATGTGGCAAAGAACTGAGTCACAATTTGGCTCAATCTCTTAAACAAAATAAGAATAGCCTCAGCTTACTGTCTCTTTAGGCACACTAGGTTGTTGAAATAATTGGCAAACCTCCATGAGTTGCTTCAAGCATTGCCTTGGGTCTCTAGTAGGTGATCCGTCAAATTAACCTACATTCAATAGTTTCATAATCATTATCAGTTTAAGTTCAAAATTAGTTGTATTTATATTTGGACTAATCAGTCCTGACATCAAAATTTCTATGTTTGGTGATAGATGTTCTCCAATAGATCGTTCCTCAGGATTTTCCATAGTAAGTGCAGGCAGGATCCCATCATGTATTGTCAGATTTTCATGGTTTTTGGCATTATTTATGACACCATCTAACCACCATCTCCGTTACGAGCCATTTTTGACGTTCTTTTCTTAACCTGCGTAGGGTTCTTTCAATCTCCATATCGTATTGTAAGTCTTCCTTTACAGTGCGGCTCCTGGTCATACACCAAACAAAATGTAATAAGTAAAACAAAAAAAAAAGTAAAAATCATAACAATTAATCTCGTAGCAATTCCCGATAACGGTGCCAAAACTTATCAATGAAATACTACTTGGCAAAAGGTTTCTAATTTTGTATGTTTATTCAAGAAAATACTTCCAAGAATACTTCTTTTTACATGCAAGTATACACGGTTAACACGTAATATAGTTGTAAGAAAGTATCATATCCACAGGGATTGTCCATGAATTAAATGTCACAATAAATACTTGTAAAGAATGAAATAAATATGATGGCAATTTATTGCGATTTTAATTAAGAAAATGATAAAAGAAAATTGAAACAAGGAATTAGGTAGATTGGCAAACAAATGTGTCAAGATGAATGTTTGGTGTTGGCAAAGGATGTTTGAATTTCACGCTAGCAATAAAAGCAATTAGTATTGATAGACCTTGATTTTATTGTTGAGCAGATTTTAGGTTGGTATTTCCTCTGTCGATGGAAATATCCTAAGTTAATTACTTTTAACACCTATATGTCTATAGAGAGCTTTCAAACAATTAACTTGGTGGAGTTTTAATCTTTACTCCTACGGGGTTTATTCACTTCAAAAGTAATTCTTATATCCTAATTCTGTTAAGATACTAGGGGATAACAAGCATTTAACACCAACTTTCGTTGGCATAAAATATGATGTCGTTAAGTGAAAACATTATAGATAATAAAACCAATACATTTGATTATTAAAAACCTAGAAAAATTAAGCGTTCATCGCAAACACCCTTAGCCAACTTAAAAGATTAGTTCATGGTTGGGGAAACCAAAAACACATTATCGTGCTCAGAAATCATCTCAAAACCAGAAATATTTTTAAGAGAATGGACTAAAGAAGGAGATCTGTCGATGTAGCCTTTCAATGGATCTAGAGCTTTTAGCAAACTGCCCAATAAAACCTTGGTCTACGTCTACCCTTCTTTTTATGCGCTGGTCTCCCTTGTACTCGGTCTTTGGGCTCCTTTATATAGGCATGAGAGAAAAACCTAATTAGGGTTTTGAGGGTTTGTTACCACATTTCACGGCACACTTCTACTTCATGGAATTAGAGCTGACCTGGTCTTGACTCAGGGTTGTTTGACCGGGCATCAATCATCCTTCTTTTGTCAACCAAACTTTGGCATTCTTCCTCCTACTTTTGCCAACTACGCTTGACATTACCCTCCTGCATTCACCTACTCCAGTCATGCCAAGCCTGCACACCACAACAAGAAAATACCCTTTCACTCTAGCACTGAAATTTGTATATTCCTCAACTCCTAGATGCAAATGCATGAAACTACTGGCAAAATGTACTAATATGTACCTAAATTCAAGAAAATACATCATTTGAGGAGTTAACAACGAGCAATAAGGAGAGATAAAATAAACACATGATGATCCTAAACACATGCTCTTATCATACAAACATCATACGTGGCACTCAAGGCCCAACCATACTTGTGATCTCATCATATCATCTGAGCACAAGCACACAAAGTCATAACCACAAACCTAGAGTGAGGTTCGATATCACACAACCTCGGGAACATACACTCTAAGTGAGTCTTAGTGTCACACAGCCTCAAGAATGTAAAACCATGACGTTGCAACACGCTCTTTGGATATTCGGATCCCATCAAAAAAGGTGACTCAATCAACCAAGTGTCCGTACAGTACACAACACTGACACGATTACTAATCTCTATGGTTTGTATCAATTATCAAGCCACCCATTTAAGTTTACCAAGTTGTTAATACATTATGGAAGTGTAAATTAGTTATCCTCATTAATAATCTCCATTAGTCCACTTTATCTCATTCATTAAGGCATAAATCAATTTATTAATCTTCCACGTTGATTTCCATCTTTAGCTACATTATAGATTATTTAATTCAGTGAGTACCGTTACTCGAATACAAGTATCGGTATGGTATCCCTGGGTACTAGTACTCACACGCATACTGATACTGGCATTACTTACTAGAAATCCTAAATTTCCACAAGTACCGATATAGATTGACCAGTTTTGATAGCCCCCCCAAGCGTACCGGTACTGATGCATGATTGCCTTTATCGGATAAGAATCTTGCCATAGTGGCCTCACGATCTTCATTTACATTTGCACGGATCACGGCAATTTTCATCTCTTTATAGTATTCCTCGACACTTTATTACCTTGAATGGGACTTTGGAGTCTTTGGAACAAGTCCTAGTGATAGTGTTTTGAAACAAATCTCCTCCTCTTGATGGCCTTCATTTTGTTCCAAGTTGCAATTGGCGACGAGTTTTACCTTCTTGTTTTCAGAAAAGTTTTGAAACTCAAAGATGAGTTCAACTTTCTTTTTCCACTCCAAATATACCTTTGGGTTGGATCCTCCTTAAAAAGAAGGAATCGTCATCCAGATGTTGCTAAAGTTGTCATCTAATATGTTTTTAACCCTCATTCGCCGAATTCTAAGCCCTAGAGGTATTTCTTCGGCATTGGAACCTTGAACATTTTTTTCTCCTTCATTCGGACTAACATAGTCACCAAAAATGGTTTTCATTCTTTACATTTTGGTCACTAACCAAAATGTCCAATTTCCATTTTCCAAAGTTGACTTTACCAAAAATATCCATACATTAAATAATAGATTTAGGATATTTTTCTCACACCTAAAGTTTTTATTCTGATTTTAATCTCGAATCCGACTTGAATCTCTAATCTCGGTACACCGGACTGTCTAATCAACCTAGAAACTCCTATGCCCAAAACCGTGGTGTTACAAAATAGTCTAACTATTAATTTTTGAAAGCCATTTTGGAGTCACCGCTGGTCACTTTGGAAGACCATACACAATAAAAGGTTTTTGAGTTTAATTTTACGTGGTATTTTGTCATTTTGGATAATATTTTGAATTTAAATTAACCATTAATTATTAACTAGATTTAAATTGCAAATGGAGGTATTCCTTTTTATAAGAAAATATATTTTTTTATCCAAATATGAGATTAGAAGCACCCCTTTATGTTAGGACACCCCTATTCATATTCAAAAAAATATATTTCCAAAATAAAAGGTTTTTAATACATTATCAAGTATTATCTCGCTCATTTTAAGTTCTAACATAAAAAAGGTTCTAATTAATTTTGTGTTATTTAATTCTACAAATATTATTTAATTTAAAGGCTCACATGAGATAATACCCAATTCCTTGAGCATCATCCATATTTAAACCCCCAAAATTATAGATAATATTCCTAATCCAATTAATCTATTGTTAAAGTTCTAATCCTAATTAAGGTACAATTGATTAACTAGGTTATTTGTCAATTAATTAAGGCTCTAATTGATTAATTAGGTTATTTGGGACAACACGTCATTGCAATGGGGCATCACCCAAATTTGGAACTTTAAAGTTTCCCACTTATTATTCATTAATTTGCTATAATTATCTTTTCTTAATTAATTACTAAACCTAATAAGAACTTAAAAGACTAAGGCTCTAAACAATTAATAACTAAATCTAGGTGAATTAATTATCTAAAAAAATACTCCTATTTGCAGTATTTAAAATCATGCATCAATCATTTAAATTAAACAATTAATTGAATAATTAAAGCTGAAAGGATTAAATTGAAAGCATTAAAACCTATAATTTTGATTTTATTTGATAAAAGGGACCAATTTCATTACAACACAAAGATATAAGGATCACAACCCAAATTAGCCCAAAACCATTAAAAACGCGAAAAATCTATTACCCGACCTGGTTAACAACTTGCGGATCTACCCAAACCCGATGCTAAAATGACATCGTTTTGACTCGACTTTATAAAGCCCACATCCGAGCCAACTCGACCGTAAACTCACTTCACTCTCTCTAGCCTCTCTCCTCTCAAATTCTCTCTGCCCGTAAATACGAACCAACCCAAAAAATCCCCTCAAATGGATCAAAACATAATGTTTTAGATTGTGTTCTTCATGGTTGATCAAGAACCTAAAGAATATCAAAAGCTCCGGCCACAAACCACCATAAGAACCACCCGTCTCCAACCACCTAAGACCTATCTACCCTTAACCCGAGCCCTCTTTAACTCCAACCATGCCTAAAACCATCTTCGACCACTACAACCAACTCTGATTGGCTTTTTTAGTTTATCCTTTCATTTTTGTTTCCATTTTCTTACTTATAAAACTAATAATTTGCTCTTTCTTGCAGGAATGAAAATGGAGAAAGGGGATACCTTCACTACGGTGAAATTTCGAAAAAAATTGCGATGATGGTTCAGATATCAGGCTTTCGTTCGGGCCCCGGTGACTTTCTAGCTCCAAACGCTTCAGATTTCTGTAGGTGACTTTCTCTCTCCCCACTTAATATTTATTATTATTATTATTATTATTATGTTTTAATGATTGGTAATTAATGATCTGACAAGATTTTCTCTCTCCCTATTTATAGGGGTCTGACAACTGGCGTCACTATTGATGTCATCTTAGTGATGTCAGCGATAGCTGGTATCAAAGAAACACAAATCCAAGTGAAGTGATTTCGGGCCAATGGGTTTCTTCCACGTGTTCTTTGGATATCAGATTTGGGCAGGAAAAATGTAATCTAGTTTTTTATCAAAATGAGCGGGAATGAGTTGAATATAGCTGGAAACAGATTGTAAACAATTGTACTAATTTGGGTTTGGTGTTGTAATGGGCTTTGGGTATTTGGAATATAGTGGATTGAATTTATTTATTTGATTTATTTATTTAATATGGGCTTTATATTTTTGTTTAATTAAATTGGATTTATTTATTTAACTTTAGCATTAGATTTATGATGGTTTCTAGATCACACAATGTTTACCCAAGAATTTATTGCCAATCATGTAGGGAATAGTGAAACTTCCAGAATCTTTCAATTTTGGGGGCAATATTTTGGTTATCATTGCATTGCATCCCTCAGCAAGGCTGCAGTCTTGAAATCACCCAGTCTCCTCTTTTTGGACAAGATGACCTTCATGAATTTAACGTAGTTGGGTATTTGTTCGAGAGCTTCCATTAATGGTATATTGATCTGTACTTGTTTAATGACTTTCAAGAATCACTTGAACTGCTAATCTTGCTTTTGTTTCTAGAGCCTTTGTAGAAAAGATGGTGGTGGATAAGAAAATGTTGGTGCTGCTAGTTTTGCCGAGGTGGTGTTGGCATCAGATTAAAATCTGATATTGCTCATGCTTGCTTCCCTTTTATCCCTTCCTTGGGTTCATCTGTTGGCACTAATTTGTCTTCTTGGGAAATAATTGGCTATTTGACAGGTGTTTCATTCTTGACTTGTTTGGCACTCCAGAGAGTGACTGCTATGCATTGTTCATTTCCTTCCTGCCGAGCATTATCTATATCACTTGGCAAATTTTTTGGAGGTCTGGCACTGAGTGCGATTGCAATATGTCCTAGCTGAACCTCCATGTTCCGCATAGATCCTGGTAGACTCTGGACAATCTCATAATTTCACTCCATATACTCCGTTAGGGTGTTCCCATGGGTATATATCTGCCCTAGATGGAAATTATTTTGTGCTCTGTGTGGTATCACATTCTAGTTGAATCCTAGTGGTGTATTGGTGTTCTATCTTTGGGACTTAAATTCGTTACCTCCTTGGTTCGCCCAAGAAAAGTTCGGATGCTGCTTCCAACCTACATTATAAATACTGGAATAAGTGTTGTTATTGCGGTTGTAGTTGCCCATAAAATACGTTGATTTAGAGATCGATGGGCATTCTTCCACATTATGACCCTCTCCACATATAGTACAAAATGGTTCAAATGGCTTCACTTCTTGTATTTCAGTAGGCTTTTGCATTGTCTTCACTATATTAGTGAGGTTGGAAATTCGAGCGTTGAGAGATGAAAGTGCATCAAGCTCTAATTTTTAAGCTACTTTCACCCTGGTTCCCAATCTGGCAGCAGGGTATTGAAGATCATTGGTAGCATTCCTCTCAAGGATGTCATAGGCATCTGTGTAATTCTTGTATAACGACGAACCTTTTGTCGAAGCATCAACAATAGTCCTATCATGAGCTTTGAGTCTGTTGTACAAGGTCTCCATCTGGGTCCAGGTAGGGAATAAATGCATGGGGCATCTTCTCAACTTGTCCTTTAATCGCTATCAGGCATCATATAGTCTCATCATCAACTTGCCTAAAAGTAATGATTTCACTACAAAGCTTGGCATTAAGTTTAGGTGGCTGGAATCTCATAAGAAAATTTTGGCATAATTTTGCCCACGAAGTAACTAAACTATGTGGCAAAGAACTGAGTCACAATTTGGCTCAATCTCTTAAACAAAATAAGAATAGCCTCAGCTTACTGTCTCTTTAGGCACACTAGGTTGTTGAAATAATTGGCAAACCTCCATGAGTTGCTTCAAGCATTGCCTTGGGTCTCTAGTAGGTGATCCGTCAAATTAACCTACATTCAATAGTTTCATAATCATTATCAGTTTAAGTTCAAAATTAGTTGTATTTATATTTGGACTAATCAGTCCTGACATCAAAATTTCTATGTTTGGTGATAGATGTTCTCCAATAGATCGTTCCTCAGGATTTTCCACAGTAAGTGCAGGCAGGATCCCATCATGTATTGTCAGATTTTCATGGTTTTTGGCATTATTTATGACACCATCTAACCACCATCTCCGTTACGAGCCATTTTTGACGTTCTTTTCTTAACCTGCGTAGGGTTCTTTCAATCTCCATATCGTATTGTAAGTCTTCCTTTACAGTGCGGCTCCTGGTCATACACCAAACAAAATGTAATAAGTAAAACAAAAAAAAAAGTAAAAATCAAAACAATTAATCTCGTAGCAATTCCCGATAACGGTGCCAAAACTTATCAATGAAATACTACTTGGCAAAAGGTTTCTAATTTTGTATGTTTATTCAAGAAAATACTTCCAAGAATACTTCTTTTTACATGCAAGTATACACGGTTAACACGTAATATAGTTGTAAGAAAGTATCATATCCACAGGGATTGTCCATGAATTAAATGTCACAATAAATACTTGTAAAGAATGAAATAAATATGATGGCAATTTATTGCGATTTTAATTAAGAAAATGATAAAAGAAAATTGAAACAAGGAATTAGGTAGATTGGCAAACAAATGTGTCAAGATGAATGTTTGGTGTTGGCAAAGGATGTTTGAATTTCACGCTAGCAATAAAAGCAATTAGTATTGATAGACCTTGATTTTATTGTTGAGCAGATTTTAGGTTGGTATTTCCTCCTGTCGATGGAAATATCCTAAGTTAATTACTTTTAACACCTATATGTCTATAGAGAGCTTTCAAACAATTAACTTGGTGGAGTTTTAATCTTTACTCCTACGGGGTTTATTCACTTCAAAAGTAATTCTTATATCCTAATTCTGTTAAGATACTAGGGGATAACAAGCATTTAACACCAACTTTCGTTGGCATAAAATATGATGTCGTTAAGTGAAAACATTATAGATAATAAAACCAATAAATTTGATTATTAAAAACCTAGAAAAATTAAGCGTTCATCGCAAACACCCTTAGCCAACTTAAAAGATTAGTTCATGGTTGGGGAAACCAAAAACACATTATCGTGCTCAGAAATCATCTCAAAACCAGAAATATTTTTAAGAGAATGGACTAAAGAAGGAGATCATCGATGTAGCCTTTCAATGGATCTAGAGCTTTTAGCAAACTGCCCAATAAAACCTTGGTCTACGTCTACCCTTCTTTTTATGCGCTGGTCTCCCTTGTACTCGGTCTTTGGGCTCCTTTATATAGGCATGAGAGAAAAACCTAATTAGGGTTTTGAGGGTTTGTTACCACATTTCACGGCACACTTCTACTTCATGGAATTAGAGCTGACTGGTCTTGACTCGGGGTTGTTTGACCGGGCATCAATCATCCTTCTTTTGTCAACCAAACTTTGGCATTCTTCCTCCTACTTTTGCCAACTACGCTTGACATTACCCTCCTGCATTCACCTACTCCAGTCATGCCAAGCCTGCACACCACAACAAGAAAATACCCTTTCACTCTAGCACTGAAATTTGTATATTCCTCAACTCCTAGATGCAAATGCATGAAACTACTGGCAAAATGTACTAATATGTACCTAAACTCAAGAAAATACATCATTTGAGGAGTTAACAACGAGCAATAAGGAGAGATAAAATAAACACATGATGATCCTAAACACATGCTCTTATCATACAAACATCATACGTGGCACTCAAGGCCCAACCATACTTGTGATCTCATCATATCATCCGAGCACAAGCACACAAAGTCATAACCACAAACCTAGAGTGAGGTTCGATATCACACAACCCGGGAACATACACTCTAAGTGAGTCTTAGTGTCACACAGCCTCAAGAATGTAAAACCATGACGTTGCAACACGCTCTTTGGATATTCGGATCCCATCAAAAAAGGTGACTCAATCAACCAAGTGTCCGTACAGTACACAACACTGACACGATTACTAATCTCTATGGTTTGTATCAATTATCAAGCCACCCATTTAAGTTTACCAAGTTGTTAATACATTATGGAAGTGTAAATTAGTTATCCTCATTAATAATCTCCATTAGTCCACTTTATCTCATTCATTAAGGCATAAATCAATTTATTAATCTTCCACGTTGATTTCCATCTTTAGCTACATTATAGATTATTTAATTCAGTGAGTACCGTTACTCGAATACAAGTATCGGTATGGTATCCCTGGGTACTAGTACTCACACACGCATATCGTCATGGCATTACTTACTAGAAATCCTAAATTTCCACAAGTACCGATATAGATTGACCAGTTTTGATAGCCCCCCCAAGCGTACCGGTACTGATGCATGATTGCCTTTATCGGATAAGAATCTTGCCATAGTGGCCTCACGATCTTCATTTACATTTGCACGGATCACGGCAATTTTCATCTCTTTATAGTATTCCTCGACACTTTATTACCTTGAATGGGACTTTGGAGTCTTTGGAACAAGTCCTAGTGATAGTGTTTTGAAACAAATCTCCTCCTCTTGATGGCCTTCATTTTGTTCCAAGTTGCAATTGGCGACGAGTTTTACCTTCTTGTTTTCAGAAAAGTTTTGAAACTCAAAGATGAGTTCAACTTTCTTTTTCCACTCCAAATATACCTTTGGGTTGGATCCTCCTTAAAAAGAAGGAATCGTCATCCAGATGTTGCTAAAGTTGTCATCTAATATGTTTTTAACCCTCATTCGCCGAATTCTAAGCCCTAGAGGTATTTCTTCGGCATTGGAACCTTGAACATTTTTTTCTCCTTCATTCGGACTAACATAGTCTTCTGCTCCTCCAATGGGGGCTCTTGGTATTCCCGCATGGTTGGCTTCATTTTCTACAGTTCTTGCCTCCACCTGATCCAAATGATCTTCTATTGGTTGAAGCGTTCTTTGTATTTCTCAGAGCAAATTGTTATTTCCACCGTTGTTGTTTTCATTAACGAAATTTTTAGCCATTGTACCTCGCAAAAGAAATAAAACAAAACCTCACCTAAAATATATTAAAAAGAAAAAAAAACCACTCCACTCGTGTTTGCACTCAAATTATGCTTTTAATCTAGGCAGAAGGGATCAAAGTAGATCCAAGTATTTGCAAAGTTTACAAAATGCGAATTTTGCCTGTCAAAAGTGTCGTTTCTTAGACATGTTCTCTCGGCAGAAGGGATCAAAGTAGATCCAAGGAAGATTCACTCTATCTTGGATTAAAGACCTCCATTAAATGTGGGTGAGGTCAGAAGCTTTATCGGTTTAGCTGGGTACTATCAGTGATTTGTCAAAGGATTTTCCTCTATAGCTGCACCCTTGACCAAGCTACTCTGCAATGATGTAACATTTGTTTGGTCGGAGAACCAACAAAGAAGCTTTGACCAGCTTAAACAAGCCCTTACTCATGCTCCAGTTCTTGTCCAACCAGAATTGGGAAAAGAGTTCATCGTCTATAGTGATGCATCTCATTTAGGGCTAGGTTGTGTCCTAATGCGAGACGGGAATGTGGTAGCTTATGCCTCACGTCATTTAAAGCCACATGAATCAAACTACCCTACACACGATCTAGAATTGGCAGCCATTGTGTTTGCACTCAAAATCTGGAGACATTACTTGTATGGTGAGAATTGCATCTTGTATACGGATCATAAAAGTCTCAAGTACCTCCTAACTCAAAAGGACTTGAATCTAAGGCAAAGAAGATGGGTATAATTGCTTAAAGATTACGATTTGGTCATAGACTACCATCCGGGGAAAGCAAATGTGGTTGCTGATGCCCTTAGTCGCAGACCATACTTGGGTAAACCCTCAATTCTAAATACTAGACGTTATCTTGAAACAATCCATTCCTAACTCGTATAAGTAACCTTGTGAATTCTTTCGTAGCTTCCTTGGGAATCAATGCTCATTTCTGTTTATATAAAGGACGAAAATTCCTATCTAAACTCCAAGTTCAATCTAGTCTAACCTCGAGAATCAAGGATCTCTAGCAATATGATCCAGATCTTCAGAAGACATGTTAAAGATAGATTCAGAAACTAATCTTGAATTCTCCATTAAGTCGAATGGACTTGTCTGTTTTAAGGATAGAGTATGTGTTCTCGAAAATGAAGAACTTAAGAAAGAGATGTTACAAGAAGCTCATCAAAGTTCTTTCTCGATACATCAGGGATCAGTTAAAATGTATAAAGACCTAAAACCACTGTATTGGTGGCCAAGCATGAAGTCAGCTATTACAGACTTTGTATCAAAGTGTCTGACTTGTCAAATGGTTAAAACCGAGCATAGAGCCCCTACGGGACTCTTTCAACCTATCGAATTTCCTTAATGTAAATGGGACGGTATAACTATGGATTTTGTTACTGGTCTTCCTTCAACCCCAAGAAAGAACGATGTTGTGTGGGTGATTGTAGATAGATTCTCAAAATCTGCACACTTCATCCCTGTTCGAATGAACATGAGCTTGGATGTCTTGGCCGTGCTATATATTCGTGAAGTGATTTGGTTGCACAGTGTACCTACAGCTATAATCTCTTATCGAGACCCCAGATTTGCTTCTCGGTTTTGGAAATCCTTGCAAAAGGCTTTAGGGTCTAAAGTGCATATTAGCACAGCTTTTCATCCACAATATGACGGACAATTAGAAAGGATAATTCAAGTACTCGAAGATATATTGCGTGCTTGTGTAATAGACTTTGGAAAGAACTGGGAAAAGTCTCTACCCTTAGTAGAGTTTGCTTACAATAATAGCTACGAGGCATCTATTCAGATGGCACCATTTGAAGCCTTATACAGGAGGAAATGTAGAACTCCCTTATGTTGGTGTGAATTGGGAGAGAACAAAGTTTTGGGACCTCAATTGCTCAGAGAAACTGAAGAACAAGTGCAGATCATTCATAGTGTAACACCCTAAAATTGGCCTAGGAAGGTTACCACTATCTAAACTATAGACTTATTGAATTATGTGGTAATCAAATTAAAGAAGAAAGTACATTAGCCATCCTTAAGATCAAATAAGTGAAATTAAAACCAAATTGAATTGAAGTTAAAGCTAGAAGGTATAAATGGAAGGATGAAATTGCGATCATGCAAAACTCTAGAGTTTGTATACAAATGGAATTAAAACTTAAGGCCTTGACACATGTTCTCATTTGATGAGAACATGTGCCAATTGGAAAGGATGACTCACAACATGCATGAAGGGATAGATGAACAAAAATTTCATCATCTTCCTCCATCCAAATCCTCCATGGCCGAATGTCGAGAGAGAAAGGGGAGAAAAAAGCTTTATAGATCATCTTCAATCAATTCTTTTTGATTTAACTTTGATCAAATTAGCTTGGAGAAGGTATATTGCTTGATTTCTACATGTTATAGGATACTTGAATCTTGAGATTTTGATGTTCTTGTTGCCTAAATTTATTAGGATGATTGTTATGTATGTTAGGATCATGTTATCTTCTAGAAGTACTTGAGATTGTGAATGCTAGTAGCTAAATTGTTAATGAGAGTGTATATGGTTGAAAACAGTTTTGAATAGAGACTATTTTGATACGTGAAAATGTTTAAGCATGCTAATTGAATGTAATGCCCTGATTTGGTCACATTGCTAGATGAATTGAGGATTGAATAGAGTAAATAAGTTGCTGGAAAATGAATGCACCTAATTGGATTAGTTAAAACTAGGTAATGGACAGCTCAAATGGTGAATTAGAAGTATAATGTTGATCAAATAGAACAAATTGAATTTAACATGACAATGCCCTGTTTAAAGCACATTTCTAGGTGAATTGGACTGACCTAGACATGTGAGAACATGAAAATAAGTTGAATTTCCATGTTAGAATCTTGTTTAGATGAGTTATGAAACTAGAAACTCAACCTAGTGTAATCTACCCAGAATACTCTGTTCTGGGTAGTAACTTTAAAAAATAACCATAAATTGTATAAAAGGAATTTAAAGATGAAAATTTATGGACAATGCCTTGAAATGTCTAAATTCATTAGGAGAAAACAGAACTGAATTCTGGATTGTAGAATGAATTGTAGAGAAGAAACACTAAGGACAGTGCAAACTGTCCAGTGTTGTAAATTGCCCTGTCTTTAAGTTAAAACTGTATTAATTGGAAAAGAACTAAAATGAAAGGCCAATATGGTTAGAAATACAGTTAAGTTAGCTTTCCAACGGCGTAAACCGATTGAAATTCCGACATACAGAATGAAAGTTATGCATGTTTAAGTGAACATAGTACATGTTGCCTAGTAACAACTGTTTAGGTAATTGTACACTATTTTGTGGCAGTTTGTAAACTGTTTTGTAAACAGTTTTGGGACATTGATTTTTTCCCTGTTTTACATGAATTAGAGTATAGATAAGTGTAGTTAGGTGTAGTAAAGAATGTATATGAACATGCTGGCAGATTTGTATATGTTGTGTACTTGTAACATTGCCTTGATTGAATGATTATGTGAACTTGTTTTAACAAGTATATACTTGTGTAATGTGTTAGAACAAGGAGTGAACTTGGTGGATGAAGAAAGAGTGGAACATTCTAAAGCCAAGAACAAAGGAGTGTGGATCCAAGACTAGCTAAGCTTGGAGTATTGTGAGTGTAGTTTACTTGAGGGTTAGGACTAGGTCCTAACTAAAGAAAGCATGTCTAAATTCTTGAATTGTTAATTGACTTAAAATGATCTTGATCTATAAGGGAAGAATGATTAAAGTAATGCATGAAGCTTGATCACAACCTTGAATTCATGTTTGATTTGATTGCTAAGCATGTTTAAGTAGTAACATTGGTGCTTGTATGTGTCATGTGGCATGTGATCAAATGCTTAATGAAATTGCTTGTAATGTTATCCCACTTTATGAAATGAACACATATGAATTACATGATATGTGAGCTCTGGCTCAATTGGCCTAAGCGCCTAGTATGAAATGAACTTGCTTGACTTGATCTTGAACTTGAAATACTTGTATAAATGGCTTAAATCGAACAACCTTGGTAGCTAGTTGGACTAGGTAGAAGGGCATGCCTTAGAGTCTAGAGCCCATTGTGTCAGGGTGGACTACGGTCCAGGGCTAAGGCCCCTATTTGGCGACAGACGGAGGGTACGTATGTGGTCATTGGCAATAGTAGGAGGGTTGACCAACACTACGGTGCATCTTGTGGCGACAGTTGGTTGGAGACTCGATTACCTATACAAACTAAGTACCACGGGGTTGTTTAATTGATAACAAATGAAATAACAATCCTAAAACACATGTTACTTGTCTTGAAAGTTATATAATGAATGTTACTTGACATGAAAGACTTGAATTGTATGTTACTTGACATGAAACCCTTGAATTGTATGTTACTTGACATGAAAGCCATGAATTGTATGTTACTTGTCATGTAAGCATTATTTGCTTGATTCTTGACATGAAAATAATGAATTATGATTCATTGTCTCTTGTTCCTTATGCTAGCCGAATGCTTGAAATCCTTAGCTAGGATATTCTAATGCTTAAAATCCTTAGCTAGGATCATTCTTGTTTAATTGACACTTAACTTGATATAACAAATGGTTAGAACTAGTTACTACCTCATTAAGTACATTCTTGTACTTATCACTCTTGTTTCATTCTTCCCAACCAATAGGATAAAGGATTCAATCGTTGCTTGATTCTGAAGGCTGTTTCCTTGAGCTCGAAGCAACACACAAGCAAAGTTAAAGTATGGTTTCATACTTGTTTTGTATATCTCCTAGATTGGTGGCACTAGAATGTATATAGTTTATCTTGATAATGCATTTTGGAAGTTGAGTACATGTATATATTGTCCTTGTATGGGCCTACTATGTCATGATCTTGGTTGACAATATGAAACATGTATTGAACTTAAATTTCATGTAATGGAATGGTATTTGCTACGCATATATGAATATACAAATGGCATGATCAAGTGTTTGATCTAGTTTAAATTGAAACATTCAATTGCCTTGGGAACTATATGGTCACTTGTGTGTGTGTACATACCATGATGTAAGTGTTTTGTGAGTTGTATAATGATTTTCAATGGTCTAGATCTTTGAAAACTAGTTACATGCAATTGTATGTTATCATAATCATGTTAGTAATTTAGGTATGAGATGTTACATGTATGCATCTAGGATCAATGAAATGAAAGGAAGCATGTTGGTACCCTTAGGTCATTCGAATGAGGCATGATATCATGGATTGAATATGCAGAGTGAATCATGAAAGTAGTAACCTGTAATGTAAGCATGAAAGCAAAATTTTTAATGGTCTATTCGAATGCCCTTGATGTCTTGAAAACAAAATGTGAGATTACTTGTTTGTTAAATAAGTATGCTTGGTTGCTTGCTAGTTAAGTAACCCGTCTAATAGGGATGAGTTTATCAATCCTTGCCTTGTTCTTGTATTGTATTGCCTTGTCTTTGCTTGGTAACGCTCCCGAGCTGTTTACTACTAACCCGGGGTAGGGGTGTTACATTTATTTGGTAATCAAAGCTTTTTAGTCGGTTCTAGGACTAAACTGGGCTCTCTTGCATCATATAGGATACTTGTGCCACCTAGGAGACTTGTATTGTATAGCTTGTGTCTTTGCTTAACTAAACTGAATTCCTAATTGTTCTATTTGAACATAGAATGTCTGAAACAAGGCTCGCTCAAGACGATGAAAGTCCCAAAGGCTCCTCGAATGAAGGAGATAGTGTGAGGATGGAACATAATCCTCCACAACAACAAGCTCAACCCGGAGCCCAAGCTGCTGCTCAACAGGAAGCTCCTGCTATAAATCCTGTGCAGCAGGAATGTCTCTTGAGCATGAAGGAGATGTTCAATCATATTGTAACTGCTTTGAAACAAGACCATCCTATTCCTCCTCCTATTGTTGTGCCAAACAGAGCCCCGATTGACAAGCTAACTCAACACCGGGCTTATACCTTCATCGGTACTGATGAAGCCAATCCCGAAGTAGCTGAGTATTGGTTAGAGGCCACTACTCGAATCTTGACCAAACAACTACCTTAACCTGATGAGCACAAGGTCGAATGTGCCATAGTCTTGTTGGCAGATGAAGCTCTAAGCTGGTGAGAAACCACTTCACTGACTACTTCTACTGAAGCTTTAACTTGGAAATTCTTCCTCGAGGAATTCAGGAAGAAATAAATCAGTGAACAATACTTGGCCGAGTGCCGGAAACATTTCTTGTATCTCAAACAAGGTGACTGACCCATTGAACAATACGTTAGTGATTTCTGCAAGTATTGCAAGTACGGGTTAGAATACATCAAGACTGATGCTGATAAGTGTAGAATGTTTATTGATGGACTGAATGATGAACTAAGTCCAATATTCACTACCCTGGGTATCATTGACTTCCAAAATTTGGTGAACCAAGCTATTGTAACCGAGGCAAAGATGAAGGCTTCTCAGAAACGTAAAAGTGGTAACTCTTGGAAAGAGAAACGATCCAGAAATGAAGACAAGCCTTACTGGCAGTCAAAGAAGTCTAAACACTCCAAGGAACACTCTTCGAATTACACCCTATTCAGAAGAGCAACTACATACCAAAACCTGAATCGGTAACCAAGCCTTCAGCCCCGATCATCTCTGTTGATAGTATGAGGAATTTTGGCAAACCTGTTCAATATCCTACTTCCAAGTTCTGTCAGAAGCACCACACCGGGCAATGTAGAACTCAATAGAATCTGTGTTTCTTATGTGGAGCCTCCGATCACTATATCAGGGATTGGCCCCAGAATCCTAACAAGGTTCCAAATCGAGCTCCTACAAATGCTAGTTCAGCTCCCTCTATTCTAAACAAGGGACCTAGACAAGGTCAATCTGGAAATTAGGGGGAGAACAAAGGACCCCATTTGAATGCCCCTACTCACCAAGAATCTCAGGCTCCTACTCGAATCTACCACATCTGGGGAAAAGAGGATGAAGAATCACCTGATGTCATAGCAGGTACCGTTGAGCTAAATTCGACTCTTGTTTATGCTTTAATAGACTCGGGATCCACTCATTCATTTGTATGCTCATCTTTGATTGTAAAGTTGAATTTAAAACTTGAAATTGTAAAACAAAGCCTTGTAGTTTCGAACCCAATAGGGGGAATCACATCTATTAACTTCCTTTGCAAGGAATGTTCTATAATCATTTGAAACATACCCTTTCCTATTGATCTATATGTATTGCCAATTTGTGAATTCGATCTAGTTCTAGGACTAGAATGGTTAAGCAAGCATGAAGCCTGGGTAGATTGCCAAAATATGAGACTTTATCTCTGGGGTTTAGGAAAGGAATCCATTCTCCTAATTGATAGGAAACCGACCTCAATCTTTGCTGCTATGATTATACAAGATGAACTTGAATTCGGATTACCTAGTGTGCCAATTGTATCTAAATTCATTGATGTTTTTCCCGAGGAACTCCTTGGTCTCCCTCTAACCAGAGAAGTAGAGTTCAGGGTCGATGTTCAACCTGGAACAACTCTGGTTTCCATCACACCCTATCGAATGACACTTGTTAAATTGAAAGAACTCAAGAAGAAACTCCAAGAGCTACAAGACAAAGGCTTTATTCGGCCTAGATCGTCTCCCTAGGGTGCTCCAATCTTGTTCGTGAAAAAGAAAGACGAGACTATGAGACTCTCTATTGACTATAGACAATTGAACAAGCTTACTATCAAGAATCGATATCCTCTCCCAAAGATAGAACATCTCTTCAATCAACTCAATGATGCTTCGGTGTTCTTGAATATCGATCTTCGATCGGGATACTATCAAATGAGGGTAAAAGAAGAAGATGTACCCAACACAACATTTCGTACTCGATATGGCCATTTTGAATTCTTGTAATGCCATTCAGGTTAATGAATGCTCCAACTGCTTTCATGGACCTCATAAACCGTGTATTCAAGCTCTATCTTGACAAGTTTGCGGTCGTCTTCATCGATGACATTCTGGTGTATTCTAGGAATAAGGAAGAACATTTTGAACACCTTCGAATTGTATTGCAAACTCTTCGAGAACGTTAATTGTTCGCAAAGTTCTCTAAGTGTGAATTTTGGCTATTAGAAGTCTCGTTCCTTGGCGATGTTATCTCGGTAGAAGGAATTCAAGTAGACCCGGGTAAAATTCAATCCATCCTAAATTGGAGACCTCTGAGGAATGTTGGTGAGGTCAGAAGCTTTCTCGTTTTAGCTGGGTATTATCGGCATTTTGGCAAGGGATTTTCATCCATTGCTGCAAGCTTGACTAAGCTAACTCGTAAAGACACACCCTTTGTTTGGTTAGAGAATCAACAATGAAGCTTCGATCCACTTAAACAAGCTCTGACTCATGCACCAGTTCTCATCCAACCAGAATCGTGCAAAGAATTCACTATCTATAGTGATGCATCTTATTCGGGACTAGGATGTGTCCCAATGCAAGATGGAAAAGTGGTAGCTTACGCTTCAAGGCAACTAAAACCACACGAGTCAAACTACCCTACACACGATCTAGAATTGGTAGCCATCATATTTGCTCTCAAAATATGGAGACATTACTTGTACGGGGAGAAATGTAACCTATTCA
Source organism: Hibiscus mutabilis (assembly GCA_019671005.1). Lineage (NCBI taxonomy): Eukaryota > Viridiplantae > Streptophyta > Magnoliopsida > Malvales > Malvaceae > Hibiscus > Hibiscus mutabilis. Next base: position 32,516,571 of record CM033712.1, read on the forward strand.
TAGCCTACAAGAGTCTCAATTACCTCCCGACTTATAAAAACTTGAATTTGAGACAAAGTAGATGGCTAGAATTACTTAAAGACTACGATTTGGTTATCGACTACCATCCGGGGAAAAAAATGTGGTTGTTGATGCCCTTAGTCGTAGACCATACTCGGGTAAACCCTTAAATCTAAATCCTAGAATAATTCATTCAAATTTAATCTTACTTAGATTACAAGTAATCCATTGAAATTGAACATTTCTTGTCTTGCAAGCAACTATTCGAAAATCATTCTTAGTGATCTTGTTTATTCTTTGTATCTTCCTTGGCTATCAATGCTCATTTTCGTTTATCTCAGGAAATTCTTGTCTGAACTTCAAGTTCAATCTAGCTTGATCTTGAGAATAAAAAAACTCCAACAAATTGATCTAGATCTTCAGAAGATCATATCCAAGCTAGACTCTGAGTCTAATTTTGACTTATCTCTCAAGTCGAATGGACTCCTCTATTTCAAAGATACAGTATGTGTTCATAACAATGAGGAACTAAGACACAAGATGCTACAAGAAGCTTATCAAAGCTCTTCTCGATTCACCCGGGATCGGTTAAAATGTACAAGGATCTAAAGCTGATATACTGGTGGCCAAACATGAAATCGGCTATCACTAACTTTGTTTCAAAGTGCTTAACTTGTCAGAGAGTTAAAGTCGAGCATCAAGTCCCTACTGGATTGCTCTAACCAATTGAATTCCCTCAGTGGAAATGGGATCAGATTACAATAGACTTCGTTACTATTCTTCCTTCCAGTCCAAGAAAGAATGATGTTGTATGGGTGATTGTTGATAGATTCACAAAGTCTACTCATTTCATCCCTGTTCGAATGAACATGAGTTTGGAAACCTTAGCCGAGCTATACATCCGTGAAGTGATTCGATTACACGGTGTACCTACAACTATAATCTCTGATCGTGACCCCAGATTTACTTATCGATTCTGAAATTCCTTATAGAAGGGTCTAGGAGCTAAAGTGCACCTTAGTACAGCCTTTCATCCTCAATTAGATGGACAATCTGAAAGAATCATTCAAGTGCTCGAATATATGCTACGTGCTTGTGTTATAGACTTCGGAAAGAACTGGGAGAAATCTCTACCCCTAGTAGAGTTTGCTTACAACAATAGCTACCAGACATCTATTCAGATAGCTCCCTTCGAAGCTCTATACGGAAGGAAATGTAGAACTCCCTTGTGCTGGTCTGAATTGGGAGAAAACAAAGCTTTGGGAACTCAATTTCTTAGAGAAACCGAAGAACAAGTGAAGATTATTCATGATCGATTAAAAGCAGTCTTTGATAGGCAAAAAGCTGATGCTGACTTGAAAATGAGAGACATCCAGCATAATGTTGGAGACAAGGTCTTCCTGAAAGTATCTCCTTAGAATAAATTCTTTCGGTTTGGAAGAAAAGGAAAGCTCAGCCCTCAGTTTATTGGTCTATTCAAACTCCTTGAAAGGATTGGTACAGTGGCTTATCGATTGGCACTCCCTAGTGAATTCGATAAGATCCACAATGTCTTCCATGTATCTATGCTCAGAAGATATAGATCTGATCCATCCCATGTCCTTGAACCCGAAGAAGTAGAATTAAATCCCGACTTATCTTATGAAGAAGAACCAGTCTAGATTCTTGATCGTGCAGTTAGAAAGCTCAGGAACAAAACCATTCCTCTTGTCAAAGTCTTGTGGAGAAATCACAAGGTAGAAGTAGCAACTTGGGAATCTGAAGAAATCATGAGGAAGCAATATCCTCACCTATTTGATTCAGGTAAATTCGAGGATGAATTTATTTTAAGGGGAGGAGAATTGTAACACCCTAAAATTGGCCTAGGAAGGTTACCACTATCTAAACTATAGACTAATTGAATTATGTGGTAATCAAATTAAAGAAGAAAGAATATTAGCCATCCTTAAGATCAAATAAGTGAAATTAGAACCAAATTGAATTGAAATTAAAGCTAGAAGGCATAAATGGAAGGATGAAATTGTGATCATGCAAAACTCTAGAGTTTGCATGTGATAAGTGTTCAAAAGTACTATTTTTATTACCTTTTTACTCATATTATTGTTAGACTTAGGCTCATATTAATTGCATAATTAGTCATTCATGCATTAATTCATGTTTCTTTCCATTGTTGAGCTTGATTACATAACTTGGTGGTTTTTGTGGGAAAAGATGCTGCTTTGGTGTGTTTTGTGGTTGTGTGTAGAATCACTTGCCAAAGCAAGGCTGGAACCAGTTGCCAGGGCAATGCATGAAGGAGATGTCGAGCTAGTTGCCAAGGCAATGCATGAAGGAGATGTCGTGCTAGTTGCCAAGGCAATTTTCGACAAGGAATAAGATGATATAGTAGCCAAAATCGATGACTAGATAAGCCCAAGATGACGTGGAACAAATCTAAATCCCAAAGGAGTTTGATTTCCGTGAAGAGGTGAAAGAGAAATTAAATCCCAAGAAGATAGAAGAAGTTCTAGAAGGAATTTAAATATAATAAAGAATTATATTCTTTAAAGATAATTTAATTCCAACTTAACTTCCTCCTCAAAAAAAGACTTTGACCTAGCCCTATAAATTGAAGGCCATGCCGTTAACTCCAAGACAGGGAGAGGAGAGAAATTTCTACAAGATTAAAGGGGGAGATATCGATTCAATCTACTTGGCTAAGGTTTATGCTAGGAATTCTTTGTCTTGTGTTTCTTTGGAACCTAGCCATGAACTAAATCTACTTGGCTAAGGTTATTGTGTCTTGTGGTTGTGAGAAACAATTGGATTTTGTTTAGGTAATAAGAGTTTGCACTTTCCATTAAAGGTTTATTCATTCTTGGTTCTTATTCTTGTTTGCGAGTGAATTTGGAGAGGATCTCGTAACTTCATCTATTTATCTAATATCAGGAGAGTTAGATTCAAGAAACGAATAAGTATGATCTTTATTCAATCTATTGATGGTGAAGATTAATTTGGCTTAGGAATAAGTTAAGGATTTCGACGGCTAAAAGGAGCGCAAGATTGGTTGTTGTTCACCCTTGATTCACGCAAGGATGTATTATCAAGGCATGCAAAAATAGCTAGAGTTTCAACTTAGGGATAAGAAGAAACCATTGAAGAATGCTCCGTCGAACCTTGAAGTTGCTGCCCAGTCGCCCAAGTAGTTACCCAGCTAGTCGCCCAGGTAACCATCGATTAGTTGCCAAGGTAACCCCGCTGTGCAAGTTGCCACGGCAACTGAGTTTCCCTAGCACTCTTTTACCAAGACGGTCCAATCGGCTATCACACCTCAACTCATGATAACCTGGCCTATTCTCTCTCATTTAATTACATCTTCCTTTACTTTATTGCTTTCTAGTTTAGTTGTTAGTTAAAACTCCTACAATCTTCTACTTGTGTTCTTTTACTTTTTACAGTGCAAGAGATTAGATTCTTGAAGTGGCACCAATCCCTGTGGAGATGATATCTTTTATACTATAACTTGCGATGTGTACACTTGCACCATTTGTGTAGCACTCAATACGCGCAACAACATGCAAATGGAATTAAAACTTAAGGCCTTGACACATGTTCTCATTTGATGAGAACATGTGCCAGTTGGAAAGGATGACTCACGACATGCATGAAGGGATAGATGAACAAAAATTTCATCATCTTCCTCCATCCAAATCCTCTATGGTTGAATGTTGAGAGAGAAAGGGGAGAAAAAAATCTTTATAGATCATCTTCAATACATGCTTCTTGATTTAACTTTGATAAAATTAGCTTGGAGAAGGTATATTGCTTGATTTCTACATGTTATAGGATGCTTGAATCTTGATATTTTGATGTTCTTGTTGCCTAAATTGATTAGGATGATTGTTATGTATGTTAGGATCATGTTAGCTTCTAGAAGTACTTGAGATTGTGAATGCTAGTAGCTAAATTGTTAATGAGAGTGTATATGGTTGAAAACAGTTTTGAATAGGGACTGTTTTGATAGGTGAAAATGTTTAAGCATGCTAATTGAACGTAATGCCCTGATTTGGTCACATTGCTAGATGAATTGAGGATTGAATGAAGTAAATAAGTTTTTGGAAAATGAATGCACCTAATTGGATTAGTTAAAACTAGGAAATGGACTGCTCAAATGGTGAATTAGAAGTATAATGTTGATCAAATAGATCAAATTGAATTTAACATGACAATGCCATGTTTTAAGCACATTTCTAGGTGAATTAGACTGACCTAGACATGTAAGAACATGAAAATAAGTTGAATTGCTATGTTAGAATCTTGTTTAGATGAGTTATGAAACTAGAAACTCAACCTAGTGTAATCTGCCCAGAACACTCTATTCTGGGCAGTAACTTTGAAAAATCACCATAAATTGTATAAAAATAATTTAAGGCTGAAAATTCTATGGACAATGCCTTGAAATGTCTAAATTCATTAGGAGAAAGCATAACATAATTCTGGATTGTAGAATGAATTGTAGAGAAAAAACACTAACGACAGTGCAAACTGTCCAGTGTTGTAAATTGCCCTATCTTTAAGTTAAAATCTGTATAATTGGTAAAGAACTAAAATGCAAGGCTTATATGGTTAAAAATACAGTTAAGTTAGCTTTCCAACAGTGTAAAAAAATGAAATTCTGACGTACATAATGAAAGTTATGCATGTTTAAGTGAACAGAGTACACTATTTTGTGGCAGTTTGTAAATTGTTTTGTAAACAGTTTTGGGACATTGATTTCTGCCCTGTATTACATGAACTAGAGTATAGATAAGTTTAGTTAGGTGTAGTAAAGAATGTATATGAACTTGCTGCCAGATTTATATATGTTGTGTACTTGTAAAATTGCCTTGATTGAATGATTATGTGAACTTGTTTTAACATGTATATACTTGTGTAATGTGTTAGAACCAGGAGTGAACTTGGTGGATGAGGAAAGAGTGGAACATCCTAAAGCCAAGAACAAAGGAGTGTGCATCCAAGACTAGCTAAGCTTGTAGTATTGTGAGTGTAGTTTACTTGAGAGTTAGGACTAGGTCCTAACTAAAGCAAGCATGTCTAAATTCTTGAATTGTTAATTGACTTAAAATGATCTTGATCAATAAGGGAAGAATTATTAAAGTAATGCATGAAACTTGATCAAAACCTTGAATTCATGTTTGATTCGATTGCTAAGCATGTTTAAGTAGTAACATTGGTGCTTGTATGTGTCATGTGGCATGTGATCAAATGCTTAAAGAAATTGCTTGTAATGTCATCCCACTTGATGAAATGAACACATGAGGATTACATGATATGTGAGCTATGGCTCAATTGGCCTAAGGGCCTAGTATGAAATGAACTTTCTTGACATGATCTTGAACATGAAAGCCTTGAATTGTATGTTACTTGTCATGTAAGCATTACTTGCTTGATTCTTGATATGAAAACAATGAATTATGATTCATTGTCTCTTGTTCCTTATGCTAGCTGAATGCTTGAAATCCTTAGCTAGGATTATTCTAATGCTTGAAATCCTTAGCTTGGATCATTCTTGTTTAATTGGCACTTAACTTAATATAAAAAATGGTTAGAACTAGTTACTACCTCACTAAGTACATTCTTGTACTTATCACTCTTGTTTCATTCTTCCCAACCAACAGGATAAAGGATTCAATCGTTGGTTGATTCTGAAGCATGTTTCCTTGAGCTCGAAACAACACACAAGCAAAGTTAAAGTATGGTTTCATACTTGTTTTGTATATCTCCTAGATTGGTGGCACTAGAATGTATATAGTTTATCTTGGTCATGCATTTTGGAAGTTGAGTACTTGTATATATTGTCCTTGTATGGGCCTACTATGTCATGATCTTGGTTGACAATATGAAACATGTATTGAACTTAAATTTCATGTAATGGAATTGTATTTGCTGAGCATATATGAATATACAAATGGTATGATCAAGTGTTTGATCTAGTTTACATTGAAACATTTGATTACCTTGGGAACTATATGGTCACTTGTGTGTGTGTACATACCATGATGTAAGTGTTTTGTGAGTTGTATGATGATTGCCGAATGGTCTAAATGTTTGAAAACTAGTTACATGCAATTGTATGTTATCATAATCATGTTAGTAATTTAGGTATGAGATGTTACATGTATGCATCTAGGATCAATGAAATGAAAGGAAGCATGTTTGTACCCTTAGATCATTCGAATGAGGCATGATATCATGGATTGAATATGTAGTAGTGAATCATGAGTAGAAATCATAATGTAAGATTGAAAGCAAAATCTTTAATGGTCTCTTTTAGAATGCCCTTGATGTATTGAAAACAAAATGTTAGATTACTTGTTTGTTTAAGTATTCTTGCTTGTAATGCCTTGTTAGTTAAGTAACTCATCTAATAGGGATGAGTTTATCAATCCTTGCCTTGTTCTTGTATTTTATTGCCTTGTACTAAACTCTTTTATTAACACTTAAATAACCTTTTTATCAAATGCAAATGGGTAGGGGGTGTTACTATATATCCACTTATGAATGCATCTTTTGATATAAAAAAGTGCTTATCAGACTTAAAAGGAGAGACATTCCCTAACAATTTCAATCTCACAAGGTCTTATCAAAGTATCTCCTTGGTAGAATGTATTTTAGTTTTAAAAACTACATTCTTGCAGCACCGATTTATCCATTATTTTAGATCATTCAAAGGATAGGACCTAAATAGTCTAAAGATTTCCTAGTGAGTTTGATAAGATCCACAATGTGTTTCATGTATCTATGCTAAGAAGATACAGTTCTGATCCATCTCACTATAAAACCTTTAAGACGTTGAATTGATTTTTAATGATTTGTCATATCAAAAGAAGAACCATTTCGGATCTTAGCTACATCTTTTGTAAGTTACCAATCAAGCTTCAATCTAAACAAGTCCATACCTCTTGTTAAAGTATTGTGGAGAAACCTAACAAGATGGAATTTTCCCAACATGAGAATCAGAGGCAATCATAAGGAAACACCAACCTAACGAGAAAGGAAACTATAAGAAGGAAAAATTTCTTGGGTGAATTTATTTTAAGCATCAAAGAACAATTGTAATATCCCTAAACCAAGCCTATAAGTTGTTACCACTATTGAAACTTATTAGCTAGTTAAATTATATCCTAATAATGGAAAATGGGACTATAATTTTTAGAATTAAAAATAAGAATATTTAATTAAAGTAACTAAATGTGTGAAGAAGTTGAGTCAATTGTGAGATTAAGAAATGAAATACTTAATTATAGTGACTAAAAAGTATAGTAAGCAAAACATAGAGTTTGCATGTTAAATTAAACTCCAATTAGGGGTCTTGAAGGTGGCATATTGTCTATTAGATAATAATGATTTCCCTTAGAAGAATAACAAACAAATGTTGACATCTTCTTCATTTCCTTCTACTGAAACTAAACACCATTGAGATAGAAAGGAGAGAAAATGCAAGCTTAATCAATGTAGGGATTGTGGTAGAGCTTTGAAATTGTGTTCAACTTTAATGTAATGTTTAGTGTTCATGAATTTCCTCTTTGATTTTGTGATTCTAAAATTTGTTTTGCTTGAGAAATGCTAGATTGATTGCTAGAAATTAGGAATTGATTAGGAGTCTTGTATGTGTTGTTATGTTGAACAGATTGGTACATATGTCTAGTGAAAACATGTTTGAATCGAATGGCCTTTGAAATTGATGTTGTCATTAACCAACTTGATGGTGAAATGTTATGTTAGTTGCTGGAAAAACTTAGATGATAATTAGAATTGATGATTGATATGTAAATTGAGATTCTTGTTGCTGGAAATTCTATTAAGATGATGTTTTAATGAACCGATTCGAAAATATTGCTTAATTTCCCTGTTTTCATATGTTTGAAACATAATTGGACTGACTTAGACATGTATGAGTGAGTATATATGTTGAACAATCATGTTATAATTCTTGTCTAAGTGACTAATGAAGCTAGAATCTAGCTTAAGGAAAGCTGTCCAGAAAACTCTGTTTCGGGCAATAAGTTTAAAAATTTGTAGAAAATCACATAGATCAAATTAGGGAATAAATCTTATATGTAAAGAATCTTGAGTATGTCTAGTTTCGTATGCAACAAACAAAATCGAATTTCGAGTTATAAAACAGTTTGTAGACATTAATCTCTAAGGACATTGCAAACTGTCCAGTGGCATAATTTGGTGCATCATAGGACTAAAAACTGTATTAATTCACAATGAATAAAAATAGAAAACCTATATGGTTAGAAATATAATTAAGTTAGCTTTCCATCGGTGTAAACGGTTCGAAATTCCGATATACGGAATGAAAGATATGAACATTTAAGCAAGTAATGCACATGCTGCCTCAAGGATTTCGGGAAGGACCCGAGGTCAAGCTCCTACATCCACACATCAAGAATCTCGAGCCCCTGCTTGGGTATATCACATCAAAGGATGAGATGATAAAGATACACCTAATGTCATAGTAGGTACAATTGAACTCAATAATAATTCTGTTTATGCTTTGGTTGACCCGGGATCTACCCATTCATTTATTTGCTTTCCCTTGCTTGAAAGACTTAAGATGAAATTTGAATTAGTTGAACAAGGGTTAGAGGTTTCTAATCCTTTAGGAGGTATTGTAACCTTAAAACTCATCTGTAAAAATTGTTCCCTTTCCATACTTAACATTCCCTTTTCCAGTAGATCTCTATGTCTTACCTTGTTGTGAATTTGACTTGATCTTGGGGTTAGACTGGTTAGGGAAGCATAGAGCTTGGGTTGATTGTCAAAAGAGAAAACTATATCTTACGGGGTTAGGAAAAGAATCAATACTCATTCTTCACTCGAAACCCAAAGAGCCGAACCCCATAATTGCTAATATACTTGGAGTTGTTAAAATCAAATTTGATGTTAATTAAATACAAATTGTGCCTGATTTTGCTGATGTTTTTCCTAAGGAACTTATGGGATTGCCCCTAACCTGAGAGGTGGAATTCAGAATCGAGACTCAACCTGGAATCAACCCTATATCCACTACTCCTTATAGGATAGCCTTGGTTGAATTGAAAGAACTTCAAAAGCAATTGCAAGAATTGCAAGATAAAGGATTTATTCGACCTAGTTTGTCTCCGTAGGGAGCTCCGATACTCTTTGTTAAGAAGAAGGATGGTTCTATGAGGCTTGCATAGATTATCGACAGCTTAATCAAGTTACAATCAAGAACAAGTATCCTCTTCCCAGGATTGAAGACTTGTTCGATCAGTTGAAAGATGCATCTGTGTTTTCCAAGATCAATCTAAGATCTGGATATTATCATATGAAGGTTAAGGAATCTGATATACTCAATACTGCTTTCCAGACTCGATATGGTCATTACGAGTTCCTTGTGATGCCTTTTGGCTTAACAAATGCCCCCACTGCATTTATGGATCTCATGAATCGGGTCTTTAAACCTTACCTGGACAAGTTCGTTGTAGTTTTAATCGATGACATTCTCATCTACTCTAAGGATGAATCCAAACACTCAAAGCATCTCAGAGTAGTCTTGCAAAACCTTCGGGAAAATCAACTCTTTGCCAAACTAAATAAATGTGAGTTTTGGTTACCCGAAGTATCTTTTCTAGGGCATGTGATTTCTGCTGCAGGGATTAAGGTTGACCCGAAAAAGATTCAATCGATAACTGAATGGAGATCTCCAAGGAATGTTAGTGAAGTTCAGAGTTTCCTTGGTTTAGCCGGTTATTATCGAAGATTCATGAAAGGCTTTTCTATCGTTGTTGCCCCTTTAACCAAATTGCTTCATAAGGAAACACCATTTGTTTGGTCAGAAAAAACAACAAAGTAGTTTTGACCAATTGAAGGAGGTACTTACTCGAGCCTTGGTTTTGACCCAACCATAATCAGGAAAAGAATTTATCGTATTTAGTGATGCATCTCATTTGGTTTTGGGCTGTGTTCTTATGAAAGACAACAAGGTTGTAGCTTATGCTTCCTGACAGTTAAAATCTCACGAGCTCAATTATCCAACTCACGATCTCGAGTTAGCTGCAGTAATCTTTGCCTTGAAGATATGGAGACACTATTTATATGGAGAGAAATGTTATTTGTTTACCGATCATAAAAGTTTGAAAAACCTCCTAACTCAAAAAGGGCTTAATCTTCGACAACGAAGATGGATCGAACTACTAAAAGACTATGATTTGGTCATAGATTATCACCCAGGCAAAGCCAATGTTGTAGTTGATGCACTCAGTCGACAACATTTTAGTGGTAATTTTCAAACAAACTACTTCCCTTCCTTCTATCTTTCGAAAGATTAAAATGTTCTTTGTCTAAAAGCTTGTCTTACCCTTTTGTAGATTTAAACTCTACAAACGCCCATTTTCGAGTGTCCAAAAAGCAATGATCAATGGCCACCATTCGAATTCAATCAGACCTTGTACCCATAATTTGATTACTTCAACAATCAGATCCTAAACTACAATAAGTTGAGCTTAAATTTAAGAATGGTACCGAATCAGATTTCTCTTTAATAGAGGATGGATTACTTTATTACCGGAATATAGTATGTATTCCTAATAATCCTGCCTTGAGAAAAGAAATTTTACAAGAGGCTCACAATAGCCCTTTCTCAATACATCCGGGATCGGTGAAGATGTATAAAGATCTCAAGGACTTGTAATGGTGGCTGGGAATGAAATCCGCTATTACAGACTTTGTATCTAAATGCTTAGTTTGTCAGAAAGTAAAAGGCAAACACCAAGTTCATGATGGATTTTGTTAGTGGATTGCCATTGTCCCCAAAGAAAACGATGTCATTTGGGTGATTGTGGAAAGATTTTCAAAATCAGCTCACTTGCTCCCTGCTCGAACGAGCATAAGTTTGGAATAATTAGCAGAGTTGTACATTCAAGAAATAATAAGACTTCATGGCATTCATGTTTCCATCATCTCAGACCGAGACTCTAGATTCACTTCTAGATTTTGGAAGTCCTTGCAAAAAGCTCTCGGGTCAAAAATCAAACTCAGTACGGCCTTTCACCCCAAACATATGATCAATCTGAAAGAATCATTCAAGTTCTGGAGGATATGCTCAGAGCTTGCATACTTGATTTTGACAAGAGTTGGGAGAAAATCTTGCCCCTAGCCAAATTTTCCTACAAAAGTAGTCACCAATATTCTATTCGAATGGCACCTTTTGAAGCTTTATATGGGCGGAAATGTAGAACCCCTTTAAGTTGGTCAGAGTTGGGTGAGAACAAAACCTTGGGACAAGAACTACTCCATGAAACAGAATAGCAAATACAAGTTGTTTGTAGTCGATTAAAATAAGCTTTTGACCGGCAAAAAGCTTATGTTGATCGTAAGAGAAGGGACATTCAATATCAAGTGGGAGATAAAGTGTTTCTTAAAGTCTCACCATGGAAGAAGATCTTTAGGGTTGGGAAAAAGGGCAAACTCAGTCCCTGTTTTATCGGAACTTTTGAAATTGTAGAAAGGATAGGCCATGTTTCTTATCGAATAACCTTACCTAAAGAATTCAACAAAATACACAATGTATTTCACGTGTCCATGCTACGCAGCTATCGGTCTAATCCATCTCATAATCTCGAGCCTGATGAAGTAGAATTGAATCCCAACATGATGTATGATGAAGAGCCTATTCAAACCATTGATCAAGAGAATAGAAGGCTTCGAAATAGAACTATATCTCTTGTCAAAGTGTTATGGAAGAATCATAGAGGCAAGGAAGCTATGTGGGAGCCTGAATCAATCATGAGGGATCAATACCCACACTTGTTTTCCTCAGGTAAATTCGAGGATGAATTTCCTTAAGAAGGATGAATTTGTAACACCCTCAATTATTTCGTAATGAAAAGTGTTATGTGCTAGGTATGGAAATAAGTCTAGATAATTAAATCTAGAGTTCTTTGATTCGGACCGATTTGAATTATAAAGAAATTTAAAGGAACATATGCAAGGTGACCATTTTGTGCACTAATTGAAAGCATGATCTTGCATGATAAAATAATTATCACTTGTGGTTAGATGAGATGGCAATGTGCCAAGAGTACACGTGTGAATGCATAATAAACTAAGCCTTGACACAAACAAACAAATATCACCTTCCCTTTTCATTCTCCTTAGACTGAAACTAGAAGCTTGAGAGAATAAAAGGAGAATTTGCTTTTAGGACCAAAAATTTGCTTGGGGTTTGGATGTATCAAAGCTTAATTGGTGATTTTCATCTTGAAATTGTATGTCCTAAACGAAATCATTTCTATTTGAAGCTTAATTTCATAGCAAACTGGTCGAACCAATGTTTGCATGACCAAGATAATTGTTGATTGATTGTTGTCTCGATGAAATTTTTGTTAGATTGAGAATTGAAGTAGATATTGTTCATGATTAAGTAACCTAGAAGGTTGAATTATGAACTCAAAATTAGGCAATGTTTGGGTGCTAAAATGCATCAATTTCAGGTTTGATTATTGTGTATCAGTTGAATAAATTTGGGAATATAATTTGCCCTGTTCGATTTCTTACCTAGATGAATTAGTTTCGAAGAAATTGAAGTGAAATAGATGTTTAAACTATGCTTTGGTGACTAGAATTGATTTCAAGATGTTTAACTTTATAATATTGTAAAAGAACTATGGAAAGAGATTAAATGGGAGTTCTAATGGTTAACGTATGAGTTTTATGGAGGCTGGAAACTGCCATGCTCAAGCAGTTTCTTTAGGGGACTGATTTGAGGGAAAAAGTAACTATTTATAAGATACATTTTAGGTGCAAGTATGGAAATTAGAATATGGTAAGTTACTTGAATGTTTAATGGGTTTATAAGCTTGATAAAAAGGGGTTAAACACAATATAAGGGGTAAGGAATAGTATGTGGGCAAATTCAAACCTTCTTGGTTTAAGATGGACAGTTTTGTAGCATAAAGGTAATTGACCAATGTTATGCTTGTCAAGGAGTTGGGTGACTATAACTTGATAATTATATGTAGATACATTCCTGAAAGGAACTTATGAGGTTCTTGGACTTTAGAAACTGTTGGAATTGACTTTTGATAAATGAGTTAGTTTCTCATATTTGTTTACAAGACATTATAGGTTACTACTTCAACATTTTAATTAACATCATCATAAACTAACATTCGAATAGCCTAAGTGAGTAAACATGCTTCCATTTCATTTCATTGTTCCTTAGATTGATACATGTAACATTTCATACATAATTTGCTAGACTTGGTCATTTGTACATGTAACATTCATGCCATTCAATCAAGTATACATTTATTCACGCAAGCATACGAATAACATTGTTAAGCTATGACATGATTAATCCATTCAATTACACATATATGCGCAGCAACAATCTTTAATTACATGGAATTTGTGTTCATTACATACTATAGTCTTAACAACTATATTCTTAACATGAAAGGCCCATACAAGAGCATATATATACAAGTACTCAAAACATCAAGTAGCCATGTTCATGCATATATACAATCCTCCCAAAACAAACAAGATGCATGGTCTAGTCCTAGCTACATGTATATGTCTAGGTGCCACCAACTAGGAGAAATACAAACAAGTATGAACCATACTTTAGCTATGCTTGTGTCTTGCTTCGAGCTCAAGAAATCAGGCTTCAAGATCAAGCAACGATCAAATCCTTTATCATGTGGTTGGGAAGGATGAAAACAAGAGCGATAAGTACAAGAATGTACTTAGTGAGGTAGTAACTAGTTCTAACCAATTGTTATATCAAATTAAGTGTCAATTAGTCAAGAATGATCCTAGCTAAGGATTTCAAGGCATTCAAATAGCATAAGAAGCAGGAGACAATGAATCATAATATCATGCTTATTCCATTTCAAGTAATCAAGCTATTCATGGTCACATATCAAGTAGTCAAGCAATTCATGCTTACATAACAAGAAATCAAGCAAATCATGCTTACATGACAAGTAATCAAGCTATTCATGCTTATTAGCTCATTTATTATCTTTTTAACACAATCCTTGGTTCATAGTTTGTCTAGGTAATCGAGTCTCCAACCAACTGTCGCCACAAGATGTACCGTAGTACTGGTCAACCGTCCTACTATCACCAAAGACCACATACGTACCCTCCGTCTATCACCAATTAGGGGCCTTAGCCCTGGACCGTAGTCCACCTTGACACAATGAGCTCTAGACTCTAAGGCGGGCCCTTCTACCTATTCAACTAGCAACCAAGGTTGTTTGATTATAATTCATTTATTCAAGGATTTCAAGCTTTTCAAGTTCAAGATCATGTATCATTCAAGTGTACAAGTTCATGTCCAGCATTATTTTTTCAATAGTCATTTCGAGTATTGCATGGTAAGTGTATACATGCATTAAGCCCTTAGGCCAATAGATTCATAACTCATAATTTCAAGTGTTCATTGCATCATCTAAGCTAGCACATCAAGCATTCTGTTTAATCAATTGGTTGCAATACCATGTCATACATACAAGCATCAATGTTACCACATATACATGCTAGCATTCTATTTATACAACACTTCAAGGATGTAGTCAAGTATCATGTATTATCTTATTTCATACTTCCCTTATTAGGTCAAGATCATATTAAGTCCAATTTAACAATTCAAGAATTTAGACATGCTTGCTTTAGTTAGGACCTAGTCCTAACTCTAGAATAAACTACACTCATAATACGCCCCAAGGTAGCTAGTCTCGAAAGACTATTCCCTTTTGCTTGTCCCTTGAATGCTCGACTTTAGATCCTTCTCCAAAGTCTTCTCCTTGCTCTAGTAAATCACATAGATAGAACAAGGTCAAAACATGTAATCACAAAATCATTCAACATGGCAGCAAGGTTAATACATTATATATACAAAACAAATAGCATCTTCATATACACACCTTAATGCACATTACCAAACTGCCTACATTCCATATTAAAGCAAAACAGGGCAGCAATTAAACTATCCCAAAACTGTTTGCAAAACAGTTTACAAAACTGCCACAATACCTAAACTGCCGCTACCAGGCAGCATGTACTCTGCTCACTTAAACATGCATAACTTTCATTACGTATGTCAGAATTTCGATTAGTTTACACCGTTGGAAAGCTAACTTAATTTTCTTTCTAACCATACAGGTCTTGCATTTTAATCCTTTGCCAATTTATACAGTTTTTAGCTTAAAGACAGGGCAATTTACAACACTGGACAGTTTGCACTGTCCCTAGTGTTTCTTCTCTACAATTCATTCTACAGTCCAGAATTCAGTTATATTTTCACCTAATGAATTTAGACATGTTAAGGCACTGTCCATAAAAATTTAAGCCTTAAAATCCATTTATATAATTTATGGTGATTTTTCGAAGTTACTGCCCAGAACATAGTATTCTGGGCAGATTACACTACGTTAAGCTTCTAGCTTCATAATTCATCTAAACAAGATTATAAAAATATAATTCAACTTATTTTCATGTTCTTACATGTCTAGGTGAGTCCAATTCACCTATCAATGTGATCAAAACATGGCATCATATACAATTAAGCATGTTTACATATTTTCATCTAGCAAAATAGTCCCTAATCGAAACTAGTTCCAACGATGATCCCTATTCTCAATTTCCAGCAACCCATACACATCTCTTTAGCAATTTGACTACTAACACTCACAATTTCAAGGACCATTAGAAGCTAACATCATCTTAACATGCATAACAATCATCCTATTCGAATTAGGCAACAAGAATATCACTAATTCAAGATTCAAGCATGTAATTTAGGTGAGGAATCAAGCATTTACCTTCCTCAATGTGAATTCTAACTCAATTTGTTGTCTACCCAAAGCTTGGCCCTTGTTTTTCAAGCTTTCTCACACTACTTCCTCTCTTCTCTCTTTTTCCCTAACACATTTGGTATAACCAAATGAGGAAGAAGAAGTCTTCTCCCCAAGTGGTCGGATGGACCTTGTCCATGTGACAAGTGGATATTCCACTATCCAATCTAAATTTTCCATGCATTCCTTGTATTGTAATTTGATTCTATTATGGTCCTTTTAATTTGGCACTCTAACTTGTTGGCTATAACATTTAGGTCCCTTTAGTTATTTGCTATCTAATGTTCTTTCCTCTTTAATTTGATTACCACGTAATTCAATTAGTCAATAGCTTAGATAGTGGTAACCTTCCTAGGTCAAGTTTAGGGTGTTAAAATTCTTCCCTCTTAAAATAAATTTGCCCTCGAATTTACCTAAATCGAATAGGTGAGGATATTGCTTCCTCATGATTTCTATAGATTCCCAAGTTGCCTTTTCTATCTTGCGATTTCTCCACAAGACCTTGACAAGAGGAACGTTTTTGTTTCTGATCTTTCTAACTTCACGATCAAGACTCTAGACTGGTTCTTCTTCGTAAGACAAGTCAGGATTCAGATCCACTTCTTCAGGCTCTAATGCGTGTGATGGATCAGATCTATACCTTCTGAGCATAGATACGTGAAAAACATTATGAATCTTGTCAAATTCACTGGGAAGAGCCAATCGATAGACCACTGGCCCTATCCTTTCAATGACTTCAAACGGACCAATGAATCGGGGACCGAGTTTCCCTTTACTTCTACACCGAAATACTTTCTGCCAAGGGGAGACTTTGAGGAAGACTTTATCTCAAACATTGTTTTAGATGTCTCTCCTTTTCAAGTTTGCATATGCTTTCTGCCTATCAAAAACTGCTTTTAATCGATTGTGAATGATTTTCATTTGTTATTCGGTTTCTCTGAGCAATCGAGGTCATAATACTTTGTTTTCTCCTATTTCAGACCATCACAAGGGAGTTCTACATTTCCTTCTGTATAGAGCTTCAAAGGAAGCCATCTGGATAGATGTCTGGTAGCTATTGTTGTAGGCAAACTCTACTAGGGGTAGAGATTTCTCCCAGTTCTTTCCGAAGTCTATAACACAAGCACGTAGCATGTTTTCAAGCACATGGATAATTCTTTCAGATTGTTCATCTGATTGAGGATGAAAGGCTGTACTAAGGTGCACTTTATCTCCTAGAGCTTTCTGTAAGGAATTCCAGAATCGGGAAGCAAATCTTGGGTCTCGATTAGAGATTATAGTTGTAGGTACATCGTGTAATCGAATCACTTCACAGATGTATAGCTCGGCTAAGGTTTCCAAGCTCAAGTTCATTCGAACAAGGATGAAATGAGTAGACTTTGTGAATCTATCATCAATCACCCACACAACATCGTTCTTTCTTGGAGTGTAAGGAAGACTAGTAACGAAGTCCATTGTAATCTGATCCCATTTCCACCAAGGGAATTCGATTGGTTGGAGCAGTCCAGTGGGGATTTGATGCTCGGCTTCGACTCTCTGACAAGTTAAGCACTTTGAAACAAAGTCTGTGATAGCCAGTTTCATGCCTGGCCACCAATATAGTGGCTTTAGGTCCTTGTACATCTTAACCAATCCAGGGTGAATCGAGAAAGAGCTTTGGTGAGCTTCTTGTAACATCTCGTGTCTTAGTTCCTCGTTCTTAGGAACACATACTTTATCTTTGAAATAGAGGAGTCCATTCGACTTGAGGGAGAAGTCAGATTAGACTCTGAATCAAGCTTGGAAATAATCTTCTGAAGATCTAGATCAATTTGCTGGAGTTCTTTGATTCTTGAGATTAGACTAGATTGATCTTGAAGTTCAGACAAGAATTTTCCTCCTTTGGATAAATAGAAATGAGCATTGATAGCCAAGGAAGCTACGAACGAATGAACAAGATCATTAAGGGAGGTTTTCGAATGGTTACTTGTAAGTCAAGAAATGAACATTTCGAATGAATTATTCTAGGATTTAGATTTAAGGGTTTACCCGAGTATGGTCTGCGACTAAGGGCATCAACAACCACATTTGCTTTCCCCAGATGGTAGTTGATAACCAAATCGTAGTCTTTAAGTAACTCTAGCAATCTCCTTTGCCTCAAATTCAAGTCTTTCTGAGTTAGGAGGTATTTGAGGCTCTTGTGGTCTGTGAACAAGTTGCATTTCTCCCTGTACAAGTAATGTCCCCAGACTTTGAGTGCAAACACGATAGCTGCCAATTCCAGATCGTGTGTAGGGTAGTTTGACTCGTGTGGTTTTAGTTGCCTTGAAGCGTAAGCTACCACTTTTCCATCTTGCATTATGACACAACCTAGCCCTAAGTGAGATGCATCACTATAAATAGTGTATTCCTTGCCCGATTCTAGTTGGATGACAACCAGAGTATGAGTCAAGGCTTGTTTAAGTTGATCAAAGCTTCGTTGTTGGTTCTCTGACCAAACAAAGGGTGTATCTTTGCGAGTTAGCTTAGTCAAGCTTGCGGTAATGGATGAGAATCCCTTGACAAAACATCGATAATACCCAGCTAAACCAAGAAAGCTTCTGACCACACCAACATTCCTCGGAGGTCTCCAATCTAGGATGGATTGAATTTTGCTCGGGTCTACTTTAATCCCTTCTGCCGAGATGACATGGCCAAGGAACGAGACTTTCGATAGCCAAAATTCACATTTAGAGAACTTTGCAAAAAAATGACGTTCTCGGAGAGTTTTGCAATACAATTCGAAGGTGTTCAAAATGTTCTTCCTTATTCCGAGAATACAACAGAATGTCATCAATGAAGGCCACCATGAACTTGTCAATATAGGGCTTGAATACACAGTTCATGAGGTCCATGAAAGCAGCCGGAGAATTCGTTAACTCGAATGGCATTACAATGAATTCAAAATGGACATATTGAATACGAAAGGTTGTCTTGGGTACATCTTCTTCTTTTACTCTCATTTGGTAGTATCCCGATCGAAGATTGATCTTTGAGAATACTGCATCATCTTTGAGTTGATCGAAAAGATCTTCAATCCTTGGGAGAGGATATCGATTCTTGATAGTAAGCTTGCTCAATTGTCTATAGTTAATACAGAGTCCCATAGTCCCGTCTTTCTTTTTCACAAACAAAACTGGACCACCCCAGGGAGACGAGCTAGGTTTAATGAAACCTTTGTCCTGTAGCTCTTGGAGTTGCTTCTTGAGTTCTTTCAACTCAATTGTTGCCACTCGATAAGGTGTGATGGACACTGGAGTTGTTCCAGGTTGAACTTCTATCCTGAACTCTACTTCTATGGCTAGAGGGAGACCATGGAGTTCCTCGAGAAAAACATCAAGATATTCAGATACAATAGGCACACTAGGTAAGCCAAATTCAAGTTCATCTTGTAAAACCATAGTAGCAAAGATTGAGGTTGCTTTCTTATCAATTAGGATAATGGATTCCTTTCCTTAACCCTAGAGATAAAGTCTCCTATTTTGGCAATCTACCCAGGCTTCATGCTTGCTTAACCAATCTAGTCCCAGTACTAGATTGAACTCACAAGTTGGCAATACATATATATCAATAGGAAATGGTATGTTTCGAATGATTATGGGACATTCCTTGCAAAAGAAGTTAATGGACGTGATTCCCCCTATAGGGTTCGAAACTATAAGGCTTTGTTTTACAATTTCAGGATTTAACTTCAATTTTTCAATCAAAGATGAGCATACAAATGAATGTGTGGATCCCGAGTCTATTAAAGCATAAACAAAAGTTGAATTTAGCTCAACGGTACCTGCTATGACATTGGGTGATTCTTCATCTTCTTTTCCCTGAATATGATAGATTCGAGCAGGAGCCCGAGATTCCTGATGAGTATGGGTGTTCGAATGTTGTCCTTTGCCCTTCCCCTGATTTCCAAACTGAGCTTGTCTGGGGCCTTTGTTTCAAATGGAAGTAGCTGAGCTAGCATTTGCAGGAGTTCGATTCGGAACCTTGTTAGGATTCTGAGGCCAATCCCTGATATAGTGATCAGAGGCTCCACATAAGAAACATGGATTCTGTTGAGTTCTACATTGGCCAGTGTGGTGCTTCTGGCAGAATTTGCAAGTAGGATATTGAGTAGCTTTACCAGAATTCCCCGTACTATCAACATTGATGATCGGGGCTGAAGGCTTGGATACCGATTGGGGTCTCGGTATGTAGTTGCTCTTCTAAATAAGAGTGTAAATCGAAGAGTGTTCTTTGCAGTGTTTAGACTTCTTTGACTGTCAGTGAGGCTTTTCATCATTCATGGATCGTTTGTCATTCCACGAGTTACCACTTTTGCGTTTCTCAGAGGCTTTCATCTTCGCCTCAGTTGCAATAGCCCGGTTCACCAAATTCTGGAAGTCAGTGATACCCAGAGCAGTGAATATTGGACTTAATTCATCATTCAGTCCATCGATAAAATCCTACACCTATCAGCATCAGTCTTGATGTATTCTGACCCGTACTTGCAATATTTACAGAAATCGCTCACGTACTGTTCGATGGGTCGGCCACCTTGCTTGAGGTACAAGAAACACTTCTGTCGCTCGACCAAGTATTGTTCACTAATGTATTTATTCCTGAATTCATCGAGGAAGAATTTCCAAGTTACAGCTTCAGCAGGAGCAGTCAGGGTAGTGGTTTCCCACCAGCTCAGAGCTTCGTCTGCCAATAGAGCTATAGCACAATCGAGTTTGTGTTCATCAGAACAGGGCAGTTGTTTGGTCAGGATTCGAGTAGTGGCCTCTAACCAATACTAAGCTACTTTGGGATTGGCTTAATCAATACCAATGAAGGTATAAGCTCGGTGTTGATCCAGCTTGTCAAAAGGGGCTCTATTTGGAGCAGCAGCAGGAGGAGGAATAGGATGGTCTCGTTTTAGAGTAGTCACTAGATGATTGAATTGTAACATACTCTAACCACCCTAGTAGGATTAGGTAAGTTACTACAATTACAATCAACCATTCAAACAATATTAGGTATTAAGTACCATTCAATTAAGGTTTTCCTTGCACATCAAGTTATAGTTCGAATAGGAGAGGACCAAATTAAACATACATGATGCACTCACTTGATAAACTAGGTCTCATAATACCATATGTTATCATATTCAAGCTACTATTCGAACTAGGTGAGGAATGCATGGATCATCTTAACATTCATTGTAACTATTAAGCATATCAACAAGAGTTTTATAAGAATTACATATATGACTTTAATCAAACATATAGACCTACAAAATCATCTACACCATTCGGCTAGAACTAAATGTGACCATAGAGGTTGATGTCTAGACTTATAGTTTATTCATTTACTTAAGTTACCATAATCAATCATTCATACATCAAATAATATCTAGGCAATATGACTAGTTCCTTAGGTGATCAATGTAGTTCAAGTCTAAACATGTGGTTTACTACAATTACCTAATGAAAAATACCCAATTTCAGAGAATTCATTCAACCATTTCATGCATAATTCATCCATGTAGATTGAACATTAACCCATCAAGCATACAAGTTCAATATAAATGCACACATACTCATTTATACATACCAAACTTCTTAAAGATCAAGAATAGGATTAACTTATACAAACCATAGTTAGGTGACCTTATATATATACATGCCTAAGGTGCCACCATCCTAGGAGAACTAAACAAAATGGGAACGTACTCTTTTGAGCAACAAGT
The DNA here is from genome assembly GCA_019671005.1 of Hibiscus mutabilis. Classification (NCBI taxonomy): domain Eukaryota; kingdom Viridiplantae; phylum Streptophyta; class Magnoliopsida; order Malvales; family Malvaceae; genus Hibiscus; species Hibiscus mutabilis. The sequence goes on from CM033712.1 coordinate 32,538,177, forward strand.
GACTTGTATGAGCTTAGACTTCAAGAGTATCCAAAATCAACCTATATCATAGAAAAGAGACTAGAATAAGCAAAGCTTAGTGAGTGAGTTAAAGTTTCAAGGCAACAATACAAGAAGTCTCAACTACGAATCATCAAATGGATGATATGGTTCCCCCATCAATAGGGAACCATTCGAACAAGGCTTACCCTACTACATGCTATCTAGTTTTCAATCCAATATCAATAGAAGCCTCAGGTTTAGGCTTACTCAAAACATCCATTTCGTTTAACAATTCAACTAAAGCAATCTTATATAACAAGGCTCAATCAATGTTTCAATGGCAATAATTCATAACATTTGAATTTCCTTCACAATCAAGCAACTCATATAAGCAATTTTCAATAAAGGTTTCAATATCCATAGTTCATGATATTCCATTTTTACATTTACATTCAATCAATACAATTCAATGTGGCAGTAAGTCAATTTGCATGAGTTATTAATTCATTTTAAGTATAGCATTGAGAATCAATTACTCAGTCTAGATACTCGAGTCTCCAACCAAACTGTAGCCAATACAATAATCAATATGGTACCAAGTACCTGATCAATCTCTCCTACTATCGCCAATGACCAAGAGCAATACTTCCCTCCTATTGTCGCCAATTAGGGACCAATGTCCCAGACCGTAGTCTACCCTGACAATGAGCTCTATAGACTCTATGGAATGCCAACTATATCTAAGACCGACTCGAGACCAAGGCTTTCAATGGTTATCCCTTTCAATCAATTAGAAGCATGTGTTCACTTCAATATGCACAATTTGTGCCAATATTCATTTTTAATCAAATAGGACTCAATCCAATCCATTATCAATGTTTCCATGGTTAATGTAGGAGTATCAATCAATATGTCATTCAACCATGAATTGTTTACATCTATCTATAACATCATGCTTCAATTCAATCTAGTTCAATTAGGCAATGAGCATAACAGTTCAATCAATGACAATTCAAGCATACTTCACAATCAAGTAACCAATCAAAGGAGTACTTACCTTGCTATTGCTTTATAGCAAGCTCATTAAGCAAATTTACACTTAAGGTTCAATAAAATTTACAAATCAAAACAGACTTGGAGAGCTTACCGCCCTCTCTAAACTTTAAACTACACTCACATAAATTTTTCCGAGCTATTGTCGATCCCGGATTGTAATCCCCTTTCCTCTACTAACTTGTTGATCTAAGTGAGCCCCTTTATCATCAGTTTCCACTTGGTCTAACATTCATACAATACATAAGGTATTAGATACAATCCAATAATCAATTGAGTCATTATGTGACTCCATACATAAGCATACAATTCAATATAAACATCTAAACTGTTATTGTCTGGTAGCATGTGCACTGCCTACTTAAATATTCATATCTTTCATTCCGTACCTCAGAATTTCAATTGGTTTACACCGTTGGAAAGATAACATAATTTTTTTTATAACCATATAAGGCTTGCATTTTATTTGTTATCCAATTAATACAGTTTTTAACATAAAGACAGGGCATTTTGCTACATTAAACAGTTTGCACTGTCCCTAGTGTTTCTTCTCTACAATTCAGCATATAACCCAGAGTTCAGTTATGTTTTATCCTAATGTATTTAGACATACTAAGGTGTTGTTCATAAAAAGTTCAGCCTTAAATTCATTATACACAATTTTTAGTGATTTTTCAAAGTTACTGCCCAGAACACAGTATTCTGGGCAGATTACACTAGGTTGAATTCCTAGCTCCTTAACTCATTTTAGCAAGGTCCTAACATGTCAATTCCATTCATGTTCATGATCATACATTTCTATTCCATCATAATTCACCTAGAAATGTTCTTATAACAGGGCATTATCATGTTGAACCTAATTTGACCTATTTGATCACATTTACACATCCAATTCATCAACTAGGGAGTGCATTACCTAATTTAACTAGTTCAATTAGTTGTAGTCATTTTCCAGCAACATATCCATTCAATTCAATCTTCATTTTTCCTAGCAACATAATCAAGACTGTTTGACATGTTTACACATTTTCCCTATCAAAACAGTCCCTAATCAAGACTGTTTTCAACCATGTTCATATTCCTCAATTTTCCAGCAACTATACATATATCTCATTAGCAATTTAGCTATTGACAACATCAACTTCTCCTATTCATTTGATTGGCATGCCAATTTCATGGTTTAATCAATCAACTGAACTTCTTAACTAGTTCATATCATCAATTCACTATCTATTCATCAATTTCATGTAGTTCAAGCAAGAACACTAAATCTAAATGCATCATTTGTATCTATAAAACATCAAGGAAGAGATTTTACCTTCCTATCAAGATTATAAGAAAGTTAGCAACTCCAGTTTCACCAAATTTCAAGCTTGCATCAATAAATTATGGAGTTTTCTCTCGCAAACCCTTTTCTCTCTTTCTATTCACCTACACGGCAAAGAGAGGAGAAGAAGATGATAATGGATCATCCATTATCTATTCCAATTGACTAATTTTTCCTTAATTATCCTTTAATTACTGACATGTGTAGGGGCATTATAGGAATGTAAAAATTTTGCATGCATTCCTTTAATTTAACAATTGTTTCGGTTTGGTCACTTGTACATTAGGTTAACACTTTTTCAATTATAGCATTCTAGTCCTTAAAACTAGATTTAACAACTTTCTTTCAATCAATTAGGGATTAAATGAAGGTATTGTAGTAACTTCTTATGTACTAAATTTGAGGATATTACAATTCCCTCCCCCCTTAAAGAAATTCATCCTCGAATTTACCTGAGGGGAATAGATGAGGGTATTGCTTTCTCATCGTTGCCTCGGGTTCCCAAGTGGCTTCTTTTACATTGTGATTATTCCATAGAACCTTCACCAATGGTACAACCTTATTGCGAAGCCTCTTGACTTATTTATCAAGTATTTGAACTGACTCTTCATCATACGATAGATCAGGATTAGGTTCCACTTCATCAGGCTCTAGAACATGTGATGTATCTGATCGATATTTCCTCAACATCGGTACATGGAAGATGTTGTGGATTCTATTGAATTCAGTAGGAAGTGCTAGCATGTATACAACTGAACCAACCTTCTCTAAGACTTTAAAAGGTTCGAAGAATCGCGGGCTTAGTTTACCCTTCTTCCCGAATCTAAGGATTTTCCTCCAAGAAGATGCCTTCAAGAATACGTAATCTCCTACTCGATATTAAATGTCTCTTCTCTTGAGATCGACATAAGCCTTTTGCCTATGAAGGCCTCTTTCAATCTATTATGGATCACCCAAACTTGATTTTTAGTTTCACGAATCAACTCAGGTCCTAAGACCTTGTTCTCACCCAATTCTGACCAGCATAGGGGAGTTCTACATCTTCTACCATACAATGCTTCAAATGGAGCCATTTTGATAGAAGCTTGATGGCTATTGTTGTAGGCGAGCTCAGCTAATGATAGAGATTTCTCCCTGTCTTTTCCAAAGTCAATAATGCAAGCTCGAATCATGTCTTCAAGCACTTGAATTACCCTTTCAGATTGTCCATCAGTTTGTGTATGGAAAGCAGTGTTAAGGTTCAGCTTAGTTCCCATAGCCTCCTGAAGTGTTCTCCAGAATCGAGAGGTAAAATGAGAGTCCAGATTAGACATGATAGATCTAGGAACACCGTGAAATCTGACTACTTCTTTCAAGTATAAATCAGCTAGTTGTTGGAGGCTCATGTTCATTCGAACATGTAGAAAGTGAGCCGATTTGGTGAATCTATCAACAATCACCCAAATAACATCATTTTTCCTCAATGATAGAGGCAATACCGATACAAAGTCCATTGTTATACACTCTCACTTCCATTGAAGCAATTCGATGGGTTGAAGGAGTCTAGTAGGTTGTTGGTGTTCGGACTTCACCTTCTGGCAAGTGAGGCACTTCGATACAAAGTCAACAATATCGACCATCAATAGACTTCCTTTAAGTCCTTATACATCTTAATCACTCCTGGATATATTGAAAAAAGATTGTTATGTGCTTCTTGAAGCATTTCTCTCTTAAGGATTGGATCATTCGGTACACAAACCTGATTCTTGAAGTAGAGCACACCATTCGAATGAATTGAGAATTCAGTGCTCTATTTGGATTCAACTCCTTTCAATATCTTCTGAAGTTTGGGATCATTTTGTTGAAGCTATTTGATCCTCGAATTCAAATTGGATTGAATTTGAAATTCTGCCACGTATCTCTGATTCTTTAGGAGCTTAAAATGGGCATTGAAAGTAGTTGAAGCTACAATTAAAGAATTTCAATTAGTGGATTTTATATCATCCATTCGAATATGGGGAAAACAATGTTGGAAATTCGTATTCGATCTTACCAATTGATTGTTTGTGACTGACTGCATCAGCCACAACGTTTGCCTTGCCCGGGTGGTAATCAATGATTAAATCATAGTCTTTTAATAGTTCCACCCATCTTCGATGTCGAAGATTTAACTCCGTTTGAGTTAAAATGTATTCTAAGCTCTAATGACCCATAAATAATCGACATTTCTCTCCGTATAGATAATGTCTCCAGATCTTTAAAGCAAACACGACCGCAGCTAGCTCCAAGTCATGTGTTGGATAGTTCAATTCATGTGGCTTAAATTGTCGAGAAGCATAAGCAATGACCTTGCATCAATACACACCCTAAACCGAGATGGGAAGCATAACTGAAGACCGTAAAGTCTTTTCCCAGTTCAGGTTGGATTAGAATAGGAGCTTGAGTTAGGACTTGCTTCAATTGATCAAAGCTCCTTTGCTATTCCTCAGACCATTTAAATGGAGTATTCTTTCGAAGAATTAGAGTCAGCGGAGTAGCAAGAATCGAGAACCCTTTCACGAATCTTTGATAATACCCGGCTAAACCGAGAAAACTCCTTACCTCACTAATATTCCTTGGAGGTCTCCATTCAATGATAGTTTGAATCTTCTTAGAATCAACATTTATCCCTTTGGCCGAGATAACATGGCCCAGGAAGGATACTTCTGAGAGCCAAAACTCAAATTTGCTCAATTTGGCATATAGTCGATTCTCCCTCAATGTTTGAAGTACAATTCGAAGGTGATTAGAATGTTCTTCTTTGTCCTTTGAGTAGACAAGGATGTCATCAATAAATACAACCACAAATTTGTCCAAATAGGGTTTGAACAATTGGTTCATTAAGTCCATCAAAACCCCTGGAGCATTGGTTAGCCCGAAGAGCATAACTAGGAACTCATAATGACCATATCTAGTCCTGAAAGCCATTTTAGGTACATCCGAGTCTTGTATTCTCATCTGATAGTACCCCGATCATAAATCGATCTTGGAGAATACTTTGGCATACTTGAATTGTTCGAACAAGTCCCCAATCCTTCGCAATGGATACTTGTTTTTTATAGTGAGCCGGTTTAGCTGACGATAGTCAATACATAGCCTCATCGACCCATCTTTCTTCTTAACAAACAAAACGGGTGCTCCCCAAGGTGAAGAAATAGGTCAGATGAAGCCCTTGTCTTGAAGCTTTTACAATTGTTGCTTAAGCTCTTTGATTTCAATCGGGGCCATCGATATGGAGCGATAGACACTGGATCACTCCCGGATTGAACTTCAATCCTGAATTTGACTTCCCGAATAGGGGGTAATCTCAGCAATTCCTCAGGAAAAACATCAGGGAAGTTAGAAATAATAGGGAATGAACTCACCTCGAATTCAATTTCATCACTTTTAATCATGACAGCAAAGATGCTAATAGGTTTATTGTCTATCAAGGTAATGGATTTTTCTCATAAACCTCAGAGAAACAATTTTCTCTTTTGGCAATCTACCCAAGCTTGATGCCATCGTAACCAATCTAATCCCAGGATGAGATCGAATTCAACAAAAGGTAACAATAACAAGTCGGCTAGGAATGGAATACCCCGAATAAACAAATGGAAATCCTTACGTATTTGGTTTACTATTACATTATCTCCTAAAGGATTGGTAGCAATTAAGCTACAACTGACATATTCAGGCTTCAATTTAAGCTTTTCAATTAAAGGATATCTTATGAATGAATGGGTTGATGCCATATCAAATAAAGCATAAACATGATATGTATCGAGGTAGATTGTACCTGCAATTACATCGGCCAAATCTTCATCCTCACGTCCCCAGATGTGATAGACTCGAGCATGTGCCTGGGACTCTTGATATGTAGCATTAGACCCTTGGCCTTTGCTCTTCCCGAAGTTGCCTGAGTTAGCTTACTTCGAACCTTTTCCCCTGGGTGAAGGAGTTTGGTTCGATTTATGAGAAGCATGAGAAGGCAACTTGTTCGAAATTTGGGGGCAATCTTTGACATAATGTGTTGTGTCTCTGCACAAGTAGCAAGCATTGGTGAGCTTTCTACAAACTCTAGTATGGTTCTTTTGACAAGTCTTGAAAGTAGGGATTTGATTCTCCCTCCCGATATTCCCAACACTATCCAATGACACCATAGGTGTTAAGGATCTGGACAAAGCTTGTGGCTTAGGTATATAGCTACCTTTTGAGAAATTTCCCTAATTGGAAGAATTTCCTCCATGATGCTTTTGTTTCTTGTTGTGCCAATGAGGCTTGTTATTATCCCTCGATCTTTTGTTATCTCGGGACTGATTCTTTGATTGCTTTGCCGAAGTCTTTATCTTTGCTTTGGTAGCTATAACTCTATTAACCAGTTCTTGAAAGTTAGTAATCCCCAAGGCAGTGAACATGGGGCCTAACTCATCATTAAGTCCGTCGATGAACATTCTACACTTGTCCTCTTTTTTCTTTATGAACTCCGAGCCGTATTTGCAATATTTACAGAATTCACTAACATATTTTTCTATAGGCTTTCCTCCTTGCTTCAGATACAAGAACTTTTTTTTGCGATCAGCAAGATACTGATCACTTATATACTTCTTTTTGAATTCTTTAAGGAAGAATTCCCAAGTGACATCTTCTTCAAGTGCTACCAAAGTAGTAGTTTCCCACCAATTCAATGCCTCCTCGACCAATAAAGCTACTGCAAACTCCAGCTTGTGTTCATCTGAGCACTATAGTTGCTTAGACAATATTCTTGTTGTATTCTCCAACCAATATTCTGCTTCTTATGGCTTATCTTCACTTGTTCTAGTGAAAGTGTAAGCTCGGTGTTGAGCTAAATTATCAATAGGAGTTCTTGCCAGTTTTGCTACCGGAGATTCAGAGGTACTTTTTCTAATTGAGACAATTATTTGATCAAACATCTCCTTCAGATTGGAGAAGCATTCTCGTTGAATATGATGAATCACGGGAACTTTCGGCTGAACTTGTTGGGGTTCAGTAGGCTTCAGGGGATCCTGGTTCATTATTACGCTTCCTCCCTCGTTGGAGGAGCCAGTCGGGCTTTCATTGTCCTTGCCAAATCTTGTTTCAGACATTCTATATATAAGGAGTAAGAGAAGTCAAGCTCAAGTCACAATCCAATCAATATTCAAGAAACTCCTAGGTGGCACCTAAATGACCAATGACACTAACCTATTCATGCAATAGACCCTAGAATCATGCAACCATAAGCTCTGATTACAATTATGTAACATACTCTAACCACCCTAGTAGGATTAGGTAAGTTACTACAATTACAATCAACCATTCAAATAATGTTAGGATTTAAGTACCATTCGATTAAGGTCTTTTTTGCACATCAAGTTATAGTTCGAATAAAAGAGGACCAAATTAAACATACATGATGCACTCACTTGATAAACTAGGTCTCATAATACCATATGTTATCATATTCAATCTATTTAAAGCTTACTTGATTTCCAAGCTACTATTCGAACTAGGTGAGGAATGCATGGATCATCTTAACATTCATTGTGACTATTAAGCATATCAACAAGAGTTTTATAAGAATTACATATATGACTTTAATCAAACATATAGACCTACAAAATCATCTACACCATTCGGCTAGAACTAAATGTGAGCATAGAGGATGAAGTCTAGACTTATAGTTTATTCATTTACTTAAGTTACCATAATCAATCATTCATACTTCCAATATTATCTAAACAATATGACTAGTTCCTTAGGTGATCAATGTAGTTCATGTCTAAACATGTGGTTTACTACAATTACCTAATGAAAAATACCCAATTTCAAAGAATTCATTTAACCATTTCATACATAATTCATCCTGGTAGATCGAAAATTAACCCATCAAGCATACAAGTTCAATATAATGCATATATACTCATTTATACATACCAAACTTCTTAAAGATCGAGGATATGATTAACTTATACAAACCATAGTTAAGTGACCTTATATATATACATGCCTAAGGTGCCACCATCCTAGGAGAACTAATCAAAATGGGAACATACTCTTTTGAGCAACAAGTGACTTGTATGAGCTTAGACTTCAAGAGTATCCAAAATCATCATGTATCGTAGACATGAGACTAGAATAAGCAAAGCTTAGTGAGTGAGTTAAAGCTTCATGGCAACAATACAAGACGTCTCAACTACGAATCATCGAATGGATTATATGGTTCCCCCATCAATAGGGAACCATTCGAACAAGGCTTACCCTACTAGATGCTCTCTAGTTTTCAATCCAATATCAATACAAGCTTGAAGTTTAGGCTTACTCAAAACATCCAATTCGTTTAACAATTCAACTAAAGCAATCTCATATAACAAGGCTCAATCAATGTTTCAATGGCAATAGTTCACAACATTTGAATTTCCTTCACAATCAAGCAACTCATATAAGCAATGTTCAATCAAGGTTTCAATATCCATAGTTCATGATATTCAATTTTTACATTTACATTCAATCAATACAATTCAATGTGGCAGTAAGTCAATGTGCATGAGTTCTTAATTCATTTTAAGTATAGCCTTGAGAATCGATTACTCAGTCTGGATACTCGAATCTCCAACCAAACTATCGCCAATAAAGTAATCAATATGGTACCAAGTACCGGGTCAATCCCTCCTACTGTCGCCAATGACCAATAGCAATACTTCCCTCCTACTATCGCCAATTAGGGACCAATGTCTCAGACCGTAGTCCACCCCGACAATGAGCTCTATAGAATCTATGGCATGCCAACTATATCTAAGACGACTCGATACCAAGGCTTTCAATGGTTATCCCTTTCAATCAATTAGAAGCATGTGTTCAATTCAATAGGCACAATTTGTGCCAATATTCCTTTTTAATCAAATAGGACTCAATCCAATCCATTAATAATGTTTCCATGGTTAAGTAGGAGTATCAATCAATATGTCATTCATCCATGAATTGTGTACATCTATCTATAACACCATGCTTCAATTCAATCTAGTTCAATTAGGCAATGAGCATTACAATTCAATCAATGACAATTCAAGCATACTTCACAATCAAGTAACCACTCAAATGAGTACTTACCTGTCTATTGCTTTATAGCAAGCTAATTAAAGCAACTTTACACTTAAGGTTCAATAAAATTCACAAATCAAAACAGACTTGGAGAGGTTACTGCCCTCCCCAAACTTTAAACTACACTCACAAGAATTTCTCCGAGCTATTGTTGATCCCGGATTGTAATCCCTTTTCCTCTACTAGCTTGTTGATCTAAGTGAGCCCCTTTATTATCAATTTCCACTTGATCTAACATTCATACAATACATAAGGTATTAGATACAATCCAATAATCAATTGAGTCATTATGTGACTCCATACATAAGCATACAATTCAATACAAACATCTAAACTGTTAGCGTCTGGCAGCATGTGCACTGCCTACTTAAATATTCATATCTTTCATTTTGTATGTCAGAATTTCAATTGGTTTACACCGTTAGAAAGATAAAAAAAATTTATTTATAACCATATAAGACTTTCATTTTAGTTCTTATCCAATTAATACAGTGTTTAACATAAAGATAGGGTATTTTGCTACATTAGACAGTTTGCACTGTCCCTAGTTTTTCTTCTCTACAATTCAGCATATAACCCAGAGTTCAGTTATGTTTTCTCCTAATGAATTTAGACATACTAAGGTGTTTTCCATAAAAATTTCAGCCTTAAATTCATTATACACAATGTTTAGTGATTTTTCAAAGTTACTGCCCAGAACAGAGCATTATGGGCAGATTACACTAGGTTGAATTCATAGCTCCTTAACTCATTTTAGCAAGGTCCTAACATGGCAATTCCATTCATGTTAATGATCATACATGTCTAGACCATCATCATGTTGAACCTAATTTGATCTATTTGATCACATTTACACATCCAATTCATCAACTAGGCAGTCCATTGCCTAACTTAACTAGTTCAATTAGTTGTAGTCATTTTCCAGCAACATATCCAGTGAATTCAATCTTCATTTTTCCTAGCAACATAATCAAAACAGAGTTCTATGTTCATTTGACATGTTTACACATTTTCCCTATCAAAACAGTCCCTAATCAAGACTGTTTTCCAGCCATGTTCATATTCCTCAATTTTTCCAGCAACTATACATATATCTCATTAGCAATTTAGCTATTGACAACATCAACTTCTCCTATTCATTTGATTGGCATGTCAATTTCATGGTTTAATCAATCAATTGAACTTCTTAACTAGTTCATAACATCAATTCATTATCTATTCATCAATTTCATGTAGTTCAAGCAAGAACACTAAATCTAAATGCATCATTTGTATCTATAACACATCAAGGAAGAGATTTTACCTTCCTATCAATATTATATGAAAGTTGGAAACTCCAATTTCACCAAATTTCAAGCTTGCATCAATGAATTATGGAGTTTTCTCTCTCAAACCCTTTTCTCTCTTTCTATTCACCTACACGGCAAATAGAGGAGAAGAAGATGATAATGGATCATCCATTATCTCTTCCAATTGACTAATTTGCCCTTAATTATCCTTTAATTAATGACATGTTTATGGGCATTATAGGAATGTGAAAATTTTGCATGCATTCCTTTAATTAAACAATTGTTTCGGTTTTGTCAGTTGTACATTAGGTTACCACTTTTTCAATTATAGCATTCTAGTCCTTAAATCTAGATTTATCACCTTTCTTTCAATCAATTAGGGATTAAATGAAGGTATAGTAGTAACTTCTTATGTACTAAATTTGAGGATATTACATGAACATCTCCTTCAGCTCAGGAGACATACCTGCTGCACATGAATTATAGTAGGAGCTTCCTATTGAGCAGCAGCTTGGGCTCGAGGTTGAGCTTGTTGTTGTGGAGGATTCTGCTCCATCCTCACACTATCTCCTTCATTTGAGGAGCCTACGGGACTTTCATCGTCCCAAGCAAGCCGTTTTTCAGACATTTTTCGTTCAAATAGAATAATTAGGAATTCAGTTTAGTTAAGCAAAGACACAAGCTATACAATACAAGTCTCCTAGGTGGCACAAATATCCTATATGATGCAAAAGAGCCCGGTTTAGTCCTAGAACCGAATAAAATGCTCTGATCACCAATAAATGTAACACCCCCTACCCAGGTTAGTAGCAAACTGGTTCGGGAGCGTTACCAAGCAACATTACAAGCAAGAACGAGGCAAGAATAGGTTAACTCCTCCCTATTAGGTGAGTTACTTAACTAGCAAGCAACCAAGCATTCATAACTTAACATGCAAGCAATCTCATATTTGTTTACAAGACATTATAGGTTACTACTTCAATATTTTAATTAACATCATCACACACTAACATTCGAATAACCTAAGTGAATAAACATGCTTCCATTTCATTTCATTGTTCCTTAGATTGATACATGTAACATTTCATACATAATTTGCTAGACTTGGTCATTTGTACATGTAACATTCATGCCAATCAATCAAGTATACATTTATTCACGCAAGCATACGAATAACATTGTTAAGCTAGGACATGATTAATCCATTCAATTACACATATATGCGCAACAACAATCTTTAATTACATGGAATTTGTGTTCATTACATACTATAGTCTTAACAACTATATTCTTAACCTGGAAGGCCCATACAAGAGCATATATATACAAGTACTCAAAACATCAAGTAGCTATGTTCATGCATATATACAATCCTCCCAAAACAAACAAGATGAATGGTCTAGTCCTAGCTACATGTATATGTCTAGGTGCCACCAACTAGGAGAAATACAAAACAAGTATGAACCATACTTTAGCTATGCTTGTGTCTTGCTTCGAGCTCAAGAAATCAGCCTTCTGGATCAAGCAACGATCAAATCCTTTATCCTGTGGTTGGGAAGGATGAAAACAAGAGCGATAACTACATGAATGTACTTAGTGAGGTAGTAACTAGTTCTAACCAATTGTTACATCAAATTTAGTTTCAATTAGTCAAGAATGATCCTAGCTAAGGATTTCAAGGCATTCGAATAGCATAAGAAGCAAGAGACAATGAATCATAATATCATGCTTATTCAATTTCAAGTAATCAAGCTATTCATGGTCACATATCAAGTAGTCAAGAAATTCATGCTTACATAAAAAGAAATCAAGAAATTCATGCTTACATGACAAGTAATCAAGCTATTCATACTTACATAACTAGAAATCAAGCAAATCACGCTTACATGACAAGTAATCAAGTTATTTGTTGCGTGTAATAAGGGCTACGCAAATGTGCAAGTATACACGTCGCAAGTAATAAAGTGATATGAGTATCGAGTATCGTCTCCACAGGGATTGGTTTGGGCCACTTTGCTTAAGTTACTGCACTGTGAAAATAAAAACACAATTGATAATAGAGGTTTTAATTAACGAGAAAAGTAAAAGCAATAAACTAAAAGAATAGATTAAATCAAAAGAGAGAATAGGTCAGGTTATCATGAGTTGAGGTGTGATAACGATTGGATCGTCTTGGTAAAAGAGTGCAAGGGCAACTTGCACAGCGGGGTTGCCTTGGCAACTAATCGATGGTTGCCTGGGCGACTAGCTGGGTAACTACTTGGGCTTCTGGGCAGCAACTTCAAGGTTCGGCGGAGCGTTCTTCAATGGTTTCTTCTTATCCCTAAGTCGAAACTCTAGCTACTTGTGCATGCCTTGATAATACATCCCTACGTGAATCAAGGGTGAACAACAACCAATCTTGCGCTCCTCTTAGCCGTTGAAATCCTTAACTTATTCCTAAGCCGGATTAATCTTCACCATCAATAGAATGAATAAAGACCATACTCATTCGTTTCTTGAATCTAACTCTCCCGATATTAGATAAATAGATGAAGTTACGAGATCCTCTCCCAATTCACTCGCAAACAAGAATAAGAACCAAGAATGAGTAAACCTTGAATTGAAAGTGCAAACTCTTATTACCTAAACAAAATCCAATTGTTTCTCACAACAACAAAACATAACAACCCCAACCAATCAAGTTAGTTCATGGTTGGGTTCAAAAGATATACAAAGAATAATCCCCAAACCATGAATCTAATAGAAGCAAAGAAGAAGAAATCGAACTCTCTCCCCCTTTCTCTCTTGTCGAAATTTATCTCCTCTTGCCCTATGGAGTTGTCAAAATTTTCCCTCTTCCTCCTCTCTATGATTGTCGAAATTCCCTTCTTATTTATAGGGCTAGGGCAAAGTCCTTCTTTGAGGAGGAAGTTAAGTTGGAATTAAATTATCTTTAAAGAATATAATTCTTTATTATAATTGTATTCCTACTAGAACTTCTCCTATCTTCTTGGAATTTAATTCTTCTTTAATCTCAGCATGGAAATCAAATTCCTTTGGGTTTGGGCTTTGCTCCACGTCATCTTGGGCTTGTCTAGTCATCAACTTCGACTACCATATCACCTTTGCTCTTGTCGACAATTGCCATGGCAACTGGCTCGGCGTCTCCTTCATGTATTGCCCTGGCAACTAGCTCGGCATATCCTTCATGTATTGCCCTGGCAACTAGCTCTAGCCTTGCTTTGGCAAGTGATCCTGCATATACACACAAAACACACCAAAGCAGCATCTTTTCCCACAAAAACTACCAAGTTATGTAATCAAGCTCAACGGTGGAAAGAAACATGAATTAATGCATGAATGACTAATTATGCAACTAATATGAGCTTAAGTCTAACAATAATATGAGTAAAAAGGGTAATAAAAATAGTACTTTTGAACACTTATCACGCCCCCAAACTCGAACTATTGCTTGTCCTCAAGCAATGCAAACTAACAATTACCTGCCAAGACTTTAATCATCAAAGACATGCTTCAAACTTGAATTCAAACCTCAGAACCGTGGCACAAAGTATGATCACCTTTTAATTTTTCGGATAACACAAAAATTACCCGGAACCAAACTATAGTGCTCATGACAACCGTGGCACAAAGTATGATCACCTTTTAATTTTTCGGATAACACAAGTTGATTTTCAAGATTCTATGTGAACAATAGGCTTTTATCAATTTAATTATTGGGGCATTTATTTTTATTTTCACTAGAGCCAATTTCAGGCACCTCTAGTAAAGTAAGCAATTCCTCATTTTATTTTAGTCGACTAGAGCCAATTTCGGGCACCTCTAGCGATTCTTTAATGTGCATTAACTATTAGAGCCAGTTTCGGGCACCTCTAGCAAGAAAGTGCATTTACTACTAGAGCCAGTTTTTTGGCACCTCTAGCAAGAAGTTAACTTTTAATTTTCAATTTTAAATTTACCCAAATTTTAAGCAACCTAAGTTCACTAAGTTTCTTTCAATCAACAACCCACAACCGTGTAAAAAAATTCAGCATCATAGTAAAATTCTAACTTCTTTTCATGCGATCCTAAAATTAAAGGTTCTTTCAATTAAGTGCAATGGCAAAAATTCATCATTGGATATTCAACAAGTCTTAAGCAATTAAATCCAATTAAAGAAATGGCAAGTAACATATGCAACCTATATGTGATTGCTAAAAATGAATGCAACTAAACATGAAGCTAACTATAAACCAACACCCCCCCAAACTCGAGAGAAGCATTGTCCTCAATGTATGAAAAAGTGAAACAAAATTTAAAAGAAACTAAATGAAATGAGTTAGTCGAAGAGGTCGTCACCTCGAGTGATAAGTTTTCTTCGTGCCGTTTGCTTGATTCATTTTTCGATCGGTGGTTGAATGCTTGTGGCTGGTACCGCGTGAATAGCATTGCTTTGGTTTGATCCATGTTTGCTGAGGCAGGTTCACTTGCCTGGGCATCAATAGTTGTCGAAGCCATTGTTGTTGCCTAGGCATCGCCAGTTTCTGTTGTGGTTGTTGTGGCAAGTAGTCGGCAGTAAATTTCCTTAGCATGGTGGTTGTGAGTCTTGTTGTGGAAAAGAAAACCTGGAAACTAAAGATAATGAAGAAAAATAAAATCTCTCCTAAAAATTCCAAAAATAAATAAAGAGAAAAAAGAATAACCGAAAATAATAGAAAGAAAAAAAATAGTTCGAAAAAAAATAAAAAGAAAAATAAAGAAAAAGAAAATATCGAAAGGAGAGCATGCTCATGCATCTCTTAAGGTGTCAACTTCTTTGTTACGTTCCATATGGGCACCGTTGTAGTGCTTCAATCTTTGTCCGTTAACTTTGAATTCATGCTCGTCAGTGATGGACTTGATTATCACGACACCATGAGAGAATGGTTTGACAACTTTGAATGGTCCCGACCATCTTGATTTCAGCTTTCCTGGGAAAAGTATTAGCCGAGAATTGAATAAGAAAACTAGTTGCCCTGGCATGAATTGTCGCGGCAATAGTTTCTTGTCGTGCCATTGCTTTGTTTTCTCCTTGTAGATTTGTGCATTGTTATAGGTGAGTGCACGAAATTCTTCTATCTCGTTGAGGTACAACAAACGCTTTTGTCAGGCACTTTCCTAATCCATATTCATGGTCTTGATTGCCCATTGGTTTGTAGGTGATATTGCCCGTCCTCTGGCAACGATCAGATTGCTTGTAAAACTCTTGGGCATCTTTGTACAGTGTTGGCCAATACAAACCGGATTGCAAAACTTTGACCGTGGTACGAGTTCCTCCAAAATGTCCTCCATAGGGTGAAGAATGGCATTGTCGGAGTACATTCTGTTACTCATCTTCAGGGACACAACGACGTATAACCTGATCTGAACATTGTTTAAACAAAAGAGGCTCGTCCCAAAAGTAATGCTTAGCATCATGGCGGAACCGCTTCTTCCCTTGGTGAGTAAGGCCATAAGGTAAAATACCACAAACAAGGAAATTAACTAAATCCGCGTACAGGGTATTGCCGAGGTATGTGCTGCCATGGCAACTGCTCCCAAGATTGCCGAGTCGTGTGTGTCTAGAGTTGTCGAGGCATATGCGTCCATGGTTGCCGAGGCGTGCGTATCGGTAGTTGCCGTGGCGTCGAGGGTTGCCGAGGCATGCGCATCCATGGTTGCCGAGGCGTCAGGGGTTGCCGAGGCGTGCGCGTCCATGGTTGCCGAGGTGTGCGTATCAGGAGCTGCTGCGGCATCGAGGGTTGCCGAGGCGTCAAGGGTTGCCGAGGCAACTAAAAGTTGTTCATCCAGGAATGCATCGCATATCTCTAAATCCGCATCCTCCTCCCTGTGAGTTGGCCTAGGACTGCTCCTACCGCGAAATCACTTGCATCACACATGAGCTCAAAATGTGGCGTCCAATCTGGTGGAACGACAATGGGTGCCGAGGCAACTGTCGAACTCATTACCAAAAATGGAAAAATCATCCATGAGGATCTCAAGGAGGTCTTCGACCATGTCTGAAAAGAGTGCCATCATGCATCTTCTAATATTATTGCATATCTGAGAAAACTTGAGGATGGTCGTTTTCGATACTTCTTATAGTCCATCCGCACCCTCCATCGGGTGACAATATTGCCCAAAAAGAGTTTGGCCAATGTGCTTGCCACTACTCCCTTTTGCGTTACCATGGTGGAGGTTTCTTTCTTCTTTGTTCGCTTGTAGTCCATGTATACTCTCCACCTTGCTACTATTCCTGAAGGCACAAATATATTAATAGGAAAAATTATATCCATTCTCAACCATTCAATTACCTCATTCTTGTCGACTTCTATCATGGTTGGATGTAGCCTTTGTTGTCGTGGCAATTGCTGCTCAAGCCAATTGCCGTGGCAATCAGTTGCCAAAATTTGCTGTAAGTCAAGGGAATAACCAATTTTCTGAAAAGCTTTACGAATCCAAACACCGTTTTCTTTTGGCCTCTCAAACATCTCCATCAATAGAGATTTCGATGGCTTCAAATCTACCAACCTCGGTTCCTCAAGACATACATGCAATGGACGAGGTGAGTTTTTAAAGAATTTGAAAGGTTCAACCATTACCTGCTCATATTCCATTTGCAAAGTATTATCATCTCGTTGATCTTGCATGTGGTCGTGTAATTGCCGTGGCAATTGTAGATGAGAGCAATCTACAGATTCCTGCTTCAACATAAACGTTGTAACCTTATGGGCATTAGGTTCCTCAGAATTTACTGTAGTATTGTTGTTTTCAGCTTCACTGAGTGTTGTCGCGACATTGCTCTGTTCAGGCTCCTCAATCATTGCCTAGGCAATTTGTTGTTCAGGCTCATCATGTGTTGGGCAGTCTCTCTCATTGGAATCCTCTTGACTTTGAGGTTCTAGTTGTTCCCCACACATCGGAGAGCTTTCTTTGCATTGCTCCTTATCCTCTTGCCTTGGGACATCAGTATCCCTAGGAATGAATTGTTGGTGCATGTTATCCGTGACATATGTAGATCTCCCCAATTGATCTTCTAAATCCCCTATGGTTGCATCCCACTGAGTTATCCTCATATCCATAGATTTTGATAGCTCTCGAATCTCTTCAATTGATCCATCAAGTCTAGCCAAGGAAGCTAGTAATGTTTCCTCCAAGGAATTGGAATGCTCTTGAAAAGGACTACATTGCCATGGCATATATGTTGCTGCGGCAAAATTGTTATGGTAAAAAAAAATTGAGCTTTTTGACCATACCATGAAGAATTTTGCTGTTGGTTCCCTCTATGGTCCTCCATGTAGTTATATGCACCGAAAATGTGAGGGCAATTTTCAAACACATGATGTTCTCCACACATAGCACAAGATTTTTCCACGGTATAAGTTCTTTGGGCTTTTCTCGGTTGGTATAGGTAATCATCAAAGGGTGCAAGAAACTCTTGATTGGATTGATTCATATCTTCCAACATCATCTCTTGAATATATTGGCTTTTATTTCCCGACATGTTGATGTCCCTTAACATGTAGCGCACCTATTTTTTTGATAAAACAAACAAAAAGAAAAGTTAGTAAAACTAAGAGAAAAAAATGCAATAACAAAAACAACTAACACCAATTGCCAATCCCCGGCAACGGCGCCAAAAACTTGTTGCGTGTAATAAGTGCTACGCAAATGTACAAGTATACACGTCGCAAGTAATAAAGTGATAAGAGTATCGAGTATCGTCTCCACAGGGATTGGTTTGGGCCACTTTGCTTAAGTTACTGCACTGTGAAAATAAAAACACAATTGATAATAGAGGTTTTAATTAACGAGAAAAGTAAAAGCAATAAACTAAAAGAATAGATTAAATCAAAAGAGAGAATAGGTCAGGTTATCATGAGTTGAGGTGTGATATCCGATTGGATCGTCTTGGTAAAAGAGTGCAAGGGCAACTCAATTGCCGTGGCAACTTGCACAGTGGGGTTGCCTTGGCAACTAATCGATGGTTGCCTGGGCGACTAGCTGGGCAACTACTTGGGCGTCTGGGCAGCAACTTCAAGGTTCGGCAGAGCGTTCTTCAATGGTTTCTTCTTATCCCTAAGTCGAAACTCTAGCTACTTGTGCATGCCTTGATAATACATCCCTGCGTGAATCAAGGGTGAACAACAACCAATCTTGCGCTCCTCTTAGCCGTTGAAATCCTTAACTTATTCCTAAGCCGGATTAATCTTCACCATCAATAGATTGAATAAAGACCATACTCATTCGTTTCTTGATTCTAACTCTCCCGATATTAGATAAATAGATGAAGTTACGAGATCCTCTCCCAATTCACTCGCAAACAATAATAAGAACCAAGAATGAGTAAACCTTGAATTGAAAGTGCAAACTCTTATTACCTAAACAAAATCCAATTGTTTCTCACAACAACAAAACAAAACAACCCCAACCAATCAAGTTAGTTCATGGTTGGGTTCAAAAGATATACAAAGAATAATCCTCAAACCATGAATCTAATAGAAGCAAAGAAGAAGAAGAAGAAATCGAACTCTCTCCCCCTTTCTCTCTTGTCGAAATTTCTCTCCTCTTGCCCTATGGAGTTGTCGAAATTTTCCCTCTTCCTCCTCTCTATGATTGTCGAAATTCCCTTCTTATTTATAGGGCTAGGGCAAAGTCCTTCTTTGAGGAGGAAGTTAAGTTGGAATTAAATTATCTTTAAAGAATATAATTCTTTATTATAATTGTATTCCTACTAGAACTTCCCTATCTTCTTGGAATTTAATTCTTCTTTAAACTCTGCATGGAAATCAAATTCCTTTGGGTTTGGGCTTTGCTCCATGTCATCTTGGGCTTGTCTTGTCATCAATTTTGACTACCATATCACCTTTGCTCTTGTCGACAATTGCCATGGCAACTGGCTCGGCATCTCCTTCATGTATTGCCCTGGCAACTAGCTCGGCATATCCTTCATGTATTGCCCTGGCAACTAGCTCTAGCCTTGCTTTGGCAGGTGATCCTGCATATACACACAAAATACACCAAAGCAGCATCTTTTCCCACAAAAACTACCAAGTTATGTAATCAAGCTCAACGGTGGAAAGAAACATGAATTAATGCATGAATGACTAATTATGCAACTAATATGAGCTTAAGTCTAACAATAATATGAGTAAAAGGGTAATAAAAATAGTACTTTTGAACACTTGTCATTATTCATGCTTATTAGCTCATTTATTATCTTTTTAACACAATCCTTGGTTCATAGTTTATCTAGGTAATCGAGTCTCCAACCAACTGTCGCCATAAGATGTACCGTAGTACTGGTCAACACTCCTATTGTCGCCAAAGACAACATATGTACCCTCCGTCTGTCGCCAATTAGGGGCCTTAGCCCTGGACCGTAGTCCACCCTAACACAATGAGCTCTAGACTCTAAGGTATTCCCTTCTACCTATTCAACTAGCAACCAAGGTTGTTTGATTATAATTCATTTATTCAAGGATTTCAAGCTTTTCAAGTTCAAGATCATGTATCATTCAAGTGTACAAGTTCATGTCCAGCATTATCTTTTTCAAGAGTCATTTCGAGTATTGCATGGTAAGTGTATAAATGCATTAAGCCCTTAGGCCAATAGAGCCATAACTCATCATTTCAAGTGTTCATTGCATCATCTAAGCTAGCACATCAAGCATTCAGTTTAAGCAATTGGTCACAATACCATTTCATACATACAAGCATCAATGTTACCACATATACATGCTAGCATTCTATTTATACAACACTTCAAGGATATAGTCAAGTTTCATGTATTATCTTATTTCATACTTCCCTTATTATGTCAAGATCATATTAATTCCAATTTAACAATTCAAGAATTTAGACATGCTTGCTTTAGTTAGGACCTAGTTCTAACTCTAGAATAAACTACACTCACAATACTCCCCAAGCTAGCTAGTCTCGAAAGACTATTCCCTTTTGCTTGTCCCTTGAATGCTCGACTTTAGATCCTTCTCCAAAGTCCTATCCTTACTCTAGTAAATCACATAGATAGAACAAGGTAAAAACATGTAATCACAAAATCATTCAACATGGAAGCAAGGTTAATACAATATATATACAAAACAGATAGCATCTTAATATACACACCTTAATGCACATTACCAAACTACCACAATACCTAAACTGTTGCTACCAGGTAGCATGTACTCTGCTCACTTAAACATGCATAACTTTCATTTCGTACATCAGAATTTCTAATAGTTTACACCGTTGGAAAGCTAACTTAATTTTCTTTCTAACCATATAGGTCTTGCATTTTAATCCTTTGCCAATGTATACAGTTTTTAGCTTAAAGACAGGGCAATTTACAACGCTGGACAGTTTGCAGTGTCCCTAGTGTTTCTTCTCTACAATTCATTCTACAATCCAGAATTCAGTTCTGTTTTCTCCTAATGAATTTAGACATGGTAAGGCACTGTCCATAAAAATTTCAGCCTTAAATTCCATTTATAAAATTTATGGTGAGTTTTCAAAGTTATTGCCCAAAATAGAGTATTCTGGGTAGATTACAGTAGGTTAAGCTTCTAGCTTCATAATTCATCTAAACAGGATTCTAACATTATAATTC
Source organism: Hibiscus mutabilis (assembly GCA_019671005.1). NCBI lineage: Eukaryota > Viridiplantae > Streptophyta > Magnoliopsida > Malvales > Malvaceae > Hibiscus > Hibiscus mutabilis. Next base: position 32,559,535 of record CM033712.1, read on the forward strand.
AACTTATTTTCATGTTCTTACATGTCTAGGTCAGTCCAATTCACCTATCAATGTGATCAAAACAGGGCAGCATATACAATTAAGCATGTTTACACAATTTCATCTAGCAAAACAGTCCCTAATCGAAACTAGTTTCAACCATGATCCATATTCTCAATTTCTAGCAACCCATACACATCTCTTTATCAATTTGATTACTAACACTCACAATTTCATAGACCATTAGAAGCTAACATCATCTTAACATGCATAACAATCATCCTATTCGAATTAGGCAACAAGAATATCACTAATTCAAGATTCAAGCATGTAATTGAAGTGAGGAATCAAGCATTTACCTTCCTCAATGTGAATTCTAACTCAATTTGTTGTCTACCCAAAGCTTGGCCCTTGTTTTTCAAGCTTTCTCACACTACTTCCTCTCTTCTCTCTTTTTCCCTAACACATTTGGTATAACCAAATGAGGAAGAAGAAGTTTTCTCCTCAAGTGGCTGGATGGACCTTGTCTATATGACAAATGGATAGTCCACTGTCCAATCTAAATTTTCCATTCATTCCTTGTATTGTAATTTGATTATATTATGGTCCTTTTAATTTGGCACTCTAACTTGTTGGCTATAAGATTTTGGTCCCTTTAGTTATTTGTTATCTAATGTTCTTTCCTCTTTAATTTGATTACCACATAATTCAATTAGTCAATAGCTTAGATAGTGGTAACCTTCCTAGGCCAAGTTTAGGGTGTTACACTCCCTTTTTTTATCTTCCTTTTCCTCTATATTTTTTTACTCTTCCTCTTCAATCTTTCAACTCCGATCTACTAAGATTCGGTCGTCCGTTGTCGACATGTTCACCACCATTGTCTTCATCTCATCGAGACGAGTTTGTCGGTACCTGCAGTGTTGCCATCGAAGTTGCCATCAGAGGGGTGAGAGAAAAGAAAATTCAGATTGTTGAGTTGGGGTAGTTTGAGTGCTCGAAAAGAGAAACTGATGCCTCCAACATGTTCATCGGCATGAAGACAATCGACCTGGGCTTTAGCAATTGCAATTCTGCCACCAAAAGTTGTTGCATGTGGCGCCACCTGCGCGTGGGCGAAGTCTGGCTGAGTTTGGGGCTGTTAAAACATATATGGGTTGTGGATCCAACTGTTGTGCCTAACGTTAGACCAAGCTGAGCCAGGCCAAGCCGCAGCCGAGCCAGTTATCCAAGATAGCCCCTCAAGCTGAGTTGTCAGCCGTCGTTGACCGTTGACCGGTATTGAGTTTTTTCAAGGGACCCTACCCGAGGGTTTTCAATGTTCTAAGTCTGTTGGATTTGTTCATTTCTCCAAATTTGAACTCGGTAAGTTGTTTTTACACATTTTATTCCCAAAAGTAGTCTAATAATTCTGAATTTTTTATGTAGCTGTGTTTTTTTATTTGAGGGTTATGCAGACTCAAATGTTGGATTAAAAAGGATGATCTGAGGAACTAGAGTCGGGATTTTGTGTTAATTTCTTGAGGTTAGTACACCTCGAACTCCTATTGCTTCACAAGCATCATAAATGTAATTTTTTTGCGTGTTAGTATCTGCAATATAGGTAGATGATAAATAATCATGTTTAGAGATTGGTATAATGAGACTAGATATATGTGTGATGAATGATGATGTTATGAATATGATAAGACTTGTGGAGACTTTGGAGATCGCGCAAGATAGTTTGAGATACCCATATAATTATTTGATGATTGATAGATAAATTTGTGATGCCTTGTATGTTAGTTCGAACAGATTGATGTGATTTGGTGGAAATTATGCTTAAGAGATAATGTCGATAAATATTCGATTAAATGTTCATAAATGAATTATTGATATTAAACGATTAAATGTGTTAGTAAATAAACCCTAATGACTTTCATAATCTTTATGGATAGAATTAAGCGTTATAACATCGTATTTCATAGAAATTGTGCAATCCCGTGTGTAAGGTATCAAAAGGGGCTTCAGCCGTACTTGATGCAGACATTGTGACAATACCCAAGAGAGACCTGAAATGTTTCATAGGAAATAAAATTGATTTAAATCAAGCATATAAACACAGCGAAAAAATTATCCTATGAAAATTTCCGAGATCTCATACAATCATATTAATGAATGACAGAGATAGTTATAAGATTACCTCGATATAAGATTCTATAATCCTATTGTGCTAAGGTGCTGCCTTTTTGAAAGACGATCTCCCTGTACAATTATCCATATGAGAATGGATGACGAATGGCTATCGGTATGCTAGTTCCTCTAAGATTTTGAAAATTAGAGTTTTTTTTGTGGTTTTTTGGCTAGTCGGAAAAACTAAAGTAATCAAGAACCCTTGGAACACATACATACATATATGACTTGGATAGGATTAGGTTGAGTTCACTATTATAATTTAATTGAAATCACATTTTATCCTACAAGTCATAAGTGGACTCTAGCAAGACATTATAACTACCCAAGTTAAATGAAAAGCTTATAATCTAAAACAACCTTAATTCAATTTATGTCATAATCCTTTTATCTCACAATATCTTGATAGAATATAAGACATGAAAAATGTTAACCTTATATCGTTCTATCTTTAGTTTCTCAATGCCCAATTGAACTAACGAAACAAATGACATTGATCTCTATCAACTCATTTGAGCACGGCCATGCATTTCTCAGTCTCATTCATCGAGGGCCCCAGAGATATCTCTCTTATGTTAAGAGGGATAAATTCTATCTTAATCACTCACATCTCACTACATGATTCCTTATTATGTTCAAGCATAACCTTTATAATCGTCTGATTAAAGATGATGTTTGACTATGTTAAAGCATAATAATAATCATGTTGAGACCCGTAGCAATTTCAAGTCTAAAGATTTAATGTTACAACTGTTGAAGATTAATATATAACTTTAATCCATGTATTAATCTAAAGACGAGTCGATCCTAAAATTTGTTTTCAACAAATACATATATGAATTTGATTTGAATCTCGTTCACATATTCATCTTATGAATATCTATCAAACTTCATACCAATCCTATCTTATTATTGTTCCCAAATTAATAAGTGATTAGGGATATTTAGAACAATTAATAATATTCAAGGATACAAAAGCATGGAAATTTATTATAATAATAAATTCAATCATCAAAATATTATGTCCATACAATAGGCCATAGGTCACTATAGCTAACAGTCTCGCACTTGCAGTAGGCATATTCAAGAATGTATGTCATACCTATAGAACTAGCATGATGATCATGTTTTACTTGTGGCAGAGGCTTGGTTAATGGATCTACAACATTGTCATCTATTGAAACTTTACATATCTTATCGTCACCTCTCTTAATGATTTCTTGAATGAGATGATAATGTCTCATGTTGTGTTTAGATCGCTGATGTGATCTGGGTTCCTTTGCCTATGCAATAGCACCATTAGTGTCACAGTATATATCATCAAGATTTGTGTTGGTAGGAACGACCTTAAGATTAGTAATGAATTTCTTGATCCAAACTGCATCCTTCGCTGTATAAAATACCGCTATGTATTCAACTTCCGTTGTAGAATCAACAATAGTGCTTTTCCAGTAAACAACACCTTCATTTAAACAAAGCACGTAACCCAACTGCGACCGGGAATCATCTTTGTCAATTTGGAAGCTTGCGTCCGTGTAACCACTTACAACTAGATCTTCTTCCAATTCGCCATAGACTACGAAAATATCTTTAGTTTTTTCTCAAATACTTAAGTATGTTCTTTACTGATGTCCAGTGACTCTCACCGGGATCTGATTGGTATCGACTTGTTATGTTCAAAGCATATAAAACATATGGTCTAGTGCATAACATGGCATACATTATAGACCCTATTGCCGAAGCATAAGAAATTTTACTCATGCGTTCTCGCTCATCTATAGAGTTAGGACAGTAAGTCTTGCTAAGAGTAATACCATGAGACATAGGCAAGAATCCTCTCTTCGAATCTTGCATATTGAACCTTTTTAGTACTTTGTCTATATACACACTTTGACTTAGACCGAGTAGCCTTTTAGATTTATCTCTATAGATCATTATCACAAGGATATAGGCAGCTTCGCCTAAGTCTTTCATTGGGAAACAATTTCTTAACCAAGTATGGGTGGGAATCAGGTGGGATGAGGATGATTTTGCATCCCCCACTTCGTCCCTAACACTTGCGGTTACGGTTTTGGAGAATCCCCATTAAATTATTTGAGGATTTTTTCATCCCTTGTAATACCCTCACAAAGAACCTATAAGGTATTTTAAAGCAATAGTTATTCATAAACATTTCTAATCTTATCAACCAAATTCAATTCCTAACTTATAGATTAATCACATTTTAATTCATGATTCATTAGAAGTCCTACAAAAAAAGATCAAGCACTATCATTAGGGTTACTACTATCATATCAATGCATGCCCTAACTATGCAAATCTAACACACATCGATTACATTCACTACCAAGATTAACCATAATCAAACAAAGCTACAAGGTCAGACATATCATATACTCGATCGTAAGGGCCATATACAAGCATCCAAAAGTACTCAAAATAACATAACTTAGATTTACATTCTATTGCCACCTTGTAGGAGTCCATAATCTAAATACAAAACATACTTTCAAATATCTTCTTGTGAACTTGTGCAACTTCCCAAGAGTAAATCAGATATCAACTTTTCCTGAAAAGATCAAGGTGAGCTATTAGAATCTCGGCTTTGATAATATATTTGACAATATGAGTGAAAACTATTAAAACAAGCAACTTATATACATAATATTGATTATAAAACAAAAGTCTAACAAGGTCGAGACATCATTAGAAACAACTCAGGTTTCGGAGCTCAATAGGCCATAACAAGACATTAACAAGTATTCCATAGCTTCCAAGGAAAATCCGATTTTAGCACAAGATTCATGTGGGGAAATTGATCAATATATCTTTCATTCAATCATGAATAAATCATGTACAACAATTACTCATTGATTCACTAAATTCAAGCAACTATTTGTTGTTATTATTAGCCTTGATTAGATAAATTGCCTAGGAACAATCTTCTATTCGAAGCAAATCACAAGCAATGGTGGACATTACAATTGATATTTTCATAGATCAATTATATTCAAGGGTACCATAGTACCATCAAAGGACCGTAGTCCATAATAAGCTGAGCTCGGGAACTTTGGCATGCCAAACAAGCTAGGATCAATACTAATCAAGGCTCAATGTAAGTTTTTATTTCATCAATTACTCTACCTAGATACACAAGCAACCAATGATAGTTCCTATTGGTTAAGTACGGCAACCCAAATTGCTCACAATCAACATTATGTAAGAATTTATTAAACAAGCACCATTTACCTTGGTGTACTTACCTTATGTAGCTCAATCAACAAAAGCACACATAGGCATCCTTAGCCTTAAACCACAGTTCAAAATTCTTAAAGAAAATCAACTTACAATTTTGAGTTAACCAATACAATTACATTCACAGTTATGAGGATTTACTCTTGATCATGAATCACCAAGCCCTTTTGTTTAATAGCCCCTGGGTCTACTTCCTTCTTGGCACCTTTGATTCACAAATCAACGATGTATATCATGTTAAGTTATGAATGCTTGGTTGCTTGCTAGTTAATTAACTCACCTAATAGTGAGGAGTTAACCTATTTTTGCCTCGTTCTTGCTTGTAATGTTGCTTGGTAACGCTCCCGAACCAGTTTGCTACTAACCCGGGGTAGGGGTGTTATAGGGAGAGAGAGAGAAGGGAATCAAAATTTGATTTTTCTCCATCTCTTTACCACCTCTTAATTTAGAAAATCCTCTTCCAAACGTAATAGTATAATCGCACCACAAATCCTTAGCCTTCAATCCTTACACAAAACGGTCATCACTTACTTTGAAATTAAATGCTTGAATTAAATATTTAACCTGAATCTATGATCAACCCGAAAATTGGGTCACTACAACTCTCCCCTCCTTAAAAAATATTTTATCCTCAAAATTTGTACCTATGAATCAAAGAAGATGCTAAAACCTTTATAACTCTTCGGCTCCCTAAAAAATTTCTCGATGTGCTACTTTGATCTCTCTTGACACTTATCAAATATAACCCTTGTCTTCTAACAGTACAAACATAATATCAACTGATTCTTCTTCTAGAAAGATTTCAGCCTCACTCGGTGCATTACTGAATGCACGTAATAAACCCAATGGTAGCTTGACAAAACTGGCACACAAATACGCCATCATGGTGATCCAACTGATATGGTATGACCCAAAAAGGTTGGTTTACAACAAAACTTCTACAACCTCACGCGATAAAAGGAAACTTAGGAATCAAGCAGCTGTTACAACCAAAACAAAATTATTCCTCCTATGGTGCCTCCCCGTATGTGACTCAATCTCTGATGGCATCCCTTATCACTATCATTGCTTGCCTGGTGCAAGACTTCTAAGAGCAAAAGACGCATGTACATGTCTCAAGACTGACCTTATCTCTCAACATGTTTTACATCAAAGTGGCAACTAATGCAGCTCCCACTAACTCGGTTCACGCAAGAGTTTTACTCTCCAAACTATAACGTGCCTGGAAAACAAATCATCTGTACCCTCACTAGGATCTATCATCGCGTGAAATCCTACCAAGGGATAAGGTTCCATTACTAAACTCGAATCTCATAAAAAACAAGATAGCATGCACACGTCGTAGGGTAGTAAGGCCCAAACCGTAATCAATAAAAGTAGACTTTCCACCTAGATTCCTTCCTTGCCGAAAATAACGAACGATACTTACCAAGAAATATAACATTATACAAAATGTAATCCATCAGAACTATGCACTCCCAAATCCCTTACAAAATCCATGGCCGCTCCATTTAATTTCCATTGAGGAAATCTTGAATCATCTCTAACAATTCTGAAAGATCTCACTATTTGACTCTGATTGCCGGCAAGACAAACACTAGACAACGATCTCTGACACATATCCCGCTACTGTCTCCCAACCACACGGTAAGGGTTTGGTACAATTTTTTGCTCCCTAAATTCACCATGCACTGACCATTATACTTTAGAGGAACTAAAACACTCTCAACTAGATCTCAAGGTCCATCAAAAACCATCGAACCTAAATTCAACCATAACTCTGAATCCACTTAATTTCAATCAGATGCTACTTCTCATGGATTCAAGAGTAACGTAATCCTTAATTTGGAGCTTAACTAATAAAACACACAGTCAATAGTTCTCAATTACTTTGACTCACGTCGTTGTCCCACTCTTAACTTCCTTGGTGAACAAGAACTCAAAATTTTACACTGTTAGGGTGAACAAAACCTTCCATCTTCTAGCACAAAATGCAGCCCTACAATACAACAAAACATCCTTGAAGATCTCAAAATCTTACTCGACTTTAATCGAGTCAGTACCACTATCACAACAGAACGATCTCACGTAGCTTGAATCTCCACCAATGTTTCTCGGCTTGTTCTAAGAAAACTATGATACAAATCAAAAGCATTTACAAAGTCTGAAACTCTTGCATCCTTAACTGATCACACGGTAACTAACCTCTCCCACACATATGGTCATTAAGGTAATTATCTTGTCAGCACTTATATTTCCATATTCCTCATACATTCACACAAGTCATGCAAAACATAAAAATTATATTCGAGAGACAATATGGTGACCCTCACCCTATCATAGTTGAAACATTTCAAACGTCACAACATACATCAAACATTACTACGACATGTCCTATCGAGAGAAACCCTCATTTCAAAATTTATTTTGAAATTACTAGCCTCCAACGCATTAACATACGCATCTCATTCTTGATCTAACTTTGGAAAACACGTGTGTACTCCACAGTCAGTTAACAAGCCATTCTCCTTGTGAGGCATATTGTAACACCCCCAACCTAGTTTAATAGTAAACTGGCTCGGAAGCGTTACGGGAACACTGAAAACACGAGTCAATTTAAAATTTTTCGAACTATCTCTATTAGATGAGTTGAGTGACTAGTAAGCAATATACATACATATCTTATTTCATAAGCAAACACGTATTTCTTTTACACAAGTAATCACATGTCATTATAGGTTACCACCTTCATTTACTATTGCATTTTCATTCAAGTTATCACATAGCATTCGAATGGTCATACAACCAAGCATGCTTCTTTCAATTCAATTTCCATTTCATTCATGATCATATCCATATATATACTCATTAACAATCATACAATCGTGATCATAGTTCTTTACATTATAGATTACCATAGTTGTTAACCACTTTCAAGTTTCAAGCATTTAAGATTAACTACTATTAAATCATGTAGGCATGTAAGGAAATCACTTTGTATGCATAGGCTAACAAGTGTACATTTCCATCCAAGGATCATATATATATATATATATACCTATGCGCTGCTTATCATTCAACAATTAACATAACTTAGGCATTACATTCGATCATATAAGTAAGACGTGCTTCTTATTCACACTAGATCACCACTTTGGTTATTTTATTTTGAAGATAAATTCAAGATGTTTACTACTCCTCCAACCAATTAAGACATTCGAACAACGTACTAGGCTAGGATATAGTCATTTCCAAATTTATAATCAAAATTGTCTTGCTACTTAATCATGTAGACATGTGAGGCATTTGATTAGTATATATAGACTAGAAAGCTTTTATTTCGATCCAGAGTTCACGCATATATGCGCAGCTAATCAAGTTATAACAACCAAGTTTGATAACATTCAAGGCCAAATCATGTATACATATATACAAACTTTCAATACAAACCAAATGCATGATCTAGCATGACTATATACAAGACTAGGTGCCACCAACTACTAGGAGTAATACAAAACAAGTATGAATTCATACTTTAGCCCTTGCTTGTAACTTACTTCAAGTTCAAGGAATCTAACTTCAAAATCAAGCAATCTCCTTAAGCACTCTAAATCTATGGTTTGGGAAGAGAGGAAAAGAGAGTGATAAGTACAATTATGTACTTAGTGAGTTAGCCCTAGTTCTAACCATTTTTTATATCAAGTCTTAATTAGTCAAGTAGACCTATTAAAGTTCATAGTATTCGAAATCAAGCATGAATTATGTATCATCATATCTATTGCATTCGAGTACAGCATTGAACCAAACAATTTAGATTATGCAACATTATCCAGTGTTACTCATTTTTCATACATCAAATACCATGTCCAAGTAATATATCTATTTTAATTCAAGTCATATACATATTCAAGTCATATACGTGCTTTACAAGTTGAGTATACAAATCCTTTCAAGCAAGCCATGTTACAATTCATACTTTATCCATATTAAGTCAATCAATTCTCATATAGCAAGTAATCCATAACATATCAAAGTCAAGTATGGTCACATTACCTATCAAGCAAGCCATTCCAGTACAAAATCCTATGGCAAGAAATTAAGGTATCACATGTGTCAATTCAAGCATACATATCAGGTTCAAGAAATTCAAGTATCAAACAATTCGAGTAGCAATTACTTCAAGTAACATGTGATCCTAACTAAAGATTTCAATGCATTCGAATAAGGGCATGGAGTCAAGTCATATACGTAATTTGAATTCAAGAAAGGAAGTCCATTGATCATCAATTCAAGTGAAATCGTGAGACATTCCAAGTAGTGAATCATACCACACGAAATTCAAGTATAGACATTTACCAATTCATGAGTTTCATGTCAAAAATCAAGCATTACTTGTCAAGCAATTCAAGTGTTCAAGCTTACCTATCAAGCAATTCATGAATTCCTTTGATTCCTGTTTATTTCTTTGATTTAAGCCTTGGTTCTAAGTTGACTATTATACATGTTTACACATTCTTGTAATGCAAGATAGTTCATTTAGTCCACATATATTATCAAGCTATCCGTATTTCCATGTAATCTAACCAATTCAACCATATAACATGTACACATAATTCATGATGCCAAAATAGCCCATGTTTTCACTTAGCCTAGACAATTCAGTCATCTAAAATGTACACATAATTCACAATGTCAAAACAGTCCCTATTCTATAAAAAACAGTCCATGAATCATACTTACACATTTGGACATCCAAAACAGTCCAGTAATTATTCAATTGTACACAAAACAGTCCATGAATCAAGCTCACACAATTGGACTTCCAAAACAGTCCAATAATTGTTCATTTATATACAAAACAGCCCATGAATCAAGCTCACACAATTGGACTTCCAAAACAGTCCAATAATTGTTCATTTATACACAAAACAGTCCATATTTCCATGTACAAGTGTACATGGAAGCAACACATTACGCTTACATATTAAACACATTCAATTCCTATCAAGTAGCAAGTACTCAAGAATACACCTTATCAATTCAAGCATACATGTCAAGTAAGTCACGTACTCATAATTTCATGTCAAGCATTTCAAGTATTCAAGTAAGCTTTATGCTTCATTTGTTTTTCACTTGATTAATTTAGTTTATGCCTTTTAGCACTTCTTTTGCTCACTAAAAGCTCAAAATTTCATATGCTCACCAAGAGCTTCTTTAGACATTATGCTCCCCAAGAGCTTCTTTAGACATTAAGCTCACCAGGAGCTTCTTTAACAATATGCTCACCAAGAGCTTCTTTAACATTTCATTTTACATTCATGGTTTTCCTTTGAATTTCTTATTTGATTTCACAATAATGTTCATGTATTTTACATGTTTTCCTTGGATCACAATTGGTTATGGATGACATTGGTCCGTGTTTGACCATAAAGGTCCAAGAATCCTATACTTCTCACTATCCAACCAACAGTCTCCAATCTCCGTACAACTCCCTCGTTACCTCCTACTATCGCCAATAACATATTACATGTAATGGGGTGTCCCCCCGAGCCGTGGCTCATGGACCGTAGTCCCAAGAATACCATGCATCATACCATTGTATCCAAGCTCTTCCATTGTAGGAAACTTAAGTCTTTTAAATCTTTAACTTTCATGAGGAGTATCTTATAGCACAAGAATTCTTATTTTGCTTTAAAGCTTATTGTTGTTTCTTGTGTTTTATACTTTCAAGTCAAGACAATTGTGTTCAAGAATCACATTCAAACAAGTTATAGCAATATCATGCTTAGCCCTTAGACTTATTGAGCCTTAGCTCCACAATCACTAATTACTTGTCCTTCAAGCAAGCATTTCAACATTTCAAGTAACTAGCATTTTGAATAACAAACATTTCAAGTAACAAGCATTTCAAACATTTCAATTAGCTAGCCTTTCAAATAGCAAACATTTCAAGTGACAAGCATTTCAAGCATCTCAAGTAACCATTTAGCATAGGCCTTTATTAGGCATCAAGCATTCGAATGATCAATCTACAGAATGGAAATCAAACATATACATCATGGAGTACATACAAGCAATCATTCAAACAGCTCATTTCCAGGGCAAGAAATCAAACATGTTTACATTTTCCTTTCTAATTAATTTACCCATTTTCATGCTTCCATTTATTTACAATTTTTAGCTTAGCCAATATTCCCTTTTATGCATGTTCAAGTTTATATTAAGTTCATTTTAATCAATACAAGGATAACAAGAATATAACATGCATATTTGGTTAGGACCTAAGTCCTAACCCTAAGTCAAGCTACACTCACTATACTCCAAGCTTAGCTACTTGTCTTGGATCCAAACCCCTTTTGTTTTTAGCCTTATGATGCTCCACCCTTTCCTCTTCCAAGTTCAATGCTGGTTCTAATCCATTACACAAGAAATACATCAAAATTTGTTCACATATTCATTCAACATAGAAGCAAGGTCAATACATAACCTATACACAAAACAAATGGCATTTTTCATATATACTTCTTAATGTTTATTCCTAAACTTCCAACATTTCATATTAGGGCAGAACATGGCAGTATTTACTGTCTTAAAACTGTTACTAACAGTTTCTCAAATTGTGTACAAAAACAATTTAAAAGTACCAAGACTACTACTGCCAGGCAGTTTGTACATTGTCCACTTAAACAAGCATGACTTTTATTCCGTACGTCGTATTTTCGATTAGTTTACACCGTTGGAGATCTAACTTAATCCTCTTTTCAATGGTATAGGCCTTGCATTTTCATGCTTTTCCAATTAATAAAGTTTTTTATTCAAAGATAGGGAAATCACATTTCTGGACAGTTTGCATTGTCCAGCTATTTTCTTTTCCAGATTTTAGCTCAGAACCCATAATTCAATTATGTTTTCTCCTAATGAAAATAGACATACTAAGTTTCATTACATTTAAATTTCAGCCCTGAATTCGATCTACACAATTTATGGTGAAGTTTTGAAGTTGCTGCCCATAACAGAGCATTCTGGGCAGATTACTCTAGTTTACATTTTAAGCTTTCTAATTCAATTATACAAGGTTTTAACATGATACTTCATTTCATATACATCTTCTTACATGTCTAGGTCAGTTTAATTCACCTATTAATGTAACTAAAGCAGGGCATGATGATCAATTTATTCAATTAAGCATGTTTACACTTTCATTAATCTATCACTTGAACATAGTTAAATTTTCCGCAACCTAATCTTTTATATAAACATATATACATCAATTTCCAGCAGCAATACTCATTTAGACATGTATACTAAGTTGATTTGGTCACCTAAACATGTACCCAATCTAGTACACCATTGTACATACATTAAGCATCATATGAAATATGAATTTCTACTCATCCCCTAACATTCCAGCAACCAATATCACACAATCAATATTCAATTTACATGAAATGAAAGAAGGAAATGGTTCATTACCTTATTCCTTAAGCTATGCTAACTGAAACCTCAAGAAAACTTGTGGGATTGAAGCTTAATTCTCTATTTCCATGGAGAATTCTCTTTCTCACTCTAATTTCTCTATTTTCTCTCTATAATCGGTTTGGGGTAACTAAAGCAAGAAGATGGCTTTCCTTTCCCCATGATACACACATGCCAATAAAGAAACTGAGTTCTTTGCGAAGACAGGAGAAAGGAAAGCATTGGAGGTTTGTACTTCTAAACCGTAAGGTGTTAAATATGGGATATACAAGCCCCTGGTAGTTTCTGTTAAGCCTAAGATTGGAGGCCCTTCAGATGTGAAACCAGTGATGACTCCCAATATTGTGATTACATCCCCTGCACCATTTGCTTATAAGAGTACTCACAAAGTACCCTGGAATTATGCGGCCAATGTAACTATACCTGAAGAGGGCAAATTGCACGAGGAAGTAAAACCACCAGAAGAAACCAAGATGACCCCAGAAGAGAAGAGTGATGAACAGCCTGGATCGGATGCGGTAAATGAAGTGGGGCATTTTACCCGCAGTGGTAGATGCTATTCTCCTGAAGTTTCTAAAGAAACGGAGAAAGTTAAAGGAAAGACTGTGACAGTACCAGAGAAGATTTTTGGAGAAGAGCATGTACATAAAATAAATGAGCCGGTGACAGAAGAACAAGCTCAAGAATTCTTGAAGTTTTTGAAGCACAGTGAGTACAACATAGTCGAGCAGTTGAAGAAGTAACAGGCGAGGATTTCTGTCCTGGAACTGCTACTAAGTTTTGAGAGGCATCGCAATGCCTTAATAAAGGTGCTCAATCAGACATTCGTGCCAAATACATATCTGCGAACAAGCTAGATAGGATAGTGAATCACATTATTATTGACAATTATATCACATTTACTGATGACTAGATCTCTGAAGGAGGAATGGGATCCGTGAAGGCCTTAAACATCACTACACATTGTAAGGGCTATGTATTGCCAGGAGTGCCGATAGACAATGGTTCAGCTTTAAACGTTTTGCCGATGGTAACTCTACAAAGGTTGCCAATCGATGATTCGCACACGAAAGTGTACAAGAATACCGTAAGGGCCTTCGATGGAACCACTCGTGAAGTACTTAGGAAGATTGAAGTGCCACTGTTAATCGGGTCGGTAGTGTAAAATGTGGATTTTGTAGTGATGGATATAAAACCCACATATAATTACCTATTGGGTAGGCCATGGATCCATTCAGTTGGACCGGTTCCATCTTCCTTGCATCAAAAGTTAAAATTTGTCATTAAAGGGAAACTGGTCAGTATTGGAGCAGAGGAAGACATTATCGCCTCGATAACCACTGACGCTCCATATATTGAAGCTAATGAGAATGCCCTCGAATGTTCTTTTAGAGCACTGGAGTTTGTCAATGCTACTTTTGTTGTTGAAGGAAAACTTTTTCCTTGGCCAAGATTATCGAATTGCACCAAGATGACTGTTTGTGAAACACTGGGAAGAGGTGCAAGGACAGAGAAAGGATTGAGGAGGCATCTTCATGGGTGCTTACGTCCAAAAACTATTGTCATGAAAAAGGACCACTTCAGACTAGGATTTAAGCCCAGTATCCAGGAGAAAATGAAGGATTTGATAAGGAGGGGAGAACAAAGAAAAGCTCATCTTTTGGGAGCTGGATTTTCCTCTGAGCCCGTGGCCTTGTTTGACCTAAACCAAACCTTTAAATCTTGAGGATTCGAAAATTTTGAAGAGCAACTCATGGAGGTCAACTTGGAGACTGCAAGAATGCAGGAGGAGGAAATCTTTGGTAATGATCTCGAAGAACTGCTTGTTGGTGGAATTTTTGAAGGAACCCAACCCAAAAAGTTTTTGAAGAAAATCCGCCCGTGTCTCCCTGGCGAGAAACTTGATAATTGGGTGGCTGAGGAGCTTACTTTTGTATTCAATAAAACAAAGTAAATACCAGGAACCAACTTTATACCTTTGCCCGCGGGTATAAAGTGTTATCTGTAAAGGGCCATCATATTAGTCCATTTAAATAAAGATGCTTTCATGTTGATTCACAAATGGCAAACATGTTTATTGTTTTCTTTTCGCATTTTTTCCAAATATATATAGTATTATTTTCTTTGCAAGTTTTCAACTATTGATTGCATGAATGATCCTAAACCTAATCCTGAGCGGCAAGTGTGTTTGATGGAAATCAATAAGGTTGAAGATGAAATGGAATGTGAAATCCCTGAAGAATTACTAAGGTTGGTGGAAAAAGAAGGCAAGCAAATCCTACCTCATAAAGAGGAATTAGAGATTCTCAACCTGGGAATGGATGAAATGAGGAGAGAGGTGAAAATAGGGACTGCTTTCTCACCAAAAGCTAGACAAGGGCTGATTGATTTGTTGCAAGAGTTTAAAGATGTCTTCGCCTGGTCATATCAATACATGCCAGGATTGAACACTGATATAGTGGTACATAAATTGCCTATAAGGCTGGAGTGTAAGCTAGTACAGCAGAAACTTAGAAGACTAAGGCCGGAAATAGTATTAAAGATAAAAGAAGAGGTACAGAAGTAGATTGACGCTGGTTTTCTTGGAGTATCTCAATATCTAGAATGGGTGGACAACATAGTCCATGTACCAAAGAAATATGGAAAAGTATGTATATGCGTAGATTACAGAGATTTGAATAGGGCCAGCCCGAAAGACGATTTTCCCTTGCCTCACATAGACATCCTGGTAGATAATACGTCAGGGTATTCATGGTTGTCCTTCATGGACGGATTTTTGGGGTATAATCAAATAAAGATGAGCCCAGAGGACATGGTTAAGACAATATTCATAACTTTATGGGGAACGTATTGCTATAAAGAGATGCCTTTTGGGCTAAAGAATGTTGGGGCAACCTATTAGCAAGAAATGGTGACCCTATTCAACGATATGATGCACAAAGAAATTGAAGTGTACTTGGACAATATGATTACCAAATCTCATACCGAGGAAGAGCATATTCAAAATTTGAGGAAGCTATTTTTGAGGTCGAGGAAGTACCAATTGAAACTCAATCCCAATAAATGCATTTTTGGAGTAACATCAGGTAAACTCCTAGGATTCATTGTCAGCAAGAAAGAAATTGAAATAGATCCAGATAAGGTGAAGGCAATTCAGAATTTGCCACCACCTAGTTCACAAAAAGAGATTCGGGGATTCCTTGGGAGGCTAAATTATGTTTCTCAGTTTATCTCTCAGTTGACCGACAAATGTGATCCAATATTCAAATTGCTTAAAAAGAATAATTCGGGTGGATGGAATGAAAAATGCCAAGAAACGTTTGACAGGATTAAGAAATACCTGACGAATGCTCCAATATAAGTTGCATTGGTTCCAGAAAGACCATTCATCCTCTACTTAACAGTTTATGAAAACTCGATGGGATCTGTGTTGGGGCACCATGAGGATATAGAGAAGAAAGAAAGAGTTGTTTATTACTTGAGTAAGAAGTTTACAGAGTGTGAAGTGTGATACCCACCGATTCAAAACTTATATTATGCTCTGATTTGGGTAACTCGTAGGTTCAGACAATACATGTTATACCATACTACTTGGTTAATCTCTCGTCTTGACCCACTAAAGTTCATGATGGAAGTGACAGCATTGACTAGAAGACTGGCTCGTTGGCAAATGCTATTGTTAGAGTTTGACATTGTGTATGTGAGTCAAAAGGCAATAAAAGGAAGCGTTATAGTAGATTTCTTAGTAAGTTGTGCTTCAGCGGATTATGAGCCCTTAAACTTTAATTTCCCAGATGAAGACGTGATGAACATCTCCACAGAAAAAAATAGAATCCTAGAGAATGAAACTTGGAAGCTGTATTTTGATGGGGCTATTAATGCCCTATGAAGAGGAATTGGGGCAGTGTTGATTTCTCCAAGCAATGTGCATTATCCCTTCACAAGTAAGTTAGAGTTCCTTTGTACTAATAACATGGCAGAATATGAGGCTTGTATTATGGGATTGCAAGTTGTTATTGAAAGAAAGATAGAAAGCTTGAAGGTATATGGAGATTTCACATTGGTCATCTACCAGCTTCATGGAGAATGGGAAACAAAAGATGCCAAATTGATCGAGTATCAAAAATTGATCCTCGAAATGATAAAAGAGTTCAAAGAAATTACTTTCACATATGTCCCCATGGAAGATAATCAGATGGCAGATGCTTTAGCTACACTGGCTTTAGTATTCTTGGCCAACAGACCTGAGGATATGATGACAATCCAAATACAAAGTTATAATACCTATTCTCACTGTTGTAGTATGGAACAAGAAGCAGATGGAAATCTCTGGTACTTCGATATTTTGCAATTCATCAAATACCAAATTTATCCTAAGGGTGCGAATGATAATGATAAAAGAACTAGTAGAAGGATGGCCTCAAGATATGTGCTTGATGGAGAAATTCTATATAAAAAGGTTAAAGATCATATCTTGTTAAGATGTGTTAATGCCAATGAAGCTAGAAATATTCTGGCAGAGGTGCACGATTGGATATGTGGTACGCACGTAAATAGATTTGCAATAGCCAGGAAGATTATGAGATATGGCTACTATTGGTAAACCATGGAGGGAGATTGCATTGAATATGCCAAGAAATGTCATAAGAGCCAGATATATGCGGATAAGATCAATTCTCCACCAGTACCTCTTCATACAATGAATTCACCTTGCCTTTTTGTTGTCTGGGTCATGGATGTTATTGGGCAGATTCACCCTAAGGCTTCTAATGGGCATCGTTTCATTCTCGTAGTTATTGATTACTTCACCAAATGGGTAGAAGCAGCTTCTTATGCCAGTATCACAAGAACAATAGTATGCAAGTTCTTAAAGAAAGAAATAATATGTCGGTATGGATTACCAGAGATAATTGTTACCAATAATGCCACCAATTTCAATAACAAGATGATAGCATAAGTGTGTGAGCAGTTCAAGATTATGCATCACAATTCTGTGACTTATCGCCCTAAGATGAATGGGGTAGTGGAGGCAGCAAATAAAAACGTCAAAAAATCATATCGAATATGACAAAAACTTATAAAGATTGGCATGAGAAACTTCTATTCGTATTATTTGCATATCGAACCTCGATACGAAGCTTAACTCCTTACCCCTTGGTTTATGAGACAGAAGCAGTACTTCCCATCGAGGTTGAAATGTTGTCTCTCCAAGTTTTGTCAGAAGTAAAATTGAACGATGTAGAATGGATACATGCTCAATTTGAACAGTTGAATATGATCGAGGAAAAAAGGTTGAAGGCTATCTGTCATAGTCAAATGTACCAGAAAAGAATGATGCGGGCCTATGATAAGAAAGTCTGGCCCAGAGAGTTTCGTGAAGGAGATCTTGTGCTAAACAAGATCTTACAAATACACCGTTATGATTGTGGAAAATGGATGCCTAACTGGAAGGGACCTTATGTTGTTAAAAAGGCCTTCTCTAGAGGAGCATTGATTCTGACTAAAATGGATGGTAAAAAGTTACAAAAACCAGTAAACTCTGATTTAGTCAAAAAATACTATGTCTGAAGAATAGAAAAAAGAGAAAAAGAAAAGAAAAAGCCGAGTGAAAACCTAAAAAGGGTGCTTCGCAAAAATGATCATATCTATGGTGAAAACCCAAAAGGGCACTGAGATAACAAAAAAAGAGAGAGAAGAAGAAAAAAGAAAAAAAGAGAAAAAGAAAAGAAAGGGGGTTCAAGATGAAAATCCGCAAAGGGCGTCTTGAAACCAAAGGAGGATCTAGGTCGAAAACCCGTAAAGGGCATCTCAGAGGATTTGAGAATAGGCATCTGTCGGTTAGAGCCTCTCAGACACCTAGTATTTTGGAAGGGATTTCACACCTGTAATCATCTAGACAACGTTCAAAATCTATTAGACAAGAGTTAAGCTCAAGGTTATTTTCAGCCGATGGGGTGGATGTATCTTTCATGTTGTGAATGCCCGAAAATCTAACCTTGTTTCTTGATTTTGTTGTTTTAGTTTGCCATGACTTGTTTTTAAAAACTCCATTGTACCTTATTAATAAGCTTCAATAAAAATCATGAATTCTGTTTCGAGCTTTCTTTTGTTCTAAAGCATTATGAAATGGCTAATATAATGCATAAAGGCAGATAATTTCTTGTGATTGCTATGTTTTGAAAGGTGTAGGTGAAATTTAACACTTTGGGTTATTGAAGAAGAGTGTATAAAGTAAGGATGGTATTGAATTTTACGTAAAGCTGAGGATGGAATTTAGAGTCCATAAAGATTGCTACAAAAAACATTGTGATGATCTTGGCGAAGATACCCAAAATAACAAAGTTTGACACCCGAAGAACAATGATTTTTATCTATATGCTCAGTATTATTGTTGGATTTGTAGCCTTTTTTATTGTTAAAAAAAGAAAAAAGATAAAGAAAAGAAAGGAAAAAAGAAAAGGAAAGGAAAGGAAAGGGAAAATGAAAAGAAAAAGGAAAAAAGAAAAAGAAAAAGAAAAGAAAAGAAAAGGGAAAAGGAGAAAGAAAGAAAAACCTAGGTGAAAACCTAAAAGGGCGCCTTGAGAAATAGAAAAAAAGAAAAGAAAAAAACCTAAGTGAAAACCCGGAAGGGCACTTTAAAGTAAAGGGCTAGAAACATAGAAATAAGGTTTTGAAGGCTAATCCCGAATGCGAGATGAGATATTAAAAGAAAGTTAAGCATGAAAATAAGCACCGAGATGAATCCCCAAGGAGCATAAGCTGATTGATTAATCCTAATGAGATATAGTTCATGCATCATATAGAAATTAGGATCATATTAACACGCATTCAAGCATTTTAGTCTGTTTTGACAGGAAAGCAAAGAAATAGCTCCTATTAACCTTGTAAAAAGTTAACATTTCATGCCTTTTTACTTAAGTTATTGTATGAAAATAAGCCCATTTCATCTCATTTCATGGTATATAGATGCATTTAGTTTATATAGTTGCATTTGGTGATGTTGGTTTTGTTTTCTTTGATTATTTACAAGAATAGTGCTACTTTGGAAGGTTTTGGTTGGTGTGGTGATGTGCAGGGAAATGAAGAGTAATGCAGGGAGAAATGCCATAGCATCTTGGAAAGCATTCCTCGGCGCACTAGAGGACAATAGACTGAAGATATTTATTGTGGCCCTATACGTGTACCTGCCAGCCTGCTTTATTCCTACATTGAAGGGAATATTCCCTTGGAATTAAGGGCATAAAACCCTAGGAGCCTCCACTATATAAAGGACAATATACCCTCATTTAAGAGGGAAAACTGGAAAAAATTTACAAGTGAGCTAAGAAAGAGAAGGAAAAGGTGGTTGCCTTCCATCTTCTTTTCCTCCATCGAAGCGTCTTCCATTTTTGAAGCTCCAAGGGGTGCTCTCGCTAGACTTTGAGAGAAGTAGCGGGCTTAGATCAGTGCACAGCAGTCCAACACAGCTCAGGAGTTTCTCCCTCTTTTAGTTGTTTGTTGTTTCATTTCATTTCTTTAAATGGGTTGTGTTAAACAAATGATTATGGATGATATTTGCCTAGCCATGAACTGATTTTAAGTGGTTTGGGCTTGTTATGGTTGTTAAGCTTGATGCTTTAATAGATGTTTAGTTGTTTTCTTGTTCATCTCATGCTTTGTCCATTGGTAGGTAATGCCCTAAACTTGTAAGAGCTTTCGAGAGTAAACCGTTGTTTAGGTTTTGGTTAGCTTAATATTCGAGAGAGTTAGGCTACGACTAAAGTGGACAATGGGGTTTGATGCTGAGAGGCAGAATCCTATCTCACCTTAGAGATAAGGATAGAGTTTCAATGACTAAAAGAGTAGGGCTTTAATTAGTAGTTGCATATTAAGGGTTTACGCCGAGAGGTATTGCTTTAATATTCTCTTCTACTAGGTTTCTTGCTAAAGATAGTTTAGAAATGCCTATGTAAACTCTATCGAGCATGAGGGAAGCAATGAAGTTCTTGAAATTTATTAGGCTTAGGTGTGAAGGACCATAGCAGGCCAGCCAGTCATTCCTAGATAGAGTTTCATATACATGAGTGGACGTTAGAAGTGACCTTACTTCATCTTAGTTTACATATTTAGTTATTTGCCAAAACATTTATAATCCTGTTTCTCTTTGCCATAGCATTTCTGCAATTGTTTCTTATTGTTACAGCATTTATTTACTGTCTTAGTTGTGTGTTTTGACTAAACTAGTTTGGCCTTCAATCCCTGTGGAGACGATACTCACTCATCACTTTATTACTTGTTCGATGTGTATACTTGCACAAATTGTGTATCAGTTATAGTACCATCACAGCACGCAACAAGTTTTTGGCGTCGTTGATGGGGATTGGCAATAGGTTATTAGTGTTTAGTCCTTACATCCTTTCTTATTTTTCTATTTAGTTTTATTTGTTTTTCTTGTTTCACTTTTTCAGGTGTTGTGTTGTTGCATGACCCGATGAAGACCCGAAGAACCACTATCACCTTTCGTGTCTAAGATTGAGCACGTATTTCACCAAAGAAGACGCATACAAGAAGCTTTAAGAACAATGTATATAGGTGGTAATCAAGGCAATCAAGTAGATGAAAATTTGGATAACATTAATGCTGCAGCAAATCCTGGAGAAATAGTTCGACCTTGAGCTATCAAGGACCACTTAAATCCTATCTTGGATGATCTAAATCTTGGAATTGTGGCTCCCGAGATTCAAGCAGCTCATTTTGGTGGATCGCCTCATGAAGATGCAAGACAATACATTCGAGCATTCTTAGAAGTATGTGATTCTTTTCGTCAACAAGGTGTGCATGAAGATGTGCTGAAGCTCAAGCTATTTCCTTATTCTTTGCGTGGTTGACAACGATCTTGATTGAGTGGAGTACCAGCTGGTTCTATGGAATCATAGGTCAATTTATACTACAGTTTTTTGCTATGGTATAATCTGCCCAACATGAACACATATTTGAGGAATGACATAGCATCCTTTCCTCAAGCTGACGATAAATCAATGTATGAATGTTGGGATAGATATAAGGGACTACTTCACAAGTGTACACATCATCGATTCCAAGACTGGACACAGGTTGTAATGTTCTACAATGGTGTCAATGCTCCAACAAGAATGATGATAGATGCTTCAGCGAATGGCACTTTCCTAGACAAATCACCGCAAGAAGTATTTGATATCCTTGATAGGATAGCAAACAATGAATACCAATTCCCTACTTCAAGACTTATCACGGGAAGAAAAGCACATGGGACACGAGAATCAGACAACAATGACTCAGTTTTAGCCCAGTTGTCGGCTATTACCACCATGTTGAAGAATCTCCAACGCCCAAGTGAAGTAAAAGAAGTAAAGGCAGCAACCATTTGTGTTCAATGTAATGGAAACCATAATGTGAGTGACTGCCCTAAAAATCATGAATATATCAACTATGTGGGGAACTTCAATAGGAACAACCACAACCCCTATTCAAACACTTACAATCCAAGATGGCGTCAGGATCTTAATCTTTCTTGGGGGAATCAGGGAACCCACAATGCTAGAAGCTCGAATAGGCAACATAATCAGACTGAGTCCCAAACCTTTCAGTAAAATATGCCTTTGCAAAATGACAACAAAGGTACAGCCTCGTCATCAACTAGTAATTCTTTGGAAGCTACTTTGTGAGATTTCATGACAACCACTAAGGCTTTGCTCCAAGACCATTCAATGTTTATAAAGAGTCAAGGTGCATTGCTTCAAAGCCATAGCTCTTCCTTGATATCCCTAGAGACTCAAGTAGGCCAAATCGCACAAGCTTTGCACGCCTGGCCTCAAGGTACTTTACCTAGTGATACTGGAGTCACTAAAAATCATGGCAAGGAGCAGTGTAGTGCACTAATTTTGAGGAGTGGCACCCAACTTAACAAAGAAGATAAGTTTAGGGGAAAGAAGTTCGATAATCCTACTCCTCGGCTATGAATGAAGAGCCATCTTTACAAAAAGAATCAGCTCTATGAGAGAATGGAAATGAAGGATCGACAGGTGAACCTACTGATGGTGTACCGAGTAATGCTACAACAAACGAGAAATAACCACCAGTAGAAGAAGATGTCAGACCCCCACCACCCTTCCCTCAAAGATTGAAGAAGCACAAAGATAATCTTCAGTTCAAGAAATTTGTGGATATCCCCGATCATCTGTATATCAATGTCCCATTTCTGGAGGCCGTTGATCAAATGCCTACATATGCTAAGTTTCTCAAGGATATTTTCACCAAGAAAAGGAATGTGGAAAAGTATGAGACTATTGCTACAACAAAGGAATATTACCTTGTATTGAGTGACTTGCCACATAAAAAGAGTAATCCAGGCAGCTTTACTATCCCATGTTCTATAGGTTATAATTACGTGGGGAAAGCTCTATACGACCTTGGGTCTAGTGTCAACATAATGCCTAAGTCTATCTTTATGAAGCTTGGAATAGAAGATGCAAGACCTACCACAGTGATCTTACAACTCGCAAATAGATCTCATGTCTGACCAGAAGGAAAGATAGAAGACGTTGTGATTAAGGTGGGCAAATTTGTTTTCCCAGCTAACTTCCTCATCCTTGGTTGTGAATTAGATGAAAAGCACCAATTTTCTTGGGATGACCATTCCTAGCGACAGGTCGAATTTTAATTGATTGTGAAAAGGGTGAGTTCACCATGCGAGTGACTGACCAGAGGGTGACTATAAATGTTTTCAATACCCTTAAATAAGTGGATGAATACGAGGAGTGTCAACACACAAATGCTATGACAGAAGAGAAAGCTACAGAATTATGCTGCAGCCATTTTGTAGAAATTAAGGACAATGTGAAACTCAATAAGGAGAACAATGAGAAGCTTGAGGAGTTCCCAATAGAGGTGCAGTAGTCTAGCTTGTTCATTGCTAGATCAGGTACTCATTTCGAACCTTTAGATTTTGCTGAATTTGTTCGTCCTAAACCCTCACTTGAGCATGCACCCATATTAGAATGAAAGCCATTACCTTTACACCTTAAATATGTTTATTTTTGTAGTAATGAGACTTTGCTTGTGATAATCTCTTCTATTCTAACCCCTAAGCATGAATGTAGCTTGATAAATATGCTTTCTCAACATAAAAAGCTCTAGGGTAGACTATGGCTGATTTGAAGGGTACAAGCCCTACAATTTGTATGCACAAAAATTTGCTTGATGATTGTCACAGCAATTCTATTGAACCCCAAATAATGCTCAATCCAATCATGAACAAGGTGGTAATGAAGGAGATAATCAAATGGCTTGATGCGGGAATTATCTACCCAATATCCAATAGTTCATGGGTCAGCCTGGTACAATGTGTACCAAAGAAGGGGGCATGACCGTGGTGAGCAATGAAGGTAATAAATTCTTACCAACAAGGACTGTTACGGGGTGGAGAATTTGCATAGACTATCGGAAGCTCAACAAGGCAACCAAGAAGGATCACTACCCCTTCCCATTCATTGATCAAATGCTAGATCGATTGGCGGACAAATCTTTCTACTATTTCCTTGACGGATACTCAGGGTATAACCAGATTGCTATAGAACTGGAAGATCAAGAGAAGACAACCTTCACTTGCCCTTATGGTACTTACGCATTTCGACAAATGCCCTTTGGGCTTTGCAATGCTCTAGCTACTTTTCAGAGGTGTATGTTGGCCATCTTTTCTGATATGGTTGAAGAATTTTTGGAGATCTTCATGGACGATTTTTCAGTCTCTAGAGATACTTTCGAATCATGTTTAGGAAACTTGTCCAAGGTACTCAAGAGATGTGAAGAAGTAGACTTAATGCTCAATTGGGAGAAATGTCATTTTATGGTGACTGAAGGAATTGTTCTAGGCCCCAAAATCTCTCAACAAGGGATAGAAGTGGACAAGGCCAAGGTGGAAGCAATTGAGAAAGCTACCACGGTGAAAGGGATTCGGAGTTTCTTGGGGCATGCTACTTTTATAGGAGGTTCATTAAGGACTTCTCCAAAATCTCCAATCCATTGTGTAATTTGCTTTAGCAAAAC
This sequence comes from Hibiscus mutabilis, assembly GCA_019671005.1. NCBI lineage: Eukaryota > Viridiplantae > Streptophyta > Magnoliopsida > Malvales > Malvaceae > Hibiscus > Hibiscus mutabilis. The sequence goes on from CM033712.1 coordinate 32,584,477, forward strand.
CATCCCTTCATCTTTGACGCATAATGCTATAGCACGTTTAAGGAACTCAAAGAGAAGCTCATCTCTACACCCATAGTTGTTCCCCCAGATTGGACCTCATCATTCGAATTGATGTGCGATACGAGTGACTATACAGTGGGGGCAGCACTTGGATAGCGTCGAGGTAAAATTTTTCATGTTATTTATTATGCTAGTCGCACCCTAAATGATGCACAATAAACTACACTACCACTGAAAAAGAACTGTTGGTCGCTGTGTTTGCCTTTAACAAGTTTAGAGCATACTTAATAGGCAATAAGGTCATAGTACATAATGATCATTCTTCTATTAAATACTTAGTGACTAAAAAGGATACTAAACCTAGACTTATTAGGTGGATACTTCTGTTGCAAGAGTTTGATTTGGAGGTAAAGGATAGAAAGGGTTGTGAGAACCAAGTTGTTGATCGCTTATCTAGGCTAGAAAATAAGGCTGAGAATGAGGAGAACTTAGATATTAATGAGGAATTCCCTGATAATAAAATATTATCTGCTACAGCAATTTCATTGTATGCCGATATTGTTAACTTTCTTGTTAGTGGTATTTTTCCTCCTGATTTGAATAGCCAGGGCAGGAAGAAGTTCAAACATGATGTGCGATTCTACTTTTGGGACTAGCCCTATCTGTTCAAGCAATATGCCGACCAAATAATTCGGAGATGTGTCCCCGAAGAAGAGAAAAAAGAGATTTTATTTTATTGCCATTCGCCTTCATTTGGAAGCTATTTTGGAGGAACTAGGACTATTGCAAAGGTCCTACAATATGGATTCTATTAGCCCACACTTTTCAGAGGTGCACATGAATTTGGAAAGGCATGTGATAGATGTCAAAGGACGGGGAATATATCTCAAAGAAATGAAATGCCATTGCAATGCATTTTGGAGGTGGAACTCTTTGATGTATGGGGAATAGATTTCATGAGACCTTTCCCATCATCTTTTGGAGGCCTCTACATCCTATTACATGTTGACTACGTGTCAAAATGGGTTGAAGCAATAGCCGCGCCGAAGAATGATTCCAAGAAGGTTTTGAAGTTTCTTCACAAGAATATCTTTACAAGATTTGGAACCCCAAGAGTCATCACTAGTAATAAAGGAACCCACTTTGACAATAGACTTATTTCTAAAGCATTGCAGCGGTATGGAGTGCGCCACAAAATTGCTACAGCATACCACCCTCAGACCAATAGCTAAGCTGAACTCTCAAATCGAGAAATCAAGCAAATTTTGGAAAAGTTGGTAAACCCCAAAATAAAGATTGGTCTCCCAGACTCGATGAAGCACTCTGGGTATATCGCACAGCCTTCAAGACACCCTTGGGGATGTCACCATTTAATATTGTCTATGGTAAAGCATGCCATCTACCCGTGGAACTTGAACACAAAGCTTGTTGGGCGATCAATAAGCTCAATATGGATACCCAGTTAGCTGGTGAAAAGAGGCTTTTGGAGCTTAACGAAATGGAGGAATTCAGGGCCCAAGCTTATGAGAACGCACGCTTGTACAAAGAGAAGACTAAGAAGTGGCATGATAAACATATTTTGCCACGGCATTTTTCTGAGGGCCAACAAGTCCTCCTTTACAGCTCCCGACTCAAGCTCTTCCCAGGCAAGCTGAAATCGCGATGGTCAAGCCCTTTTGTTGTGCACAAGGTCCATCATCATGGTGCTATTGAAATCAAAAGGCTGGATGATGACAATGCCTTCAAAGTAAATGGACAAAGGCTGAAGATCTACAACGGAGCTCCCATCTTGCGAGACAAATCAGCCATGTTTCTCCAAGATCCATAAGAGTTTGCACCCTCCTTATCTCTTACTTTGCTATAGCATTTTCAATTTTTGTTGTTCATAAATAAGGTTATTTTTGCTTGTATCTCTTTAACCCTTAGTTATTTTATTTTAAGCTTTTTTGTTTTCTTTAATTCGTATTGTCAGACTTAACCCTAGAGTTGCAGGTGGCAAGCTATGGTTTCATGAAGGTTTGGTGCAGCTTTAATATGGGAAGGGCTTTGTCCTTTTCCACATAAGGGAAGTTATTAACCCCTCCTTTTCCTATGTTTTGGAGGAGGCATTAAAGAAAAAAAGCAAAAAGGGAGGGATAATATTCTTTTTCCAATTTAAAAACCCTAATTCATCATAACCCTACACATTCTTTCTCCACCTTTTCACATTTTCAATAAATACCCATTGTCTCTCTCCTCTTACACGCGCAGCATAACCGTCAGCCATCATCTTCTCTCTCCAATTACTTGTGGCAGTTGCCAAACCCCTCAACTCCCATCTCCATTACTTTTTCTCTTTCACTTAACCCTCTCTCACCAGCTTTATCTTCTTCATTTAACCAGTTTATTTCTCTCAACTCTATTACAACAAAACTCCATCCTCTTCAAAATACCCAAAAAATTTCCCCACACAATATTTACCCTACCCTTTGCAAAAACATGGCACGTATGAAGAATGTCACGGGTGCCTCTAGTAGCTCCCAAGCTCAACCCACTGTGGAAATCAAGAAATTTTTCGACGTTGACGCTAAGGAGCAATTTCAATAGATGAAAGATCGCAAGGTCTACCTGGAGCAAGGTTTTAAAGTTTCATTAGAAGGAGAATGAGGTTTTGACAAAGAAATCTTGGATGTAATCGATAAACACGATTGGGGGACTTTTTTCCAACACCCTAGCAACATCTCTGTCTCCTTGGTTAGGGAGTTATACGCCCATTTGATGAGTCCCACCCGATTTGTTGTTTATGTGCAAGGGGAACAAATCAAATTTACCGCTGGTGCAGTCAACAAGTTCTATGGGTTAAAGAATGTCATGGACCACCATACTTCCTTTGTTGAATCTGCAGATGTCTAAACATAGAAGGAGGTCCTAGAAGACCTATGCTTTACTGAAACAGAGTTGGATCCAACCAGCAGGACTGTTGAAAGAGGCCACCTCAAGCCTGAGGCTAAAGTGTGGAACCATTTCCTGAAGACTCGCCTCATGCCCACCTCTTATACTGCCATGGTGCACATCACTAGGTTACTACTGCTACACTCCATCCTCAATGGATGAAAAATTGATGTGGGTAAACTGATTGTTGAGGAAGTCTATTCTTGCTCAAAAAGAAAGTCAAGCCATCTCATCTTCCCTAATCTCATCACGACGCTCTGCCGCAAAAAATAAGTATTTGAAGACCCTCAAGAGGATGAGATCGAGAAGGGCAAGGGTGCATTAACCCCATAACAAATCTCTGGACTTAAAGGATTTGATGAAGATGCTCCAGCGGAAACGTTGGAAGGTGAGGCCAAAACAATTGCTGGAGCAAGAATCGTTGCCCTTGTCGCCTCTGCCAAGCGCACGCACGAGCAGATGGATGAACTGAAGAGTATCCTAACAACTTATCTCAAGTATGACAAGACAAGGGATGCTCCCACGTATGGAGATTGACATCCTACCCTTCCCCGATGACTTGCTGCTGCCCAAGAATGATCAGTCTGCCCTGCAAGCAACACCAGCTCATAACCATCTGCACCAAAGCGCCCAACCACCGCTCTAACTCTAGAGAAATCCACCACTGCTAATGTCAAACAAGGCCCTCGAACAGTGAGGCAATGAAAAGTAAAAGCTTTGCAAAATACCCTGCAACCACCGGAACTGATCATCAACATGCCTGTCCCTATCGACAATGAAGAAGAAGAAGAACCAGCTGACAAAATTCCTGCATCGCCATCTAAGCCAGCCCAAGATGCTTCAGCAAAAGTAAGGACTCGCCTTAAACACACTGCTGGACGTGCATGGAACACGCAATTTGACACTATGATGATGAAGTTCTCGATGACCACCCTACCCAGGAGAACCCGAAAAACCAGCCTACCCAACCTAATGAGGCCGAGGAGCCCATCGCAGCACTACAAAAGAAACAAAAAATCAAGCACAAAGCCACCAAGACGGCGACACCAAAGTAGATTTTTATGAGGTAACCAGAATTTGCATTTGCATTATAGTTTAGTTCATTTCAAATTTTTTTATGCATTGAGGACACTGCATCTTTCAAGTTTGGGGGTGTTAGTGTTTACAGTTAACCATTTGCATTAGTATGTAGTGTGATAAGTGGAACTTTGCTATAGCATTTTGGTTGGTTTAAAGATAGTTGTATGAATAATTTGATGATGTCCAATGATGAGAAATTGATTATTATGGCTAGGAATTGTTTGAATGGTTTTGACTTGTGAGATTGGTAGAACTGCCTGTAAGACCTGATTTTTTTGTGATGCTTTGCTACTTGATTGCGTGCTCCGTATGCTTTTGGTGAAAAGAACTCTTGGATACCTTAGTTTAAATATAGGTTGAGCATGAAATAAAAATGAAAGCTTAAAGGCTAAATTAGCTCCCTTGTTGTCTGTGTTAAAAATATGAATAAATGCAAAAGCATAGCTAAAGTGGGACACTCCTCTTTGTGTTGTTTGCCTGGATATTGCGTTTAAATAAATGGCAGCAACATCATATGAGTGAATGAAAGTTGTCACGGGAAGACTCTACTTACCCGCTCAGGGTTGAGATGTTTGCTCCATACTCGTCTAGAGTTAGGACGGTAGTTGTGATGAGCTGACACCCCTCAAAGCATAAAAAAAGAATATGACAGTAGTCTATGCTTATTTGGATCAAGAAAAATTAGGGCAAACTTGAGAATTTAGCTAAAAATTTTCCAACTTTGTTAAGCATAAGGAGGATGTAGTCACATGCACGCGTACTTGAAGAGTCTTGGCCTAAAGGAAAAAGTTCTTAAAATCTCATATTTGTCTAACATGTTTGAGCCAAAATTTTCTGAGGACTGAAATTTTGAAGTAGCACTGTCTTGAACTGATTTTATGTTGTAGCAATTTTTTATGCTTATTTCTATTCATTGCTTGAGGACAAGCAATGGCCTAAGTTTGGGGTGTGTTAACCTTGCAAAAGGTTAACATTTCATGCTTTTTACTTAAGTTATTGTATGAAATCAAGCCCATTTCATCTCATTTCATGGCATATAAATGCATTTAGTTCATATAGTTGCATTTGGTGTTGTTTTGGTTTTGTTTTCTTTGATTATTTACAAGAATAGTGCTACTTTGGAAGGTTTTGGTTGGTGTGGTGATGTGCAGGGAAATGAAGAGCAATGCAGGGAGAAATGCCATAGCTTTTTGGATAGCATTCATGGGCGCACTAGAGGACAAACGGACTGAAGATATTTATCGTGTCCCTACACGTGTACCTGCCAACCTGCTTTATTCCCATATGTGAAGGGAATATTCCCTTGTAATTAAGGGCACAAAACCATAGGAGCCTCCACTATATAAAGGACAACACACCCTCATTTAAGAGGGGAGAGCTGGAAAAAAAGTTACAAGCGAGCTAAAAAAGAGAAGGAAAAGGCGGCTGCCTTCCATCTTCTTCTTCCTCTATCGAAGCATCCTCTATTTTTGAAGCTCCAAGGGGTGCTCTCGCTGGAATTTGAGAGAAGCAGTGTGCTTAGATCAGTGAACGGCAATCCAACACAACTCAAGAGTTTCTCCCTCTTTTAGTTGTTTTTAGTTTCATTTCTTTAAATGGGTTGTGTTAAACAAATGATTATGGATGATATTTGCCCAGCCATGAACTGATTTTAAGTGGATTGGGCTTGTTATGGTTGTTATGCTTGATGCTTTAATAGATGTTTAGTTGTTTTCTTGTTCATCTCATGCTTCTTCCATTGGTAGGTAATGCCCTAAACTTGTAAGAGCTTTCGAGAGTTAGTCGTTGTTTAGGTTTTGGTTAGCTTAATATTCGAAAGAGTTAGGCTAAGACTAAAGTGGACAATGGGGTTCGATGCTGAGAGGCAGAATCTTAACTCACCTTAGAGATAAGGATAAAGCTTCAACGACTAAAAGGAGTAGGGCTTTAATCGGTAGTTGCATATTAAGGTTTTACGCCGAGAGGTGTTGCTTTAATATTCTCTTCTAGCAGGTTTCTTTCTATAGATAGTTTAGAAATACCTATGTAAACTCTGTCGAGCATGAGGAAAGCAAGGAAGTTCTAGACATTCATTAGGCTTAGGTGTGAATGACCATAGCAGGCCCAGCCAGTCATTCCCAAATAGAGTTCATATACGTGAGTGGACGTTAGATGTGACCTTACTTCATCTCAGTTTACATATTTAGTTATTTTCCACAGCATTTATAAACATGTTTCTCTTTGCCATAGCATTTCTGCAATTGTTTCTTATTGTTACAGCATTTATTTACTATCTTAATTGTGTGTTTTGACTAAGCTAGTTTGGCCTTTAATCCCTGTGGAGACGATACTCACTCATCACTTTATTACTTGTTCGATGTGTATACTTGCACAAATTACGTATCAAATATAGTGCAGTCACTGCACGCAAAAGCTCCTAACGTTAAGAGTTCACCCAGCGAAGAAAGTGCTCCTAATGTGAAGAGTTTGCCCAGTGAGGATAGAATTCCTAATGTGAAGAGTTCACCCAGATAAGACAGAACTCCTAATTTGAAGAGTTCATCCCTAGCGAAGAAAGAGCTCCTAATGTGAAGAGTTCATCCCCAGCGAAGAAAGAGCTCCTAATGTGAAGAGTTCGCACAGCGAAGAAAGAGCTCCTAATGTGAAGAGTTTACCTAGCGAAGATAGAATTCTTAATGAGAAGAGTTTGCCCAGTGAAGATAGAGTTCCTAATGAGAAGAATTCGCCAGTGAAGATATAGTTCCTTAATGAGAAGAGCCAGTTCAGACCCTATGATTATCCTTGACAGGAGAATTGAGAGGTTCCAAATGAGAATAACTTGTTCAAGCTTCTAAAGGGGAGAAAGGAGAGAAGGTTCATGAAAATAAGACCTTGCAACTCAGAGCAATAGCTGACAGGATCGGACAAAATTTGTATTTTTTCAGTCTTTTCCTTATTCTTGTTCTACAGCAATGAGTAAATAATGGCAGGTATAACACCCTAATTTTATCCGAGTATTTTTTATATATATAGTTCTCTATGAATAAAACCAAAATAATTAACAATAATAGTAAAATAATATTAATCCTTTAAATAAATAAATGTTCATAAAAAACAATCCAAAATACTAATAAGTGTCCATTATACATTACAAACCCATATAAATCCTCTTTACATTCAAAGAAGCCCAATTTACAAGTCTTTAGGCCCAAATATAGACCATGCCCGCCCATTTATAAGATAAACCGATCAAAATAAACACAAAAGGGCCCAATTGTGTTTTCTCAGCCCGCCAAAATGGCCACATGGAACACTGCCATTGGCCCTTTTCCATTTCACGCAGATTATAACTTCACTGACATCAACACCTGGGCCAGCTATAAATAGAGAGAGAAACGCAACCATTAGCTAATAATGGTGAAATAATTACCAGACATTGATTGAGAGGGAGAAGAAGGCCAAGGGTTCTTACCAAAAATTGAAGAGACTCTGAGAAGTTGTACCAGTCGTCAGAGAAGACGATCAAAGCTGCCGCAACACCGACCGAGTACGTCAGAAGGTAGCATTGCTTTCCCTCTTACATTTAACTGCATAAAAACACAAAAACATATCAAATCTAAGCTCTAAAACCAAAAAAATAGTAGCCTAAATGACTAAAACCTAGATCTAAAACATGCAAAGATTAGAGAGTCTATAGGCTTATTTTTTGGTTTCGAAATGCTTTGTCGTCGCCGGAGGGTTTGAAGATAACGGTGGAGTCGAAAATGAGTGTTTAGGGTCAGTTTTGGGGTAGATAGGCTAGGATTTGGCGAAGATGGGTGGATTCTATTGAATCCAGGCTTAGATTAGGGTTTAGGATGAACAATTGGTAAAAATTGGGGTTCTTTAGGGTTTTGGTACGGCGACGGACGGCGGTCAGAAATTGCCTCGCGACGGTGACCGGTCGCCGGAGTGAAACCAGAAGGCGGTCAAAGATAAAAGGTTAGTCGGAGACGATGGCCAGTGACCAGTGTCGTTTTTAGCGACTGACAAACAGGCCGAGATATTTGGAGGGTGGCGGCGATCAATTGAAAAGGGGTGGTGATGATGAACTAAAGATAAACTCTAAAGGTTTTAGGTGTTTGATTGAAAGGAAACAGGGAAAGTGAAGGAATTTGGTGTTTGTGAAGATCGAATGGGAAGAAATGGGATGAACTGGTGAAGAACATGGTTTGAATATGGGGTTTTGATCGAAGAAGGCTAGGTTTTCAGTGTTTGAGTCGAGAGAGTTAGAGAGAGGGAGGTTGAGGAGAGAGAGATTAGGCCAAATGGCCGAGTTGGCCCAGCTCACCCCCTTTTATGGGTGAGTCGATGCGACGCCATTTTGGCACTGGGTTGACTCGTTTGACCCGCGCCTTGATCCGACCCGGGAATAGATCCGCCCCTTCTTTTCCTTTCTTATACTTTGGGTAGCCAATTTTCAATTGTTGCAATTTAGTCCTAATTCCTTGTAATTTGGCACTTAATCTTCAATATTAATGCAATTTGGTCCCCTTTTCAGCTTTGTTTAAATTTAATTGCCTTCAAATTATTTATGTATGTTTGTTTAAATTAAATCATATAGTACACGCGTGTTAGAGAATTTAATCACTTTGATTAATTAGAGTAATTAGAACTATAGTCTAAAGTTCTTAATTAAGTTTGAATAATTAATTAGGGAGATAATTGTAGCAAATTAGTATATATTAAATGGTAAATTTTAGAGTGTTAATTCGGGTAGTATCTCACATGTATTGAGATGTTATTCCAACAACACTCTTAAATGAAACATTTAATATTTACTATCACTTAGAATTTGGAAAATGACTTAGATAATTAATTAGAGCCCTAATTAGGACTATTACTTTAAGTAATTAGAATTGACAAATTAAATAGAAATGTTATTCGATTAATTGATTTTAATATTAATAATTTTCAATTCGTTGGATGTTATCTCATAGAAATCTTTTAAATCAATAACATTTAATCGTAAATAATTAAATCAATTATAGTCTTTCTATGTTCGAACTTAAAACAAACAAGACCATAAGTAATCATGCATTGAGAAACCTTTTATATCGAAAATATATTTTGAATACGAATAAGAGTGTCCTAAAGCATTTGGGCGTTCTTAACTTCGTATTCGAGTAAAATGTATTTCCTTATAAAATGATATCTCTATTTGAAATTTAAATTCAATTAACAATTACTGATTAAATTAAATTCAAATTACTATTCGGAATGTCAAAATGCCACGTGAAATTAATAATGTACCGATAACGGGCGTTTGTGGGGTGTTAATCCTTTCCTACACGTAACCAACTATTGAACCCAAATCGTTTTGAAATGAATCTCTGGTTGTTTTATGGTGTCTGGTATACCAAAGTGACCGATGGCGACTTCAAATCAGTTTTCAAAATTAAATAAAGGATTTAATATTGAAAAACCTTAATTTTTAAGATTTAATAAATTAAAATAAATAAAATCCGATTTTCAAAAGAATTAATCGTCAAATTATTTTTCTACCCCTCAATCTTAAAAACAGTCGCGACATAAATTTAATTACTTCTGAATCCGTACATTGAATGGGACACTCGTTTCGATAAATAGATTATTTATTATATTTTTTGTAAAAAAAAAAATCATCGGTAATGTCAGTTGAACTGAACTGTAATTGTTTCTTTCGGCTATTTCAATTTAACAAAATAAAAATTAAAGAGTAAAATATATGAAACACTTGCTACCATTATGATATCGTAATTCATGTTTTAAATACTACCCCCAACTTTATTAATTTGAATTTTAACATTTTCTAGATAAATTTGATTTTTCACCTTAAAAAAGAGTCCATTTTAATTTTTGAAATAAATACTAATTAAAATGTTAACTTTTAACAAATTGACATCCACGTAGCAATTCGTTTATATTTCATATTTTCTAAAAATGTTTTACAATTTAAGATTATATGTTAACATGACATAGAACAAATTATAATGAACTGTCACGTTAAGACCGTTAAAAATTTCTATTTTAATTAACATATTATTAAAAAGTTGAATTGACTATAAAGAAATAAGATCAATTTCATAAATTATATACACATAAACATCGAAAACTAAATATCACTATTCCTTATTATTTTATAATTGGTCCAATTTAGTGATCAAAGCCCAGTCATCGATGAAGCCTAAATGAAATGTCCAAGTTTTTAACTCAATCCAATTAAAACTTACCGAACACCTCAAGTCAGAATTGTCGAGAAATTGATAAATATAATAAATATCAACACTTAAAAAAAGAATAATACGAATCAAATAAATTTAAATTATCAAATATCCTTTTCTTCATGATTAATAATTTTTTATTAATTATAGATATTTACATTCTCAAGACAAATATTAAGATTCAAACTCATACAAGTTGAGGCGACATTAATATTATCATTCAATCAATTAAGTAAAAAAAAAACCCCATTACATGCAACTCTATCTTGCACGTCGTCAACCTACATGCATGCATGCTGGTATGAAAATTATCACTTGTGCGAAAAAAGTAAATAGTTAATCTCAGTCATCCATTTCACTAAAATTATAAAAAAAAAAACGTGTAAAACTCATGGTTTTACGTTGTGTGCAATAGAATCCACTTACAAAGTAAAACTTGTCCAATGACCATAGATTAATGTAAAATTAAACGAGTTTTATACTATATAAGTAGATCCACTGATACATGTACCACAAGGCAATTCCAAGGACAAGATGGACTTACTTTTCCACTTGGCCCAATAACCCGAGCCAAGTCTAAGCTAATCAAGGACAAGCTAAATTCAACCGTCCAAGTATTCTTGAGCCAAGGATTACAAGCTGCCATGAAGAAAGAAGAATTTCTTGAAGGAAGTCCACACTTAACATCCTTCAAGAATAATTGGGTCACAAAAACTCAACTTGCTGCACCTTTGGAGATGGATATCCATGAGCCTTTAGATGTCCATTAATTAGCCCTTTATTGTAATTAGACCCAATACTTGTTACTATAAAAGATTGGGTCAGATTTTTATTTTTAGCCCAAATTAGGATTTACAAGTGTTTTTAGGCCTAGTTAGCTTTTTAAACAGCCCACACAAGCCTCCTTGCCCAAGAACCAATTTCTTATCATCTAAACCAGCCCAAATACCCTTAAATTCGTCCAAATAAAGGCCCTATCAACTTTTACTTGCTGCCCAATCAAAACAGCTCTTATCAGCCCATTACTTGATACCCAAGCAAACCAGCCTTCATCAAGTTTACTTGCTGCTCAAGTAACCAGCCCTTATCAGCTTATAACTTGCCTTATCACCCTATCCCTTGCCACACAAGCACAAGGAGTTTAAAGGCTGTTATTTTATTATTATTTTTAATTAGATTAGGTTTTCCTTGTTTTAGTAGAAGTTAAATTACTTTGTCTATCCTTCACCTATAAAAGGATGAAGCCTCCATCATTGTAAGATAGATTTTCTTTGATTTATGAAATATTTAGTGAGTTTGTTTTTGCAAGTGCTGATTACTTGTGCCTTCGAAGTCTTCTTCAACATAAGTTCGACGAGTTCTTGTGAGGAAGATCATCTTCACACTCTTGCTTGCCTAGATAATCGCGTCTAGGAGGGTGGGTTAGAGCCGCTTGAGGTTTCTTGCTTAGATAATTGCGTCTAAGAGGGTGCCGAGGACAAAACAACAACAACAATTCACAAGCCATCTTCATCTTCAACCTTCACACCATCTTCCATAATTCCATAAACAAAGCTGGAATTTCCAGATTTGTTTTACCTATCTTCTTCTTAATCTTTTCTCATCTTTTTATTTATATTCTTATTTCTTATCATCTAATCCTTCATCTCGTCTTTCTTTCTTTAAATTTCCAGCCTTGAATCTGAAAAGTTCAAGAAAATCCCTTCTCTTTTCTCTTGAATTTTCAGATCTGCCCAAACTTCCTTGATTGAGTCTAGAGCTCCTAGTTCTTGCAACAACTTGATTGAAGGCTTCCAAATCCAAGATTGCGCTACTCTATCATTTGGTATCAGATTTGGGACGATTCTTGGCAAGAATTTTGCCGTTTTTGGGAAAAAAAACTCGAAAATTAGGGAAAATTCGTCAAAACCAAACGAGTGAATTTTGAGCTGAAACTTTCCAGATCAGATCTACACCATTGGTGGAGTCACCACAAAAAATTTCAGAATTTTTGGAGTTCGGGATCATCTCGAACGAAGTGGATAAAGTTTCAGCCAAATTAGGGTTTTCCCCCTACTTTAACCCTATTTTCATTATTTTTTCTTCAATTTTCGTTATTTTCAATTTATTTACCTTGTAAAAAGAAAAAAGAAAGAGAAAAAAATAAAAAAAAAGAAAAAAGAAAAGAAAAGAAAGAAAAGTGAAGAAAAGTGAGAAAGCTTATACCTAGCCACCAACCACCATCAAGAATCATCAAGATCACCACATCAACCACCACAAGCATCACATTGAAGTGGATTCAACATTGGATTTCTTCCTTCAAGTTGTTTCTGTGTTTTGGGGTTATCATCTTTCTCTACTAATTTTTTTCTACTCTTAGTTTCTTAACTTCCTTTGTTTTGCTTTTTCTTTCTTCTATTACGCAAATTAACACCTTCTCTTTTCTGGTGTGAGTAGGACTAAAAGTTGCATTCCAATCCTTCTTTCTTGCAACTATATTCAATTGGTGTCAAGCCTTTCATTGGACTCCTAGTACAATTAGGACTCATTGTTAGGATTAGACTCTGATTGTAACTTGTTGACTTGTGGCAGGAAGGTCTTTAAAGAGCACGAGATCGGTTTACTTGCCTCGCTAAATATTTATTCCTTGGAGTGTTTAGTGAGATTTCTAGTTTTCTTTTGTTTTTCACCTTTTTAAATCTGAGTGTTTCAGGATGTCAGAAACGAGTAACGACGAAGAACCACATGAAGTGACTCTTCAAGAAGTTTCGAATACTCTCAATAAACTTGAACGGATTGTAACCTCTTTGGCAGCCAAGCTTGAGCACAATGATACAGTCGTAACCGCAATCACTCAAACCATTGGGAGATTAGAAACCACTGCAATTGCAAGCGATACTGAAGAGCCTAGGCGTCCAAATCTTGTTCCAATTCAGAATAGACGCCAAAACCCCCTGCATGGGCACAATCCTCGCATAGAGCCGAGACGAGCAACAACCACCTTAGCCAAACCAAAAATCATTGTACCACCTTTTCAAGGAATGTATGACCCTGATGCTTATTGTGACTGGGAAAATCGAGTTGATCTTCTATTCGAGTATTATCAATGCCCCGAAGAGGATCAAGTTCCACTGTTGACTCTCGAATTCACTGAATACGCATCCATTTGGTGGTCCCAATTGGTTCGCAATCGGCGTCTCAATGGAGAAGCCAAGATAACCTCATGGGGAGAACTTAAAGAAGTCATGCGAGAACGATTTGTTCCCCCATTATATCGGTGAGAGATCAAACAAAAGTTACAAAGAATCCGACAAGGCTACAGGACTGTTGATGAGTATCTCAAAGAGATGGAATCATTGATGCAAAGAGCCGATATCCAAGAGGATGAAGAGGATACAATGACTAGGTTTGTTGTCGGACTCAATGACAACATTCTTGAGGTACTTGAACTCAAAACCTACTACACCCTTCAAGAGGCATTCCAATTCGCCATGACAATTAAAAAACGCATCAAAGATCGACAACGATATCGACAAAAGAATTATCATTATGACAAAGGTATCACTCAACCTTTATCTCATTCTAATTCTTCTAAACCTTTGCTCGACTCAAGTAGACCAAAGCAGAAAATTGAAACATCCAAGTCACTGGACAAAACCAAGACAAAAACCCCCATGTTGGCGGAAAACACACAAACACTCAAACAAACTCGGGAGATTGTATGCTTCAAGTGCAACAGTCATGGACACTATAAAAGAGACTGCCCGAGTACAAGACTCTTTCTTATTCGAGAAGATGGGAGCTACTCATCCGAGTCGGAGGAGGAATTTTCCGACAATGAATTCATCGCCGGTGGTTACTCCAGTGATGAACCTGATCATAAAATCTTGGTGATTCAACGTTCACTTAATATCCAAGCAATCGACGATAAGGAGATGCAAAGAGCAAATATTTTCCACACAAGATGTTTGATCAGAGGCAAACTATATTCTGTCATCATTGATAGCGGAAGTGTGCGAATGTGGTGAGCAGTTATCTAGTTGATGCACTTGACCCACCTTGTCAACGCCATCCAAAGCCATATTATCTCCAATGGCTTCATGAAGGGTCAGAATTAAAGGTAAACAAAGGTGCCTTAATCACTTTTACTATGGGTAAATATTGTGATGACGTTTGGTGTGATGTTATCCCTATGCAAGCATCTCACTTACTTTTCGGACGACCGTGGTAGTATGACCGTGATGTGACTCACCATGGTAAGTTAAATAAGTATTCCTTTGTATACCATGGCAAAAAGTATACCTTGGCTCCACTCGATCCAAAAGAGGTGTACAAAGATCAGATGCGGATGAAGAAGTTTTGTGAGGAGATAGGAATAAAAAAAGATGAAAAAGAAAAAAAGAATGAAAAACAAAAGGCAAATACAAAAGAGGCCAGTAGTGATAAAAGCCAAATAAGTATAGGCCCAGGGGTGGTGAGTGATCCTAAATGTGAGAAAAAAAGAGTGTCTCGAAATATTTATGCGAGAGAAAAAGAAGTGAGGCAAGCCCCCTTCCTTAAACAGCCTTGCATCCTCATCCGCTTTAGGGAACAATTTTTTTCTATCACTAACAATAACAAAAGTTTGCCTAGTGTGTTTGTTTCTCTTTTGCAAGACTTCAATGATGTTTTAGCTGATCCACCTAACGGTTTGCCACCCTTAAAAGGAATTGAACATCAAATTGACCTAATTCCGGGTTCTTCTATTCCAAATAGACCAGCATATAAATGTAATCCCGACGAAACCAATGAGTTAGAAAAGCAAGTGGAAGAACTACTCAACAAAGGCTACATTCGTGAGAGTTTAAGCCCTTGTGCCGTTCCAGTACTTTTGGTGCCAAAGAAAGATGGTTCATATAGAATGTGTCAATTGTCGGCCGATCAACCGAATAACAATCAAGTATAGGCATCATATTCCACGATTAGATGACATGCTTGATGAACTCTACGGTGCATGCATCTTCACCAAGATTGATTTGAAGAGTGGTTATCATCAAATTCGAATGAAAGAAGGAGATGAATGGAAAACCGCTTTCAAGACAAAGTTCGGTTTATATGAATGGACAGTTATGCCATTTGGTTTGACCAATGCCCCTAGCACATTCATGAGATTGATGAACCATGTCCTTCGGGAGTTTAGAGGTAAGTTTGTTGTTGTTTATTTCGATGATATTCTTCTCTACTCTTCTTCTTTTGATTTACATATCTTTCATGTGAGATCGGTCTTCGAAGTTCTCCGAAGAGAACAATTATATGCTAACATGGAAAAGTGCGTGTTTTGTAGTGAAAGTATTAGGTTTCTAGGCTTTATAGTAAGTGCACAGGGTATCCATGTTGACAATGAAAAAGTCAAAGCAATTCAAGAATGGCCCACGCCATCATCCATAACCGAGGTGAGATCCTTCCATGGCCTAGCAAGCTTCTACCGTCGCTTTGTCAAGGATTTCTCTACCATTGCCGCACCATTGACAGATATCATCAAAAAAATGGTAGGTTTTCATTGGGGTGAGGCACAAGAACAAGCCTTCCAAACACTAAAAGGCATAGGTGCAGTTCTTTTACAGGAAAAACAACCAATCGCTTACTTTAGCGAGAAGTTAAAAGGAGCACATTTGAACTACTCAACTTATGATAAAGAGCTCCTTGCATTAGTTCGTGCACTTGAAGTTTGGCAACACTACCTTCTTCCAAAGGAGTTCATCATACACACCGACCACGAATCATTGAAGTGGCTTAACGGCCAAGGTAATTTGAGCAAGAGACATGCTTTGTGGGTGGAGTTTATTGAAACATTCCCTTATGTGATCAAGTACAAAAAAGGTAAGGATAATGTAGTAGCAGATGCACTATCTAGAAGGTATAGCTTAATTACTCAAATGCATGCTACTATATTGGGATTCGAACATATAAAGCAATTGTATCCTAATGATCCAGATTTCAAGGAAATTTATACTTATTGTTTAAAAGGTGCTTTTAACAAGTTTTATCTTGTAGATGGGTTTCTTTTCCGAATAAACAGGTTGTGTATACCACAAGGCTCCATTAGAGAATTGCTAGTCCATGAATCACACTCCGGAGGCTTAATGGGGCACTTTGGCATCTCCAAAACATTAGACATGGTAATGGAGCATTTTTTTGGCCACATATGAGGAAAATCGTGGAAAAGGTATGCGCATCTTGCCTCGTATGTAAACAAGCAAAATCCAAGGTAAGTCCTAACGGTTTATATACACCCCTTCCTATCCCTTCTTTCCCTTGGGTCGATTTATCTATGGACTTTATTCTTGGATTACCTCGTACCAAAAAGGGTCGAGATAGTATTTTTGTTGTGGTCGACAGGTTTTCAAAGATGGCTCACTTCATACCATGCCATAAAACGGATGATGCAACACATGTAGCCGATCTCTATTTGAAGTAGTTTATGGTTTTAACCCCTTAACTACATTAGACCTTGTTCCTTTACCTATTAATAATATTAGCAGCTTACATATGAAAATATTGCTGCCAAAGTCAACAAAGGCTGACGCCAAGTTGTCTTTGAACCAGGAGATTGGGTTTGGTTGCACATGCGTAAAGAAAGATTTTCGAACCATAGGAAATCCAAATTGGATCCACGAGGAGATGGACCATTCCAAGTCCTTGAAAGGATCAACAACAATGCATACCGAATTGATCTACCATGTGAGTATAATGTGATTACAACTTTTAATGTTTCTGATCATTCTCCCTTTGATGTTTCTGATTCGTGGACGAATCCTTTTGAGGAGGGAGGGGATGATACATGTACCACAAGGCAATTCCAAGGACAAGATGGACTTACTTTTCCACTTGGCCCAATAACCCAAGCCAAGTCTAAGCTAATCAAGGACAAGCTAAATTCGATCGTCCAAGTATTCGTGAGCCAAGGATTACAAGCTGCCATGAAGAAAAAAGAATTTCTTGAAGGAAGTCCACACTTAACATCCTTCAAGAATAATTGGGTCACAAAAACTCAACTTGCTGCACCTTTGGAGATGGATATCCATGAGCCTTTAGATGTCCATTAATTAGCCCTTTTATTGTAATTAGACCCAATACTTGTTACTATAAAAGATTGGGTCAGATTTTTATTTTTAGCCCAAATTAGGATTTACAAGTGTTTTTAGGCCTAGTTAGCTTTTTAAACAGCCCACACATGCCTCCTTGCCCAAGAACCAATTTCTTATCATCTAAACCAGCCCAAATACCCTTAAATTCGTCCAAATAAAGGCCCTATCAACTTTTACTTGCTGCCCAATCAAAACAGCTCTTATCAGCCCATTACTTGATACCCAAGCAAACCAGCCTTCATCAAGTTTACTTGCTGCTCAAGTAACCAGCCCTTATCAGCTTATAACTTTCCTTATCACCCTATCCCTTGCCACACAAGCACAAGGAGTTTAAAGGCTGTTATTTTATTATTATTTTTAATTAGATTAGGTTTTCCTTGTTTTAGTAGAAGTTAAATTACTTTGTCTATTCTTCACCTATAAAAGGATGAAGCCTCCATCATTGTAAGACAGATTATCTTTGATTTATGAAATATTTAGTGAGTTTGTTTTTGCAAGTGCTGATTACTTGTGCCTTCGAAGTCTTCTTCAACATTAGTTCGACGAGTTCTTGTGAGGAAGATCATCTTCACACTCTTGCTTGCCTAGATAATCGCGTCTAGGAGGGTGGGTTAGAGCCGCTTGAGGTTGCTTGCTTAGATAATTGCGTCTAAGAGGGTGTCGAGGACAAAACAACAACAACAATTCACAAGCCATCTTCATCTTCAACCTTCACACCATCTTCCATAATTCCATAAACAAAGCTGGAATTTCCAGATTTGTTTTACCTATCTTCTTCTTAATCTTTTCTCATCTTTTTATTTATATTCTTATTTCTTATCATCTAATCCTTCATCTCGTCTTTCTTTCTTTAAATTTCCAGCCTTGAATCTGAAAAGTTCAAGAAAATCCCTTCTCTTTTCTCTTGAATTTTCAAATCTGCCCAAACTTCCTTGATTGAGTCTAGAGCTCCTAGTTCTTGCAACAACTTGATTGAAGGCTTCCAAATCCAAGATTGCGCTACTCTATCATCCACCCTGCCATTGCTAAAATTACATGGCCAATTAATGCTGACGAAGCTAATGCAGATTCTTCTTCTTTTTAAAATTCCTAAATTCCAAAATCACTGGCTTCCGAATAACAATAAGAGTAGGGATGTAAAAAGTTGACCCAAGCTGAAAACCCGACTGAAACCTACTCGAGTCAGAACCTGGTTTTACCTGAGGATTTGATGACTCGAACATGATCTGTATCCGACTGTTGTTGACCCAAACCCGAATTGGACATGTTACTGTAGTAACCGAACCCAACCTGCATCCAACCAAAAACGACTTGAACCCGATTTGGACCTATTATTGTGGACCCGAAACCCGACCTGCACCCGACTAAAACGAACCTGAACCTGAGACTGACCTGGCAGATAACCGATATTACCCGACCGAATCGACCCGGGATCCGATTTTACCCGACCTGTTTTGAACCCAACCTGTTTTGAACTCGATCTGTTTTTGAACCCGACCTGTTGTTAATGGTTTATATATATACATTTAATAAATAGAAATTAAGGACTAATTTAACAATTTGAAAGTGGAGAAATTTGAGAGTCTCGTGACCAATTTCACAATTTTATCACAGAAATAAATAGGGGTCAGTTTCGGCTAAAAATTATTTCTTATGAATTAAAATGAACAAAAATATCATCATATTGAAATTATTAGACTAAATTACAAAAATTAGAAATAAATAGGGGTCAATTTCGGCTAAAAGTAAAATTTTAAGGACTAAATATCACCCTGAGGAGGGGATTGCTATATCCGAAGTCCAAACCGTGGGATACTTGTGACTAAATTGAATTAAAATAAAACTTAAAAGTGAATATTAGAACTAAAATGTAACATTTAAAACGCAGCATGACCTAAAGGGTAATTAATCCCTAACCTAAAATTTAGGCGGGTTATTTACCTGATTCCCTCCAAAATCCCGTCATTTTCCCTCTTTTTTTACCATTTATTTTTTTTCTTTCATTTTTAATTAAAATTAGAGGGTGGGCGGTCAACTTTTAGGTAGGGGTAATCCTCTTTTTAGCCCTTACGACTTTAGATGTTTTTTATGTAAGTCCTAAATTTTTACTTTTAGGTTTTAGTTTAATTCAATTGAGTCCTAATTTAGATTAATTTAATTGAAATTTCACATTTAATTTTAGACTTTTTTAATTATGTCTGTGATTTATGCTTCTAGGTTTTAATTTAGCTCAATTAGATTCTAAGTTTAATATGTTAATTCAATTAAGACATTATTATTATTATTGTTATACCGTAAAAACTTTGGTTTAATATAATTATACACAAAAATTTGATTTGGATGTAAACAAGTAATTGTACACATGAAAGTTGAAACTTTAATTTAGTTCAATTGTACACATGAGCTTTGTTTTAAATATCTAATCAAATTCAAATGCACAAATTAGCAAGTTGAATCAGAATTAATCATGTAAACCAATAACCCTAAACTAAACTATAAACCATTAATACTAAGCACAAAACCATAAAAGCTTAAGGAATCAAAATTAATGTATATATATATACATATATGTATTAATGTATATATATGTATTTGTGATTAATGTATATGTATATATTTGTATATGTATTAATGTATATATATGTATTAATGACTTAATATATATGTATATATATCATATATGTATATATGTATAGATATGTATTAATGTATAATTGTATATGTATTAATGTATATGTATATATATGTATTAATGACTTAATGTATATGTGTATATATATATATATATCATATATGTATTAATGTATATGTATATATGTATATATATGTATTAATGTATACATATGTATATGTATTAATGTATATATATATTTACCTATATTTATTTCTATATACATATATGATATATATACATACATATATATATATATTATACATACAATATAAATATAATATACATATATATATACATACTAAAACTTACATACATATACATTATACATATAACATATACATACTAAAACTTACATACATGTGTGTATGTATATATATATTATATATATGTATATATTAATATATATATATACATACATACATACATACACACACATATATATATATATATTAATATATACACATATATACATATAGTAAAACTTACATACATACATACATATATTTTATTTTTAGTCCAAATTGACCCTTATTCTTTTTTTTGTTTGTAATTTACTCCAATGTTTATAATTTTAATTTAATATCTTTGTTCATTATGGTCCCTTAAACTTTATTTTTATTCCAAATTGACCCCTATTTTTTTGTAATTTAGTCCAATGTTTATAATTTTAATTTAATATTTTGGTTCATTATAGTCCCTAAAACTTTATTTTTATTCCAAATTGACCCCTATTCATTTTTTGTAATTTAATCCAGTGTTTTTAATATTATGATATTTTTATTCATAATATTAACTAAAATTTTAATTTTCACCAAAATTTACCCTTATTAATTT
Source organism: Hibiscus mutabilis (assembly GCA_019671005.1). NCBI lineage: Eukaryota > Viridiplantae > Streptophyta > Magnoliopsida > Malvales > Malvaceae > Hibiscus > Hibiscus mutabilis. The sequence continues at coordinate 32,605,323 of CM033712.1, forward strand.
ATATTTTTTGTAATTTACTCTAATATTTTAGATATGAATCATTTGTTGATATTTTTGTTCATTCTAGTCCCTAAAACTTTAATTTTAGTCCAACTTGACCCCTATTCATTTTTTTGTAATTTAGTCCAATGTTTATAATTTTAATTTAATATTTTTCACCGAAATTGACCCTTATTAATTTATAATTTTTGTTTATTACTCTAATATTTTAGAAATGAATCATTCGATATTTTTTGTTCATTCTAGTGCCTAATATTTATTTTTAATGTGATTGTGTTCGTGAAAGGCGTTCAATAATTAGCTCGAAATGAATGACCAACCCAAAGTCTATCGACTATTTGTACCAAATTCAAACTTAATACGAATTCGAAACCCGAATTAACCCGACCTGAAATGAACCCGACCTAAAGTCAACCCGAACCCGAATTAACTATTTTGACCCTACCTGAAATGAACCCGACCTTAAATGAACCCGACCCGAAATGAACCGACCTGAAACTGACCCGCACCCGACCCGAATCGAGTCAAAACAGAAAAACGACCTGAAATGACCTGTATCCGATTTGACCCGACCTGAAACTCATCTGATTACCTGTTTTTACATCCCTAAATACGAGCATGAAACAGGTGAACGAGATATGTCAAAACTTACATCATAAATTAACATATCAAACTTTATAAAATACTTTAAACATTATTTATAATGCATGAAAACGTATGAACACAACATAATACGGTGATTAAATCTAATTTATATTATTTTTTTCTTAATGCAAGTATCCAAAGTTGTCATTGCCAAACGGAAGCTCATTTCTAGTTGAATTTTCGACCAATTAGAAGCTTAACGTTTTGTTTGCTATAATATTAAAAAATATTAATATATCTATATTTTTATAGTTAAATATAAATAAAATAGAATTTAGATTTGTCCCTGCATTATCTTAAACGTCAAGTACCTTCAAGCTCCTCTCTTACTGCATATTAGCAAGTCAAACATTTTATAGATCACTTAGTTTGTAATCGAAGGTCGTGAATATCAAGTAAATAGAAGTTAACATTTCAAAATAATTAAGCTGCCTTGTTTTTAAAGTAACTTGGGCTTTGATATTCACATATTTAATTAACTATTTCGTGTATGTAGTAATGATTCAATATAAATTTAAAAAAAAAGTAATGATTCAATATTGATGATAATTTATATTTATTTCGCATCCATATTATGTTTTTATATATTTTATTTAACTTTTTTATAATTAAATTAAAGAAAAATATATTACATTATATTATATTCATGTTATAGTTTTATTTTTTAAAAACATTATAAATTTATATAATTTTTATATGATAATAATTTATTTTAATACTTACTATTACGGTGTAATTACTGTACAATTTTATCTAGTAGAAGATTATTAGGCTAATTGACACTGGCATATCTATTAACTTTATTAGCTTTGTCTATTAGAAGATTATTAGGCTAATTTCTTGGTATTATCCATGTGCAGTGCTTCTTGTAAATTGTATTTATGTGCATGCTTTTTCCATGAAAGCACAAGGCAGAGAATAAACTTCTTCTCATTCATCATTGTCTTTACACTTACATATATTTTTATAGCCGATGAAATATTGAGCATTTTTATAGGTTATAAGAATGTATTTCAATAATACAGAAATATCAAACAAACTCCAGTTTTCTCTCCAAAGTGTTTCTTTAAGAGTGTCGCCTCCGACCACGCCTTAACTTCATCGTCTGTTTTTTCTTTATTTTTCTTTTGTTTTTAGTTTGAAATAAAAATCTTCGTTATTTTGGATTTCTTATTTTCACACGTTTTTGTTGTATTTATCCGTCTGTCTCTACAACACGATTTTCATCTATCGTTATGGTAGTTCATGTAACAATCAACACTACAAACCCATTGAACATGAAAGATCGTCAGTATAGTATAGTTATATCTCATTTTGTAGTAGTTTGTCGATGTAATCAGAACCGTTAGTGGAACAATTTACAATGTTGATTTTCTCGATCTTCATTCCTACATCTATATAGCATTTAGATGGATTGTAACGACCTAAATTTTAGAATCCCAGGGCCGGTTTAACCCAAAGAGTGGTCTTCACGTTTAGGCCGAGAGTTTGGGCCATTGAGAGCCTTGTGGGCTTTTTTAAGGTTGTTGGGCTGGAGTTTTGGGTTTGTAATTGGGTTGGGAAGATGATGGGAGGGTAGTGTGGTAAATTCCTCTTTTTGAAGAAGGAAGGGAGGGTAGCTTTTATTTCTTTATAGAAAAGCAAAGGAATAAGCTCACGCTTGTCCTCTTTGCCTTCTACCTTCATCCACCCTCATCTTTTAGCTTCTACCCAAAAGAGAAAGGTTGGATCTTTGTGTTTTCTAGTGTGAATCCCAGATTTTAGGTTTGAGGCAAGTTGTTCAGCATCCAAGGATCTACATTTTGAGGTAAGATTCATCAAGTTTGGTGGAGGTTGGTAATGGTGGGTTTAGTGGAGGGGTTTGTAGAGAGATGGGTTAAGGGTGGTTTTAATCTTGTTTTACAACCCCAAGTGTAAGGGCTAGTTGGTTTTCCTTATTCTGCAAGGTTGTAATCTGTTTTACAACTTTCTTGTATAGTGAAAGAAGTAGGGAATTCTTCCAAGGAGCTTGGAAAAAAGAATGCTTGAAAAGTTTGGCTTAGAAGTTCCATTTCTAGCTTTTAATCAAGGTTAGTACACTACTAACTTCTATGCCTTCATGGGCATCATAAATTTGATTACTTTATTGCTTGATGTGATGTTTTGGTTGTATGGGTGTGTAGAGACCTTTAATGGCAAAATTCGGAATTCATGTTAATAACATGTAAAAATGGTAGTAAAACCACCTTAAACACTCTCATAAGATGTAGGACCGAGTTGTGAGGCTAACAGTTGTATTTGGGGGGGCTTGGGAAGCGATTTTCTGAGCCTAGAAAGCCATTTCTAAGCTTTGGTATCAGTACGCGAGGAGGTAGTATCGATACCCTAGTGTTTTGGGTTTAAGAACACTATTCCATTAAGATGAACAATGAAAGGGGTATCGATACAGTGTTTAACATGTACTGGTATATCTTGTAAAGAAGTATTGGTACGGGTCGACCCGTATCAATACGCTTAAGGCAAATGAAATTCCAGTAAGCTTATTTTGTTTTGGTGCGCATGGGTGTACAAGTACCTCAAGGGGTACCTTATAGGTACACTTGGACTAGTTTCGGTACCCACTGGGTAATATGCCCAAAAATTACGTTTTAAGTTTGAGGGACTTATAATTTAAGGACTTTGACCCAATGGGCTTCTAAGGTAGTATAATAAATAGTAAAATTGAGAAACTGAGATTTAAACCGCATAAACGAGCATAATGAGTAATAACATGGTAAAACCTTAAGTGACTTATTTGTAATAGCAACAACCATTGATTAATGGATCCAGATACTTAGTGAGAGAAAGAGTGTATTGCAACACCATGATTATAGATGTTGAATGTACATTCTCGATGCTATGTGTCACCGGGCCACATTTGATGATACTCGAGGAGAGTTGCCGAGTATGGGTGTACGTTCCCGAGGCTATGTGACATCGGGCCTCAATCTAGATTTGTTTGTATGATGCTTATGATTTATGTGTGAGACTTTATACATCCTTGTTGGTTGTTATCTTTTTAGGCAGCTAGAGGTAGCGCCAAATGTTATTATATTTCTATGATGTCATCTCTAGCTTCATGTTCATATTTATATATGCATGAAGCATGGTTGAGTGGAAGTGTATCAACTGAGCTTCATTATCTTAGAGTTCGGAATTGTTGTTTCCATTCACATGTTAGTAGGTTGATGTACATCGTTTGATCATCATCGGAGTAGGACTTCAGAACCAACTTGTGTTTGAGTACAGTACTTAGATTATATTAGGTTATGTATTCATAGGATCCTAAGTTGTATTGTAACTCTACTTTGGATTTCACATCATGAGTCGAATGCTTTCTATTATGTATTTTAAATGGAGCTCCCATGTAGCATTTTCAAACAATTATGTATAATGAAATATTTTAACTTGATGAATTTTATGAAAAATAGTGTGTTTGGGCTAAACTAGGTTTAAAATTTTATGTTAATGGTTTGGGCTTGAGGCCCAAATGTGGCATCTGGATTGATGGTGTTACACTTAGTGGTATCAAAGCCTAGGTTCAGTCGGTTCTATGAAGCCTCGGGGGTTTTCTAGAGTGGTGTATAGGTGTCTAGCGAATACGTTGCCCATAAGTCAAATTTGTACTTATTTAAGCTAAATATTTTAAGGTGTAACCTTATTTGTTTACTTGTACAAAATAGTAATCATTCCAAGGAAAGAACGAGATCGTCGGGAGAGTTGGGGCTTCCATGAGGGGAGCAAAGATGAGTATTATGTTCCCAACACGGAAGAGATATCGGAAGACGAGAGGGGCTGAGGGGCTAATTATTTCTCTCATCTGTATCAGGCCCTTCACAGGATTGTGAGGGCCATACCTAGGCCTTCGACTACCCCTTGTGAGGTACTAGTTGAGAGAGTGCATCACCATGGTGCCACAAATTTCCTTGGAATAGGAAAAGACAATCTGATTAAAGCAGATTAGTGGTTAAAGGACACCCGCTGGATCACGCGACACTTAAGGTTGGAACCTGAGGACAAGTTGGCATGTGTCTTTTCCCTATTGAATGGGAATGCTTAAGAATGGTGGGAGACCGTAGAGATGGGATGGTATCCTAACCAACCCTCATGGGATGGTTTTTTGGATGAGTTTGAGAAGAAGTATGTGGGTGAAGCCCACATTGATAGCTTGACTGGTTCACTCATTTGGTCCAATGTAACTAGTCAATCTTTGAATATGAACAAGAGTTCTTACAGTTGAGTAGGTATGCCCCAAAGTTGGTCGCTATTGAGAAGATGAGGTGCAAGAGTTTTGGAAAAGGTTTGAGGAAGGAAATTCAAACATACTTGATAGCTACCCCTACCAAAAGTGTTTTCAGAATTGACCGCTAGTGCTAAGTCTATCCAGCAAGTACAAGGTTTGACTTATAACCCGATTGTTGGGTATGAAGGTTCGAGTGGGAGGACTCAGAACTTCTCTAGCAACTTTCAATCTTATTCTGGGAGGAATAAAAATTAATAGAACCATGGTAGAGGATCTTTAAACAAGAATTCGAGATCAGACTGTAGGTCAAAATCAATTTGCCGTAGGAGGCCTTAATCATCGTCATAATGAGCTTGTAGGGCCCACAGAAGAGTGCAGGCTCACCAGTTCGTGATCAATATGGACATAAGCATAGAGGCTAATGTTGGGGGACGACAGAGTTTGCTATGGTTGTAGGTTACTGATCATTATCTTAAATATTGTCTGGAAGATACTGACATCACTCTGGTTCAGACTTAGAGGACCTCTTTTTCCAGCTCAGAGTGGTCGGGGCTTTGCTATAGGAGGAGCGAGCCATATGGCTGGACAACAGAGTGGGGGTATGATCCAGTCCACTTTGAGGGCACCAGCGAGGCAATATATAATTAAGTCTCAAGAGGACTTTAAGGCTACCGATGTTATCTCAGGTACGTTTACCTTATTTTTAGTCCCTATAATTGCTCTTGTAGATTCGGGATCTACCCATTTCTACATTCGTAGTGGAATATCCCAATAGAGAGGTATTCCTGCCAAAGACCTAGAGATAGAAGTATATATGACTAGTCTTTTGGGGTATGATGTTTTGGTAGGTAAGGTGTATTAGAGATGTCCGATTGAGGTTTAAGGTTTGATCTTTTTAGTTGATTTAGTGGTGTTACCATTTTAATAGTTTAATGTTATCCTAGGGATGGATTGGTTGTTTGAGCATGATGTGTGTTTGGGTTGTAGAGAAAAGAGTCTTAAGCTTCGTGGTTTGGATGGGGACAAATTGGAAGTGAAAGGTGAGAGAAATCCTTGCCTTTCTAACGTAGTGTCGGTCTTGGTGGCATAAAGGATGATCCAACAAGGTTATGAGGCCTTTTTGGTTTGCGTAGTTGATTCAAGGGTTGAAAGTCTAATTCTTGAGAGCCTTTGGACTGTTGGAGAGTTTTCTGATGTGTTTCTCGAAGAGTTACCCGAACTTTCTCCAAATCATGAGCTAAAGTTTTGAATAAATGTGATGTCAAGCACGACGCCGATGTCCATTGCTCCGTATCGTATGGCACCAACGAAGTTGAGAGAGTTAAAGAATAAGATTCAAGAGTTGTTGGAAAGAGGGTTCATCCGACCGAGCATATCACCTTTGGGGTGCACCGGTCTTGTTTGTCAAGAAGAAAGATGATACAATGAGGATGTGCATTAACTACTACCAGCTCAACAAAGTAACAGCGAAGAACGATTATCCCCTACCTAGAATAGATGACCTATTTGACCAATTGAGATGTGTCGTGTGTTCTTAAAGATCAACTTGAGGTCGTGTTACTATCAATTGAAGGTAGTTGAATAGGATGTTCATAAAACCGCTTTAGGACACAATATGGACATTATGAGTTCTTAGTAATGCCTTTTGGGCTTACCAATGCACCTATAGCTTTTATGGACCTGATGAACCAGATCATTCAGCCCTACATAGATCAATTTGTGGTGGTCTTCATTGATGATATCTTGGTTTATTTGAGCTTAGAGGAAGAGCATGACTATCATCTTCGTATTGTCCTTTAGACCTTGAAGGAAATACAACTTTTTGCCAAGTTCAGTAAGTGTGTATTTTGGCTCTCTAAGGTAGCATTTTTGGGCGTCATTATTGTAGCGGATAGGATTTGAGTCGATTCATAAAAGATCTAGACAGTAGTAGAGTGGAAACCAGCTAGGAATATCACAGAGGTCCATAGTTTTCTTGGATTTTCTAGATATTACTACCGTTTTGTCAAGGGCTTTTTTTATCATAGCGGCGCCTATGACCAAGTTGTTACATAAAGGAGTTCCATTTGAATAGAATGAGAGAAGACAACAAATCTTCAAGTAGTTGAAGGCTTACCTGGTAGAGGCTCCGATTCTAATGCAACCCGAGCCAGGAAAAGATTATGTTGTGTTTAGTGATGCTTCGTTAAATGAGCTTGGCTGTATGCTCATTCAAGAGGGTAAGGTGGTTGCTTACGCCTCGAGACACTTAAGCCTCATGAATAGAATTATCCTACGCATAATTTGGAGCTTGTGGTCATTATCTTCGCATTGAGGATTTGGTGTATAGAGAAAAGTGTTTTATCTACACCGATCATAAGAGCTTGAAGTACCTCTCACCCAAAAAGAGTTGAATTTGAGGCAAAAGATGATGTATTGAAATGTTAAAAGACTATGATTGCATTATAGAGTATCATCCCGGTAAAGCTAATGTGGTGGTCAATGATTTGAGCCAGAAGTCTATGTCAGATTTGAGAGTGACCCGTTTGAGGATTACCGAGGATGGTGGGTTATTAGCCGAGCTTCAAGTGGAGCCTACCTTAGTGCAAGAGATTAGGATAACACAAGTGTTGGATAAAGAGTTAGTGGCAAATATAGAGATTTACTAGAGATGCGAGACATTCGATTTCAAAGTGTGAGATGGTGGGATCCTGTACTTCAAAGGTCGGTTGTATGTCCCAGCCATAGAGGATTTGAGGGATCGTATGCTTTGTGAGGCACATCGAAGTCCGTTTACTATGCATCCAGTAGCAATAAGATGTACCAAGACCTTCATTCTTTTTATTTGTGGCATAGTATGAAAAGAGATGTATTTGAGTTTGTGACTAGATGCTTAGCTTGTCAACAAGATAAGGCCGAGCACCAAGTTCCTTCATGCTTGCTTTAGCCCATTCAGATTCCACAATAGAAGTGGGATCGAATGACCATGGATTTGTGACGGGTTTGCCTTAACTCAAAGGAAACATAATGCTATATGCGTAATAGTAGATCGGTTAACCAAGTCTACACATTTCTTTGTTGTGCATATGGATTTTACGCTTAAAAGGTTGGCACGATTGTATATCCAAGAGATCACGAGGTTGTATAGGGTTTCATCGTCAATCATATCGGATAGAGATCTCCGGTTCACAGTAAGGTTGTGGAAAAAGATACATGAGGCTTTGGATACCAAGTTGCATTTTAGTACAACTTTTCACCCTCAGACCGATGGTCAGTCTGAGCGAGTTATCCAGATCTTGGAGGATATGATTCGGTGTTGTGTCATTGGTTTCGAGAGGAGTTGGGAAGAGCAGTCATTGCTTGTTGAGTTTGCCCACAACAACATTTTCAATCGAGCATCAAGATGGCTCCTTTTGAGGCCTTGTATAGACGTAAGTGTATGACACGTTTGTGTTGGATCGAGCTTAAATGAGAGAAAGATTGTGGGGTCAGATTTGATCCGACAAACTGAGGAGAAGGTTCAGATAATCAAGGAAAGATTGTAAGCAACCTTTGATCGTCAAAAAACATATGCAGACCAAAAGCGTAAGCATATCGAGTATGAGGTTGGTGAAAAAGTAATCCGCTTTGGGTGGGAGAGCAAGTTGAGCCCGAGGTTTATCGGGCCGTACGAGATTCTTGAGAGGGTTGGACTCGTGGCTTAACGGTTAGCCTTGCCTCCGAAGATGGCACACATCTATTATGTGTTTCATGCGTCTATGTTGAGGTGCTACCGTTCCGACCTTTCGCATGTTATCCCACTTAAGGAGATTGAGATCAACACCGACTTGACCTACGTAGAAGAACCAATAAGAGTTTTGGACAAAGGAGTCAAGGAGTTGCGCAATAAGTGTATACCTCTAGTAAAGATGTTATGGGGGAACCACAGAGTCGAGGCTACATGTGGGGCCGAGGAGGATATGATGATGTTGTATCCGCATCTGTTTCCATCAGGTAAATTTCGAGGATGAAATTTTCTTTAAAGAGGGGAGAGTTGTAAGTCGAATGTTTTATATTATGTATTTTAAATGGAGCTCTCATGTAACGTTTTCAAATACTTATTTATGTTGAACTATTTAAACTTGATGGATTTTATGAAAATGAGTGTGTTTAGGCTAAACTAGGTTGAAAATTTTATGTTAATAACTTAGGCTTGGGACTCAAATGCGACATTCGGATTGAGGATGTTACATAGATTGAGACAATAAAATTTTGATGATGGTTGTTGAGTTTCTGTGTAAGATGGAGAATGTATTTAGGTGATGGTTTTGTTCTCTCTTTTTTATCATGCCCTTTAGATTTACATGTTTTAATTTTCTTTTTCATGAGTTTTCCAGTGAATTTAGTTTCTAAGTTCCGTTTCTGATTAACGTGCGTTGCTTTTATTATATTTTTTATTCTAATCAAACCTAGTTTCTTGTTTTTGTTAAAAAAATGTATTTAAATACAATAAATGAAAATTCAAAGGCTTAGCTAATTATTGTTTTGGGCTTTTTATATACTTATGAAGTCAGATGGTTTGTTGAGGAGTTAAATGAAGAAACCGAGAGTGTAAGTTGTATGTTGTATGTCTAACATAATTCACTCAAGACAGTTCAAGTCAAAATTCCCACATGGCACCTTATATTAAATAAACACTTGAATATTTATTTCCCCATGCTAGTTGTTTTCCATGTTCCAAAGCTTGTCAAACCAAATAAAATAATTAAGAAGAAAAACAGCTTTGATTAATGTAAGCTTAATTTGTCTTCAAAGTTGTCAACATGGAATATCTTTCTAAATTTTGCCTTCAAATTGGACCACACTCATCAATTCCATTGAAATAACAAGTCCAATTGTTTGAGCTGTTGATATTCTACTTTATATTATCAAATTTCCACCCTTCCATTCTCCAATGTCACATGATCCTTAATTTTTCAATTCTATGGTGATCAAAGTAAATTAATTTTAGTTCTATTTGCTTATCTATTTTGTCAGGTTGCATGTTCGCTGGACACTTATTTTGAACGTATTTGCTGAGAAAAAAATCTCACATTACTATTTATTTATAAGATCCGTTGCTTGATCACCGAATGATTTTATCATTAAATTTTCTTACATATCAATGAATATTTTTAAAATTATCAAGTAAACTAATAAAATTAAATTAAATTTTTTGTTTAAATAATTCGGATCAAATATTACGAAAGTCATTAAATTAGAATCTTAACTATAAAATTTTTCAACTAAAATTTCGATCATTCTTTGATAATATCTTATAACCAAATTTGAGTAACTTATCATTATCTAACTCCTTTATTGATTATACTGCTGTTATATGTATGTATATAAGTACGCATGTTCTTCAAAAAAAAAATATATGTATATATTTCGCGTCTTAAAAATAGACAGCGTAATTTACAATAGAAATTTAGATGTTGGCAGTAAAATTTAAAATAAGTTTTAGATGAGTCGTTGTTAACATAATTAATAAAAAGTTTTGAGTTGAATCCAACAAATGGTCCCAATAAAACAACGGATAATGTTCATTTTATAAGGCTCGGGTTCAGTCACTTTATTTGCAAGGAGTGTATAGTCAAGGGTTAAAAATATCTATGAACATATGCTACATTCTAATCACCTTAAGAATATTCAAAAAAAAATATAAGTTTAAATATACTTATGGATAATTTAAATATTATAATTTATCTACGCTTAAAAAAATTAAATGTGTCATCTGAATTGAAATTTACGCCAATTAAATGGATAATTTAAAAAAATTAACTGTACAAGTTAGTTTGGTGTTGGTTGCTTTGTTAGTTAGTTTGTTAGTTAACTAATTCTTGTTAGTTAGTAGATCCTTTCTTGTATATAAACCTGATGTAAGTGTAAATTAATTAATTGAGAATGGATCGAATCTTTCCATATTATTCTCTTAACATGGTATCCCGAGCCCAGGTTCTTTTTCGGTTATTTGCCTTGTTTTGGGGCTTGTTTTTTCCTTTCAAGCCTTGGTTCGTTTCCAAAAATCACAATCGTTCTCAGAATAATCTAGAGTTTTCCCTCTCTTTTTTTCGGCCGTCTCCATGCCGCCATCGGAGGTTTCAACCATTGATTTCAACCATCAGCTTTACCTTTATCCGTCTGACACTCCTGAATCAGTTCTTGTTTCGCATCACCTTTTCGGCATTGAAAACTACAACATTTGGAGTAAATCTTTGCGAATCCCTCTTCTCGCAAAGAATAAGCTTGGATTCATCGATGGCGGCTGCCGTCGGGAAGATTTCACGGGCCCGATGGAATCTCAATGGGATTGTTGCAATGCCATCGTTCTCTCGTGGATACTCAATTCAGTGAGCAAAGAGTTGTCCGCGGTATCGTATTCGCTTCCAGTGCTGCATTCGTCTGGGAATTCTTCGACAAGATCGATGGATCTCGTGTCTTCTTCCTTCATTGAGAAATTACTACATTGGTTCAAGGTGATTCCTCCATCTTTGCCTATTTTACTCGTTTGAAGTTATTGTGGGATGAATTTAGTGCCCTAGTCCCTTTCTCGACATGTGAGTGTGAAGCATCTCAAGAAAATCACAAGCATGTTCTTCAACAAAGGTTATTCCAATTCCTGATGGGATTGAATGATACTTATCATGTTGTTCGATGTCAAATACTCTTGATGAAGCCACTTCTGACGGTTAATCAGGTGTATTCGATGTAAATACAAGAGGAGACTCAAAGGATTCATCTGTCCAGTCCTTCACCATTCTCGGTTTCTACGGTGATGTAAATAAAATTATGGTTCTTATTCGTGACGCCGCTTCACTGGTGTGTGCGGCCATTGTAAAGTCAAAGGACACAAAAAGGAAAACTGCTATCGCCTCATAGGGTTTCCTTTCAATTTCAAGTTCACAAAGAGGAAGGATCTACAGGCCGCTCTTGCTACGAGTGATGATCATATGAACATTTCTTCAACTCTTCCTACTTCTCCAGCTTTCTCACATCCACAGGTGGTTCCACAATTGTCTCCGGAGTAGTATACCCAGCTTCTTACGTTGTTACAAAAGGATCCTCTTATGCCTCCTTCAGAATTTACAATTAACATATCAGGTAATGTTTCCTCTTATGAGTCTGGGCACAATACTCACACTTGGATACTGGACACTGGTGCCACTAACCATGTATCTTGTGACTTCCACTGTCTGATAAATCTTGTTCTATGTGCACTGAATTCACGGTTTGTCCGTCTTCCAAATGGTAAAACAATTTCTATAACCCATACTGGGCTCCATTATTCTCAATAATGAACATAAGATCCATGATATTTTGTTTGTTCCAGATTTTCATTATAATCTACTTTCTGTCTCCAAACTCACCTTTGACCTTAATTATGTTGTTTTTTTCTACCCTCATTTTTGTATTCTCCAGGATCTCTCCAATGGAAAGGTGAGGAGGATTGATAAGGAGGTTCGTGGCTTGTACCTGCTTGAGGTTTCAGTTTCTTCTGCTTCCAGTTTTGTCTCATCTCAGGTTCTTCTTGTTCCCGAGTTAACTCCTTCTTTTGATTTTTGTTCTTCTGTTGCATGTCAATCTTCTATTGGTTGTACCAAGCTTTGGCATGCTCGTTTGGGCCATGCCACTATCAATGAAATGCACAAATTACCCATGTTTTCTGACATAAAATTTCATACTGATAGTGTTCATATTTGTTCTATTTGCCCACTTGCAAAACAGTCTAGAATACCATTTCCCTTAAGTGACTCTAAAGCACAAAAGCCTTTTGAATGGGTTCACATGGATCTGTGGGGACCTTATAGGATTTCTACACACTTAAGACATAGATACTTTCTTACTCTTGTGGATGATTTTAGTTGTATGACATGGGTTTACTTGTTGAAGTTAAAGTCTGGCACAGTCATCTTTCTTAAAAAATTTCTTGCCATGGTTAAAACTCACTTCTCTTCTTCTGTGTTAACATTGTGTAGTGACAATGGTTCAGAGTTTTTCAACACTGAGTGTTCCATCTTTTTTTTCTTCTCTTAGCATTCTTCGTCAAAGTAGTTGCACTCACACCCCACAACAAAATAGGGTGGTTGAGCACAAGCATAGGCACCTTCTTGAACTGGCTTGAGCACTTCGTTTTCATTCCAAAGTGCCTATCAAATTCTGGGGACAATGCATTTCCACGGCTTGTTATTTGATAAATTGTTTACCTTCTTCTATCCTTAATTGGAGAACACCCTTTGAACTATTATTCAATAAACAACCTGTTATCACCCATTTAAGAGTTTTTGGATGTCTTGCCTATGCCACTAAACTAAATCATGAAATTTTTTTCCCTCGAGCTATACCTTCTATTTTCATGGGCTATTCCAGTTCTAAAAAAGGTTATGTTCTTTTTAACCTTGCCATTAAATTTTTTTTTTGTCAGTCGTGATATTCATTTTCATGAGACCTTATTTCCTTTCTCTCTTTCCACAGATTCTGTCACCTCTTTTTTTCCTTCACAACTCTTGGTGCCTGATTCTGATTTTCTTGTTCTTGACCCTTTTCATTCACCTTCTTGTCAAATTCCAGTTGCTTCAACGAGTAATCCCAGTCAGACTTTTCCTCAATCTACCACAGATCCTCCAATTTCTTCTCCTCCATCCATCATAGATCCTCTTATTTCTCCCTCTCATCCTCCTACAAATTTTATTGTTTTCCCTCCTTATTTGTCTTCAGACTTGCCTTTACAGTCTTCTAGTTCTTTTTCACATCCTTCTAGCTCTCTTCTACAATCTCCTGTTTTTCGAAAGTCTTCTCGAGTTTCTCAACCTCCAGCATGGTTACATGATTTTGTTAATCCCTACCAATCTTCAGTATCTCTTCTTTCACGAAAGTATCATCTTTCCAACTATATTACTTATTCTCATTTACCACATCACACCAAAGCTTTTCTTTCTTCCACTTCCACCATCATTGAACCAACTTCTTATTCAGAAGCTATTAAAGACCCTTCGTGGATTCATGTTATGAAGGAGGAAATATCAGCTTTGGAATCAAATGATACGTGGTCAGTAGTTCCCTTGCCCCCTGACAAGTCTCCCATTAGATCCAAATGGGTTTTTCGCGTTAAATACAAGGCTTGTGGTGTTGTTGAAAGATATAAAGCACACCTTGTTGCGAAAGTCTACACTCAAAGGGAGGGTATTGACTATGATGACACCTTTTTTCCTTGTAGCCAAGATGGTCATTGTTAGGACTATTCTTTCCCTTGCCACAATGTATAATTGGCCTCTCCACCAAGCGAATGTCCATAATACTTTTTTGCAAGGCAATCTTCATGAAAAAGTATATATGCAATTGCCTGAAGGATTTTGCAGCTAGGGGGAGAATATGGTTTGTCGGATGCAAAAGTCCTTGTATGGACTCAAACAGGCTTCTAGACAATGGAATTTAAGATTGATAGAGACTTTGCTAGTTGATGGTTACAAGTAGACTAGATATGATTATTCTTTTTTTACCAAGAAGCAAAGAGACAAGTTGGTAGTAATGTTCATCTATGTGGATGATTTGATGATTACTAGATATGACAGTGAGTTAATTGATGAGCTCAAGGGAATTTTGAATTACAGTTTCAAAATGAAGGATCTCGGGGACTTGAAATATTTTCTTGGATTGGAAATTTTAAGATCGAATGAAGGAATATTGATCAATAAAAGAAAATATGCTTTAGAAGTTATTGAAAGCACATGGTTAGGAGCATCGAAACCAGCAGCATCACCCTTGGAACAGAACTTGAAGCTTACCACAGTCGAGTTTGATGAGGGTCTGTAACATGATTCTGAAGATAAGATGTTGGAAGATAAATCAACTTATCAAAGGTTGATAGGGAGACTGGTCTACTTAACTCATACAAGACTTGACATTACTTTTGCTATTCAACATCTAAGTCAGTTCATGCACAGTCCCAAGAAATCACACCTTGAAGCAGCCCTTAGGGTGGTGCGATATGTGAAGAACAATCCAGGGCAAGGTATCTTGTTAAAGGCTTCTAATAATGGTCAGGTTGTGGCATATTGTGATTCGGACTGGGCATCCTGCCCATGTCTAGAAATTCAATTACTGGTGACTTGACATTACTTTTGTTGTTCAACATCTAAGTCAGTTCATGCACAGTCCCAAGAGATCACACCTTGAAGCAGCCCTTAGGGTGGTGCCATATGTGAAGAATAATCCAGGGCAAGGTATCTTGTTAAAGGCTTCTAATAATGGTCAGCTTGTGGCATATTGTGATTCGGACTGGGCATCCTGCCCATGTCTAGAAAGTCAATTACTGGTGACTTGACATTACTTTTGTTGTTCAACATCTAAGTCAGTTCATGCACAGTCCCAAGAGATCACACCATGTCTAGAAAGTCAATTACTGTCGGGTGGTAATTGTTTTTTGTTGACCAGGGGTGGTAATTGTTATGTACTGTCGGGAACTTTGATTTGATGGCTATGATGATGTCAACTACTTTTTAATTAAGATAATGTTTTTGATTTGTAAAAATATAATAAATCATTAATCCTCTTTTTATTAATCAAACAACAATACTAACTAAATTAAAATCAATTAATTGAACCAACAATTAGTTGGTTGAGTGGAATGAGATGTTCGAACTTTTAGGGTTTGAATTTTATTGTTGTGTATGAAAAAAAATTAGGTTCAAAAGGTCGCTCTTGTATTAGACCTTTGCAAGACGGATCATGATTTGGAACTGTAAATTATTAATTACATATATTTTTTAAAAGTAGTACATAATGTCATGTTTCAATAGTTAATATTTTACTCATATTTTATAGTTTTAAAATGGTTTGTTTGTTGTCAGTAAAATTAAATGTATAATTTATGTTTGTAATTTTAGAGACTTAATGTAGAGTATTTATTTTAATGTATTAAGTTTAATTTATTTTTTGGGTATGAGGATTAACCAAAAACCGCGGGAACCCGTAAAAGATGAGTATGAGAAAGAAAAAAATACTCAAAACGTTTAATGAAAATTCCCCGAAACCACACCCGTAGGTACCACCCCTAGGCAGGATTTGCAATTTGTGTTATTTTTTTTATAAAATGTTTATTGTGTGTACTTATTTTTTTTGTCCTTAAATAAGAGGATATTAAATATATATAAACATGATAAAAAAAAAATTGAACATAATGTGAACATGTTAAATCGTTAATTCCAGATAATGATTATTGATTGTCCGATCTTCACTTGAGATAATATATAATCACTTTGAAACCTATTTATCAAACTAAAACCGCTTGATCGAAAACATCTTGATAATTTGATTCAATTACATGATGCGTAAATACAACAGTTTAGCAGATGGCCTCGCAAAATCTAATATGCAGAAACCGAGTAAGTACAAAATCTTGGTAATTGTTATCTATGTACTGTCGGAAACTTTGATTTGTTGGCTATGATGATGTCAACTACTTTTTAATTAAGATAATAGTTTTTGATTTGTAAAAATATAAATAAATCATTAATCCTCTTTTTATTAATCAAACAACAATACTAACAGAGTTAAAATCAATTAACTGAACCAACTATCAGTTGGTAGAGTAGGATGAGGTGCTAAAACTTTTAAATAATATTAGGGTTTGAATTCTAATGTTTTGAATGAAAAAAAAACTAAATTCGGAGGGTCGCTCTTGTATTGGACCTTTACAAGACTCGATTCGAATTAGTTAGCTAATGAATTAGATAACGATAGTTAAAATAACAATTAATTGAAAATTTAAGATGTTTCATTTAAAAATACATTTACTATTGACATTAATTTAACAAACATATGATGTCCAAATATAAATATCTACTTGCTCAGCTAATAATGACAGAAAATCCAATACTTAATTGCCAGACTTATTTCGATCTAAGGGTTAATATGGCAGACATGTAAAGGAAATAAAAAACAAAAGTAAATAGAAAAAGAAATGAAACTAAGATTAAGTTGGGAATCTTGGTTGAAATTAGTTAAAGAAAAGAAGAAATATCTATTACAAGATCTTCAAGAGAAAAGAAATAGTATGCTATCTACTAAGGTTCTCCTTTTTTATCATTAATCAAATCACCATTAACATCCAAACAAAAAGCCTTTTTTTATGCTTGGGGTGTTGTCCTTGAATTATACTAACATTATTCTAAATTTAGGTGTGTTCAACATTGAACCCATTACTTGGAGCTTGAATTGCTGTGTTTGTGAGATGAGAGTATAGCATCAATGGCTTCCCTAACTTGAGAAATATCAGGAGCTTTCCCACCTTGAAGTGGCCAGAATTCATCTGTCGCCAGCACCTTCACTTGCAACTGAAGAAACTTGACATAGCTGATTGCTTTCTCCAGCATGGTAACCAGATCAACCTGTGAAATAAACATATAATTTCCAGGTTTTACCAAATTGCAGATATCAGTTTCAGTAGTAATAATTGGTGCTTACCTTGGAGCCATTAGGTACCAGTTCTTGTAGTATCTTCAACCGCTCACTGATCCTCTCACGTCGATTCTGGATATCAAAACAATATCTCCATGTTAATTTTCTTTCTTGATCTTACTAAACTTCACTATCAAAATTGAAAAAGCCAGCACACCTTGGCTGCAATACTTTGGGGGTCCTTTGATAGGCCGGACTTAGTTTTCGCCTTCTTAGCTTCGTTGCTGCATTGTTTCTTCAAAGCTTGATTGCTGTCTCCCTATAAAACACCAATTACATGTAAAATCAGTGGCTATCTTATATGAATTGACTATTGATTACTACTTGGATTGAATGGAAAAGGACGGTACCGTATTCGGACGCTTGACGCAGGCTGCTTCGGGTGATCGTAACTCCAGGGTACTATCAGCAACCACTGCTACTTCAGAGTACAACCAATCTCCCTTGTTTTGTTTTGCTATGGAACTTAATTTGCTAGCAGTTTCAAAGCAGCTAAAATCTTCCACCGGACGAGGATCGGCACCGCTCTTCGTATTCATCGGACTCCATTCATAATTCTGATTCAGACTGCCTTCCCAGATCGAGTAATCTTCACCACTGGTTTTCGAGTAAGTACTTTGCAGAGGCTTTTCATTTTGCTCAAAGCTAAGAAGAGACCCATAATTAGTCCCATGAACAGAGCCATCATACACCGAACCTTTGAAGTTTATCAAAGAATGAACTTCCTCGGGTGGCTGGAACAGATAACCGTCGGAATCCGCACTGCCCGGAGAGGAAAAAGACGAAGAACCAGTCATCGGAAAATTCTTGACAGTCCCACCAGGCTTTTCCAAGTCACCTCCTTGATCAGATTTGTAAGGCTCAGAGGATGGAAGTGAGCAGATAGGGTCCTTGGCAAGTGCCATTAAGAGAGTGAAACAATGGGATTGAACTTGAAAGACAACTCCCCTACAAGCCCTGTATATATTTATAGATGTAGAGATTAAATATTAAATTGCAAGTAAAGATGGGATTGAAAATACTTTGTTTATCTTTTTCCATATCGGAACAAGAATGCTAAATATCGGTGTTATTGCATAGATGTAATATATATAATATGATTGCATCGGGATTGTTAGCTGGCAGAAGGTTGATCGAAGAAGATTAAAGGAAAACAAAGAGAAGAAGGCCGAAAGCAGCATAAGGGTCGGCGGATTTTTCTCCATCCTCACGTCTCTCAGATTCCCATGTTTTGTTACTTCACACACAGTATGATGAAAAGTTTGGGCGTATAGGCTGCTTCCTACGCTCTTTCCTTCTACTTCGGCATGTGAGTTTTCTACTGTTTTCATGCTTCATGCTGGCTTGTAAGTTGTAACTCAGCTATTCCTACCACGTGACACTTCCATTGATTATTTGGGGTTCGAATATATGTAGCTGAAGCAGTAACGAAACTAGAATTAAAGGCGTAAATTCTTTAACCATGATGACTTGAACTTGTTTAATATGATTGAGAATGAAAATTAAAGGCTTTGACACCATCAACTAATGAAGGGGAGGTTTTATTTATTGGAATAAGGCAGAAACATATGGTGGAGTTAATGAGATGCAGGAAGGTTAATTTAATCAGTTAAATCTTTTGGGAATCCAATGAAAATCATCCTCCACATGTTTTTGGTTGGAAGATGCAGAAAGCTGGCCCTTGGGAAAAACACCAATTCCATGCTTTTAGGAGAATTGTTTGCTTCTCCTTATACCATGATGTCTTCTTAATATTATCCACAAGAAATTGGCTAAAAGATTATTTAAGTAAATTACGATTTGCATGGAAACAACTTACGTTATTGTGACATGACTGTCTCAAAACTAGTTGGCCTATTAATTCCACACTTTTAATTTCTAGACAACTTCATCTAGATCTGATTCACTACTATCATCACAAAACTAGTTGGTGTGCCGTTGGCCTGTATAGACAATCCTACTTTTGTTTAACATTTGCAAGAAATGTCCGCTTAAGCTACATAGTATTTGAGTTATTGGTGCATTTTAATGAAAATTTGCTAATTCAACTTATACTAAAATAATGCTCTTTGCTACTACATAACTTGCTTGATATAATTTTTTTATTAATACAGTATTGATAGAATAGAAATTCTTTATCCTTTTTTTGTGTCTTTCTTCATGCTCCACTTTAAAAAATTAGATTCTATAACACCCCTAGTTTAGTAAAAAAGAAAGAAAAAGAGTTGAATTACTAGTTGTAGGGTTCAAACCAACAACCTATGGCTTATATGCCACATGCCAAGCCAATTGTGCTTAGAAGCTTTTGGTCATTAACTACACTGGGTTTGTTTTAAACCATAATGTGTTAGTATTCTAAAAAATATTTAAAATTGATTGTGACCTTCCGCCTACCATTATTGAATGCATTTTGAATATGAAAACCAAGTGAGAGATTCCAGAATTCTCTAGTCTCCCCCAACCACCACCGTTCAACATTCTCGATCTCCCTCACCATTGCTCCGTGGCTGTCACCGCCACGTCACCGTCAGAGTGAGTGTCGTCCCATCCCGATCAAACCCCGACCACCACTCGCCCTATCTCCCCGCCATTCGTCGTCAAAAACGGTTTAAAGGTTCGAATAATAAACTTTTTTCGCCTCCCCTTTTTGTCATCATTTTCGGCCATCACGAACGTTCGATCAAGGTAAGGAGGTGTTGGTTGAACTCCCCGTACCAAGGTGAGTAAAACCCATCTCACCCTTTGTGCAACTGATCGTAGTTCGGGCTTCACCGACGTTCGACCATTTGGTAAGTTTAGGTAAATTTCATATGATTTTTGGCCTTCTTCCTAATAATTTTTGTTGTGGGTTAGTGATCTAGTGAAAAATCTGGGGAAAACTGCATTTTGGGTGTTTTCCGGCCGTCTAAGGCCGCGCGTGGAACACACGTGCCGTCCAAGGTGATTTTTGGTCTTAAATCGATCTCCCTTGGACGGTGGCCCAGATGAACCGATCTTAAATTGGTCTCCCTTTGAACCGAACTGAGTTAAAATGACTCGACCCAAACTTTCCTGAACGACCCGTCCGAGTCAACTAAGTGAGTCAATCCGTATGAGTCCACTCAATGAGTTAACCGTCTAAGTCAACTCAGTGAGTGGTTTTTTCGGGAGAAACTACGTTTTGGGTGTTTATTCAGACGTCTAGGCCGCGCGTGGAACACACGCGCCGTCCAAGGTGATATCCGGCCGCCTTGGACGGTGGCCCATATCAACTGACCTTAAATCGGTCTCCCTTTGAGAAGAACTGGCTTAAACCAACTCGACCCAAACTCGCCTGACCGGCCCGTTTGACCCGACCCGTCTCACCGACTCGTCCGAGTCAACTAAGTGAGTCAACCCGTTTGAGTCCACTCAATGAGTTAAACCCGTCTAAGTCAACTTAGTGAGTCAACCCGTCTGAGTCAACTTAGTGAGTCAACTCAATAAGTCAACTCGCCCGAGTCAACCTAGTTGATATTTGACTAGTTGACCGCTAATGTTAGCGTTGACCGATGACGTTAGCATTGACAGTTGACCTGCCCGTTGATCGTTGGCTTTGACCAAAAAGTTAAGTTTTTCTAAAAACTCTTATTTTATGTTTTTCGACGTCTTGAGTTTGTTTTTGAAGCTCATTCCATGAAATTCTAACTCGAAAGCCTCTGAATCTGACCTTGAACCTGAACATGCTTTTGTATTTAATTATTTAGTTAAGAGCAATGTGAGTTAGGATTGAATTTGGAATTTGTGTAATTGAAGGTATTCATAGTTCCTTGTATACGAGATGTTAGGGACGTCGAATTTAGGTTTGAGAGTGATTGAAAGGAGTAGCATGGATTGACTGGTGTAGCTTAGAGTTCAGGTAATACATTAATATCTCTTGCATGCTTTATGGAACATGTTGGTATTCAGTTAAAGTATGCATGATTATGATTAAGTGTACTTACAACTCTGCTCGAGTCAAATCGATTATGAAATAAAAGAATGGTAATTTGGATAAGATCGAATTATTTGAAAGAGAAGTTTAATAGACCGAAGAGATCCTAAGTTCAGTAAATGATTAATAAGACAATTTAATCTCCCATTCCGATTAATAGTGTTAAAGGATTTGATATCTAAAACATTTCTTTAAAAAATAACAATAATACCCTTGAGACGTATGAATGACTATAATACCCCTAACAAAGGAATTGACCTAGAATTTATACTTGATTTGATAAAATATTTACTTCGTCTAAAATCCTTGATCTATTGGGAAAGACTTCAATATCAAGATGCAAATATGTGTGACAACAAAACCCTTGGATTTTCCTCGAACTCTGGGTAAACACCTAAAGATAATTTACTGGTAGTTCTTCGTATTCTTAACTGATCTAAATGTCAGTAAAGAATGAATTGATTGGAATGATTGAAACCATCTTTAAGACTTGGTATAAGAAATACCAATTTAGCCAAACGAATGTAATGACTGAAAAATCCTTGGACACAGAACATATGAAATTAACCAAAATGACGGTTATACCCTCAAGTTCTGAAATGAATGAATTGTTTGGTTGGACTGAAAGTATCAGAATGGCTAAAAATCTATCGAGCACTTAAATGAATGAGATACCCTCGTGTCTTGAGATAAGTGAAAGATTTTAAAATCTCAAAAATTACGGTAATGCTCCAATAACTATAATGCCCACATGTATTTGAAGCTTGACATGTGAAGGTCAGTCATTCCTGATACTCTGGCAATAATAGAAGAATATTGTATAAATATGTGCTTGACCATTCGGGGCTCGTTCATGTTGAGTAGTGTCGGTGATCTGTTCAACTATACTATGCAAACGGTATAATTCTTGAAGAAGCATAAATTGTATCAATCCGGGTACTTGGTAAGTACCACGATGTTGAGATTTGATTAATTCAATTGGACTTTGGAGGACAGGTAAACTATTAGATGTAGTGGATACCGCTAATAATCGTTCTACCCTTTGGGGTTAAATTACCCCATGGCCTTGGAAGTCAAATGACTAAAATGCCTTTACTGGACAAAATGATCAGAACATTCATGATATATTTGATATCTTGAATGATGGTATCGTATCAATTTCCGAATGCCTAGTTGGTGACGTTGGTTCCCAAGCCCCTTTTAATAGGGACCTCATTTCTGAAATCAGTTTAGAATTGTCAGAAGTTTAGTGTTTCATCTTTCCTTTTGTAAATACCAAGTATCTCTGAGAAATAAATTATTCCATCTAGTGTGTTCCAAGTGCACATGAATATTCTATCCGTTTTGTACCCAAGATTGTCTCCTGATTAGAATCATGACTTTATCTATCTGAAATATAGCTTTGTATCTGATTTGAAAAACATGCTCTCTAGTTACTATTTCACTGAAAATTATGGTTTGTTTTGTACCTACTACTACCACTGCGTACTACTGGTTAATGTTATTATTGTTCTCATTGCCTAGTCTATTACTGGGTACTTGGGATAGAGTGTGCAGCTACCACATGTTCAGCCTTGATCTGGCTGGTAACTCTTACCGTTTCAAGTTCCTACACTTCGGCTAGGGTGATTCCTACCGTTTAGGTTTCTATACTTCGGCTAGGATAATTCCTACAGGACCTAAGGAATCCCCTTAGGATGGCACTTACGCCCAATGAGCCTGGGTTAATGCTCCCCTCATAATGCAGTTACGGGGAACTACATACAAGAGTTTGGTTGAAGGGTAGATGGGAAATTTAAAATAAACTTTACTGCTACTATTACGTGTCTGTGAAATAAAATGTTCACTGCACTATTACATTGTATGTGTTAACTTTGCAATGTTCGAACACACACTAAACTCTTTGGTTCAACTTCCGTAATCTATTTTCTCTTCCGATTCTCCGGCCGATATGCTTCTCATCTAATACTCAATGATTGAATAAAGAAAATTTTTCTTATCTTTAAATATATCACTTCACTAAAATATCGAATTCATATTTGGAGTCTGTTGTTGCCCAGAACATCATGACAATGATATGCTTGCCATGTACCTGCATGTGCTTACAGTATCATTGGTAGTTCTCTATTGCTAACCTTTCCCAAGCTCATGTTGTTTTTACCATCGCAGGTTAGAAGAAATCTATCATGGTATAGTGACCAACATTAGTGTTTGGAGTTCCCTTGGCATTGCTTTTGGAGTACGGTACTAGTACAGTTAGTGGGCATGTATGTCGCGTATTGTTTTATGTTAGTGTCTGTAATATATTTTCTGAACTACTATATATGATTAAATAATTTTTTGAAATGGTATATTAAACATAAGTTTGTTTTACAATTTTTAATGTTTTTAAATAAAAACATTTTTATGTGGATTTTTTCTATGGGTCGCTCTTGTGACCCTAATGTGACCTCCTAGAATTCGATGTAACGCATTGGTGGGTCTAGGGGGTTACATTTAGTGGTATCATAGCTTAGAGTTGCATCTTTCTGGGTAGATCAACCTATCGTCTGTCATAGGGTGTTTGGTCTGTGCATGCCCCTAGATCTTAACTGTACTCCACCAAGCCAGGTTTTGATGTCAAATCATTTCCTGTAATAAGTACACCTAACCATTCTGTCCATAATAGCTCGATTTGTACTGGCAAGGAATGTTGGTAACGTTTTTCTATGATGTGGATTAACATGATGAATTTGAATATGGATAAAGAACCTGAGATGGTTAATGCATGTGAAATTAAAGATATGATTCAGATTGAGAATAAATGTTTGATTATGTGAGGTAACTGATATAAGATTACATGTAAGGATGTTCGGTGATAATGATTATGTTTGAAAATATTCTGATGGAAATTTGATAAATGTATTATGAATTTAAAAGAAAGATGTCCGTGAACATGAAGAAAGTGTAAATTCTGTGGTGACTCCATTGTACACGAAGGAAACAGTTGCCTAAATATTACGTTGAAGGTAAATGACATCCGTTTAAAACCTTGGTTATGTTTGATCGAATTGAAGAAATACATTTTGGGGAAAAAGTGGCACGGTGTATCGTCATATGTATCCTAATGTTTGAAATATGATGTTTGCATCTTGATTTTGGAAGGCCCTATTGGAGGCCTAGGGTACTCATTTGAACTACAGTTACAGTTCTTCATCCGTAAATTGATGAACAACTGAATAGAGTAATTCAAATTCACGAGGAGATATTTCAAAGTCTTATGATTGACTTTTGTGGTATTTGGGAACGTTTCTTATCCTTGACTGAGACTGTTTATAATAAAAGGTATGAGACAAGTGTTTGGTTGGCACTATGTGAAGTTCAGTACAGATTCAAATACTGTATTATGATTTGTTGGTCTGAGATGTATGATGGGATAAATGTGAGTCCAAAGACAACCCGAGTGATTGAGAACACTACCAGATTCATCTGTGATCGTCTGAGAGTCCCGAGAACTAAGGATACTCTTATGGATAAGTTTCAGTCCAAGATTGGATAAAATAACAGTTTCTGCATTTCTCCAACTCTGATAAATTTTGAGGACGAAATTTCTTTTAGGGGGAGAGTTCTAACACCCTTAGTGTAGTAAAAAAAAAAGAAAGAAAAATGGTTGGATTGCTGGTTGTGGGGTTTGAACCCATAACCTGTGGCTTATATGCCACATGCCTAGCCAATTGAGCAATATAAGATCTTGGTCATCAATTGCACTAGGTTTATTTTAAACCATAACATGTAAGTATTCTGAAAAATATTTAAAATTAATTGTGACCTTCCACTTACCATTTTTGAATGCCTTTCGAATATGGAAACCGAGTGAGAGATTCCAAAATTCTCTCAAGTTTCCCCCAACCACCACAATTCAATATTCTCGATCTCCCTCGCCGCTGCTCCATGGTCGTCACTGCCACCGTCGGAGTGATCACTGTCCCGTCTCAATCAAACCCCAGCCACCACTCGCCCTACCTCCCCACCATTCGTCGTCGAGAACGGTTTAAAGGTTAGTCTAGTAACGTTTGTTTGCCTCCCCTATTTGTCATTGTTTTCGGCCATCATGATCGTCCGATCGAGGTTAGGAGGTGTTAGTTGAACTCCTCGTTCCATGGTGAGTAAAACCTATCTCACATTTCGTGCAATCTATGGAACATATTGGTAGTTGGTTAATGCATGAGCAATATGGTTGGTCATTTGTTTACCGTCGATTATTTTAAATTTGTACTGTTTACGGTAAAATGATAATAAACTGGTCAATACCGAATGACTCAAATCAGGAATTGATGACCGATAAAAAACCAAGTTCTGTGAATAATTGATAAAGTATTTCATCTCTAAACTTTCAATTCAGAGTATTTATTAATAAAAGATCTAATGCCTGGAATATATGGATGAGAAATGACAAAAATACCCTTGAGGTGTAAAAGGAACCTACTGAAAGTGTAAATAACTTGGGAATTCATTCTCGACCTAATGGAACTATTGATTCACCTGTTAAATTCATGGTTTGTTTAGAAAATATTGGTAACATGATTTTAGCATTCGAGTTTTACTAAAGTACCTAACCTCTCAATTTCTGAAAAAACATATGATAACCAATTTATCGTAAGTACTCCTTACGATTGGTTTGACCAAAATAACAGATATACTCTCGAGCTCTAAAATGACTTAAAATGTTCTTGTGACTTGGAATAAGTGGAAGCCTTTAAATCCTAAAAATACCGATAAAACCTAAAAGACTATGATGACCATACGGGTTACGAAGCCTGATTTATGTATATAAGTCACTCTTGATAGTGCTACAACACTGGAAGAATACCGCTCGAACACATGTTTAACTGCTCGGGGTAAGTCCAAGGATGTTTTCTGAAAGTGACTTGTTCAGCTATACCATGCAGTTAGTATTGGGAAATATATATATGTGCGAGGTACATATGTTTGAATACTTGGTAAGTGCCGCAATATTATGATCTGTAAGTTCGAATAGATTTGGAAACCTGATAAACCGTAAAAATCTTCAATTATGCAAATCACCGGTATGTCCTTATTGGGTGTGGAATTTTGAAATCGCCCCTAGCATTCAAATGGCCAAAATACCTTCATTAGCCAAAATGATCAGAACATTCTTGATATATTTGATATCCTGAATGGTCCCAATATATCAATTCCTTAATGTCTGGTTGGAGACGTTGGTTACCAAGCCCCTTTTAGTATAGACCTCGTTTTTGAAATTCGTTCAAAGTTGTCAAAAGTTCAGTGTGTCCCATTTTTTGTTAATACCAAGTATCTCCGATATATAAATTGTTCCATCTAGTGTGTTCCAAGTGCACATGAATATTCTCTCCGGTTTAAACCCAAGATTGTTTCTTGATTTGAATTATAACTTTTATCTGTCTAAAGTATACATTTGTATCTGATTTGAAAAACATGCTCTCTAGTTACTATTTCTTTGAAAAATGGTTTGTTTTGTTCTATATTTGATGTACTCTTGGTTAATTGTTATTATTTGTTCTCATTGACTATTTTTATTGGGGTACTTGGGATAAGAGATGAAGTCTCTACCACATGTTCAGCCTTGATCCAACTGGTAACTCTTACCGTTTCAAGGTTCCTATGGTTTGGCTAGGGTGATTCCTAGGGTTGTTCAGGTTTATACTTGGCTAGGGTGATTCCCTATCGGACCTAAGGTATCCCCTTAGGATGGCACCTACGCCCAATGGGCATGGGTTAATGCTTTATAATGAAGTTACGGGAACTACATACAAGAGTTTGGTTGAAGGGTAGATGGGAAATTTAAAATAAACTTTATTTGCTACTATTATGTTTTAGTGAAATAAAATGTTCATTGCATTGTTACTATTACATTGTATGTGATTAACTTTGCAATGTTGAAGTTCACTAAACGCATGTATGTTGTGTCTTGTTTTATGTCAGAGTCTTTAATATGTATTTCTGAAATTTCCTTATATGTTTATATAATTTCTAAAATGGTAGTTAAACAAAAAGTTAGTTTTACAGTTTTAATGTATTTATAGAATTTTATTCGTTTTTACTATGGGTCAATCTTGGTATCCTAATGTGACCTCCTAGAATTAGGTGTAAAGCAATGACAAATTTGGAGGGGTTACATTTAGTGGTATCAGAGCTTAGCGTTGCATCATTCTAGGTAGACCAGTCGATCGTCTGTCATAGGGTGTCTAGTATGTGCATGCCCCTAACATTACCATACTCATTCGAGCCAAAACTTCGATGTCGAATCCCTTTTCTAAAATAAGTGAATTGAAGTATTCTACCTTTAATAGCTCGATCTATACTAGCAATATATGTCTATAATGTTCGTCTTTGTTTTGAAGTAAATTGATGGATTTGAATATGGATAAAGAACCTGAGATGGATCATACATGTGAAATTAAAGATATGATTCAGATTGAGAATAAATGTTTGATCATGTGAGGTAATCGATATAAGATTACATGTAAGGTTATTGGTGATAATGATTATGTTTGAGAATATCATGATGAAAATTTGATAAAAACAATATGAATTTAAAAGAAAGGTGTTGTGATAATGATTATGTTTGAAAATAATGGAAATTTGATAAATGTATTATGAATTTAAAAGAAAGATGTCCGTGAACATGAAGAAAGTGTAAATTCTGTGGTGACTCCATTGTACACGAAGGAAACAGTTGCCTAAATATTACGTTGAAGGTAAATGACATCCGTTTAAAACCTTGGTTATGTTTGATCGAATTGAAGAAATACATTTTGGGGAAAAAGTGGCACGGTGTATCGTCATATGTATCCTAATGTTTGAAATATGATGTTTGCATCTTGATTTTGGAAGGCCCTATTGGAGGCCTAGGGTACTCATTTGAACTACAGTTACAGTTCTTCATCCGTAAATTGATGAACAACTGAATAGAGTAATTCAAATTCACGAGGAGATATTTCAAAGTCTTATGATTGACTTTTGTGGTATTTGGGAACGTTTCTTATCCTTGACTGAGACTGTTTATAATAAAAGGTATGAGACAAGTGTTTGGTTGGCACTATGTGAAGTTCAGTACAGATTCAAATACTGTATTATGATTTGTTGGTCTGAGATGTATGATGGGATAAATGTGAGTCCAAAGACAACCCGAGTGATTGAGAACACTACCAGATTCATCTGTGATCGTCTGAGAGTCCCGAGAACTAAGGATACTCTTATGGATAAGTTTCAGTCCAAGATTGGATAAAATAACAGTTTCTGCATTTCTCCAACTCTGATAAATTTTGAGGACGAAATTTCTTTTAGGGGGAGAGTTCTAACACCCTTAGTGTAGTAAAAAAAAAAGAAAGAAAAATGGTTGGATTGCTGGTTGTGGGGTTTGAACCCATAACCTGTGGCTTATATGCCACATGCCTAGCCAATTGAGCAATATAAGATCTTGGTCATCAATTGCACTAGGTTTATTTTAAACCATAACATGTAAGTATTCTGAAAAATATTTAAAATTAATTGTGACCTTCCACTTACCATTTTTGAATGCCTTTCGAATATGGAAACCGAGTGAGAGATTCCAAAATTCTCTCAAGTTTCCCCCAACCACCACAATTCAATATTCTCGATCTCCCTCGCCGCTGCTCCATGGTCGTCACTGCCACCGTCGGAGTGATCACTGTCCCGTCTCAATCAAACCCCAGCCACCACTCGCCCTACCTCCCCACCATTCGTCGTCGAGAACGGTTTAAAGGTTAGTCTAGTAACGTTTGTTTGCCTCCCCTATTTGTCATTGTTTTCGGCCATCATGATCGTCCGATCGAGGTTAGGAGGTGTTAGTTGAACTCCTCGTTCCATGGTGAGTAAAACCTATCTCACATTTCGTGCAACTGATAGTAGTTTGGGCTTCACCGACGTTCGACCCTTTGGTAAGTTCAGGTAAATTTCGTTTGATTTCTAGCCTCTTTCCTAATGATTTTTTTATGGGTTAGTTATATAGTGAAATCTGGGAAAAATTGTGATTTAGGTGTTTTTCGGCCGTTTAGGGTTGCACGTGGAACACACGCGCCGTCCAAAGAGATATCTGGCCGCCTTAGACGGTGGCCCAAATTAATCAGCCTTGAATCGGTCTCCCCTTGAACCGATATAAGATTACATGTAAGGCTATTCGATGATAATGATTTTGTTTGAAAATATTCTGATGGAAATTTGATAATGTAATATGAATTTAAAAGAAAGGTGTCCGTAAACATGACGAAACTGTAAATTCTGTGGTGACTCTGTTGTACACGAAGGAAACAGTTGCCTGAATGTTACGTTGAAGGTAAATGACATCCGTTTAAAACCTTGGTTATGTTTGATCGGATTGAAGAAAGACATTTTGGGGAAAAAGTGGCACGGTGTATCGTCATATGTATCCCACTGTTTGAAATATGATGTTTGCATCTTGATTCTGGAAGGCCCTATTGGAGGCCTAGGGTACTCGTTTGAACTACAGTTACAGTTCTTTATCTTTAAATTGATGAACAACTAAATAGAGTAATTCAAATTCAAGAGGAGATATTTCAAAGTCGCATGATTGACTTTTGTGGTATTTGGGAAGGTTTCTTATCCTTGACTGAGACCGTTTATAATAAAAGGTATGAGACAAGTGTTTGGTTGGCACTGTATGAAGTTCAGTATGGATTCAAATATTATATTCTGATTAGTTGGTTTGAGATGTATGATGGGATAAATGTGAGTCCAAAGACAACCCGAGTGATTGAAGACACTTCCAGATTCATCTATGATCGTCTGAGATTCCCAAGAACTAAAGATACTCTTATAGATAAGTTTCAGTACAAGATTCGATGAAAGAGTAGTTTCTGTATTTCTCTAACTCTGAAAAATTTTGAGGACAAAATTTCTTTTAGGGGGAGAGTTGTAACACCCTTAGTTTAGTAAAAAAAAAGAAAGAAAAAATGGTTGGATTGCTAGTTGTGGGGTTCGAACCCACAACCTGTGGCTTATATGCCACATGCCCAGCCAATTGAGCAATAGAAGCTCTTGGTCATCAACACTACTAGATTTATTTTAAACCATAACATGTCAGCATTCAGAAAATTTTTTAAAATTGATTGTGCCTTCCACCTACCATTATTAGATGCCTTTCGAATCTAGAAACCAAGTGTGAGATTCCAGAATTCTCTCAAGTCTCCCCCAACCACCGTCGTTTAACATTCTCAATCTCCCTCACCATTGCTCTATGACTGTCACCTCCACTATTGGAGTGACCGCCATCCCGTTCAAACCCCAACCACCACTCGTCCTATCTCCCCACCATTCATCGTCAAGAACGATTTAAAAGTTCTTCTAATAACCTTTGTTCGCCACCCCTATTTGTCATCATTTTTGGCCGTCACGAATGTCCGATCGAGGTAAGGATGTGTTGGTTGAACTCCCCGTTCGAAGGTGAGTAAAACCCATCTCACCTTTTGTACAACTGATCGTAGTTCGAGCTTCACCGATGTTCGAACATTTGGTAAGTTTAGGTAAATTTTGTTTGATTTCAGACCTCATTCGTAATGATTTTTGTTGTGGGTTGGTGATATAGTGAAAAATCTGTAGAAAAACTACATTTTAGGTGTTTTTTTGGCCATCTAGGGCTCCGCGTGGAACACACGTGTCATCCAAAGCGATATCTGGCCTCCTTGGACGGTGGCCCAAATTAACCAGGCTTGAATTAGTCTCCGATTGAACTGAACCGAGTTCAACCAACTCGACCCAAACCCATATGACTGACCTATCCAAGTCAACTTAGAGAGTCAACCTGTTTGAGTCAACTCAATAAGCCAACCCATTCGAGTCAACTTAGTGAGTTAACTCGCCTGAGTCAATCAGTTAACCTTTGATCAGTTGGTCGCTAACGTTAGTGTTGACCGATGATGTCAGCGTTGACTATTGATGTCATCATTGACCGTTGACCTGCCCATTAACAGTTGACTTTGACCAAAAAGTTAACTTTTTTTTGAAAACTCTTATTTCATGTTTTTTGATGATCTAAGTCTGTTTTTGAAGCCTATTTCACGAAATTCTAACTCGAAAGCCTCCGAATCTGACCTTGAACCCAAACATGCTTTTGCATTTAATTATTCAGTTAAGAGCAATACGAATAAGGACTGAATTTGGAATTTGTGTAATTGAAGGTATTTGTTGTTCCTTGTATACGAGATGTTGTGGGACGTCGAATTCAGGTTTGACAGTGTTCGAAGGGAGTAACATGGATTAATTGGTGTAGCACGGAGTTCAGGTAATACATTACTACCTCTTGCATGCTTTATGAAACATGTTGGTATTTGGTTAAAGTATGCTTGATTATGATTAAGTGTACTTACAACTCTACTCGAATCAAATCGATTACGAAAGAAAATAATGGTAATTTAGATAAGATCTAATTATTCGAAAGAGAAGTTTAATAGACCGAAGGGATATTGAGTTCAGTAAATGATTAATAAGACAATCAATATCTCATGCCGATTAATAGTATTAAAGGATTTGATATATGAAATATTTCTTTAAGAAATGATAATAATACCCTTGAGATGTATGAATGACTAAAATACCCCTAACAAAGGAAATGACCTAGAATTTACACTTGATCTGATAAAATAATTCCTTCGTCTAAAATCCTTGATCTTTTGAGAAAGACTTCAGTATCAAGATAAAAATATGCGTGATAACAAAACTCTTGGATTTTCCTCGAACTTTGGGTAAACACCTAAAGATAAATTTACTGGTAGTGCTTTGTATTCCTTAACTGATCTAAAAGACAGTAAATAATGAATTGATTGGAATGATTGAAATCATCTCTAAGACTTGGAGTAAGAATACCAATTAAGCCAAATTAATGTAATGTCTAAAAAAGCTTTGGACACAGAACCTATGAAATTAACCAAAATGACGGTTATACCCTCAAGTTCTGAAATGAATGAATTGTTTGGAAGGACTGAAAGTATTAGAATGGCTAACACTTTATCGAGAACTTAAATTAATGAGATACTCTCGTGTCTTAAGATAAGTGGAATAACCTATTAGGAGTAGTGGATACCGCTAATAATCGTTCCACCCTTTTGGGTTAAATTACCCCATGGCCTTGGAAGTCAAATGACCAAAATGCCATTGTTGGCCAAAATGATTAGAGCATTCATGGTATATTTGATATCCTGAATGATCGTATCATATCAATTCCCAAATGCCTGGTTGAAGATGTTATTTACCAAGCCCGTTTTAATAGGGACCTCGTTTTCAAAATTAGTTCAGAATTGTCAGAAGTTCAGTGTTTCCTTTTTCTTTTTGTAAATACCAAGTATCTCTGAGAAATAAATTGCTCCATCTAGTGTGTTCTAAGTGCACATGAATATTCTATCCATTTTGCACCCAAGATTGTCTCCTGATCTGAATCATGACTTTATCTATCTGAAATATACCTCTGTATCTAATTTGAAAAACATGCTCTCTAGTTAATGTTTCACTGAAAACTATGGTTTATTTTATATCTACTGCTACCAATGCTTACTACCGATTACTGTTATAACTACCTAGTCTGTTACTAGGGTACTTGGGATAGAGTGTGAAGCTACCACAAGTTCAGCCCTGATCTGGCTGGTAATTCTTACCATTTCAGGTTCTTACGCTTCAGATATGGTGATTCCTACCGTTCAGGTTCCTATGCTTTGGCTAGGGTAATTCCTACCGAACCTATGGTATCCCCTTAGGATGGCACCTACGCTTAATGAGCCTGGGTTAATGCCTCGTCGTAATGCAGTTATGGGGAACTGCATACCGGTGTTTGGTTGAAGGGTAGATAGGAAATTTAAAATAAACTTTACTGCTACTATTATGTGTCAGTAAAGTAAAATGTTCATTGCACTGTTACATTGTATGTGTTAACTTTGCACTATTGGAACGCACACTAAACTCTCTAGTTCAACTTCCGTAATCTATTAATTCTCTGGTCGATATGCTTCCCATCTAATACTCAATGATTGAATAAAGAACAATTTATAAAGAACAATTTTGTTATCTTCAAATATATCGCTTCACTGAAATATCAAATTCATATTTGGAGTTTGTTGTTGCCCGGAACATCATGACAATGTTATGCTTGCCATTTACCTACATGTGCTTACAACATCATTTGGTAGTTCTCTATTGCTAAGCTTTCCCAAGCTCATGTTGTTTTTACCATCGCAGGTTAGAAGAAATCTATCATGGTATAGTGATCGACATTAGTGTTTGGAGTTCCCTTGTCGTTGCTTTTGGAGTACGGTACTGGTACAATTAGTGGGCATGTATGTCGTGTATTGTTTGATGTTAGTGTCTATAATATATTTTTCGAACTACTGTTATATGTTTAAATAATTTTTTGAAATGGTATTTTAAACATAAGTTTGTTCTACAGGTTTTAATGTATTTAAGGAAAAATATTTTTTTATGTGGATCTTTACTGTGGGTCGCTCTTGTGACCCTAATGTGACCTCCTAGAATTCGATGTAACGTATATGCAGGTCTAGGGGGTTACAGATTCAGGGCTAAGGTTTAAGGCTTATGGAATTAGGGGTAAGATGTATTTTTAGGGTGTAGAATTTAAGGTTTAAGATTTAAAATTTAGGGCTGAATTAAAATTTAATTTTTTAGTCCTGGGTATGAAAAGGGGCAAAGGATTTTTGTTCGTATCGATATTAATAATATAGTTGTATAGTATTAATTGAATGGAAATCATATACCATTTTGGTGCCATATCTATCCCTACATTTAGAAGTCAAGGTTAGAGTGTATGGTTTAATTTGTTAGTGTTGTAGCATAGAAAAAGATACCGAAAAGAGAAAATATTTTTGTTCCTATTAATTTTGTAGAACCTCGTATGATGTGTATGTTATGTTACTTGGAGTTTTTTTGTTTCAAAGGAAAGATTTAATAAACTACATATGCATAATGTCACTACGGAGAGAAAACGAAAGATATTAATTTAAAATCAAAAAAAAGAGAGGGAGTTTTGAGATATAAATGTGGTGGTGTTATATATCTTATTAGATATGTTTTTTAAGAAGAGTGTAATGGTTCGTGACATGTGATATTAGAGCAACCCTTAATTATTTAATTTTAGATCGATCGCTCAGTTAATAGAATAGACTATATGAACAATCGTAACAAGAACGTCACCAAATTAAAAGGGAGAATGTAACGCTAAAAATAGGGGAAAAGGCATTACCACGTGACAATGACGTTTAACCCACGAGCATCAGCTTAGAGCGAGGACATGGGACTTCGAAGAGGAGCATCTAAAATTGGAACGCCGTCACATAAGATCCACATATTTGTTCTCTTCTCTGAAAATATGTCTGACTTTATAGACCCAGTCTTCATTAATCAAGAATTTGCAATCAGGAATTAATTTTTTTTTACCGATCTTCGGTTAAAATTATTTCCATCACCGACTGATTTAATTGGATGGACAGATTAAAGAAATGATTTTTTAAAGCAATGCAATCCCAAAATAATTACACCGAATTCAGAATAGCTGCCAAAGAGCACAAGATAGTATTATAAATATGAAGCTCATTCATTAGTAATAGCAAAAAAGAAAAATTCATACAATTTGACTACCAACAACTTCTATCAATGAAATAAAATAACAATCAGTTGGTCCCCTCCCTTTGGAGGTTTGAATCTCTCAGCAAAACCGAACCTTGAAAAGAAGCAAGGGATTAAAATATCTTGGCCAGATCTTTCATTAGGCCACGGTTGGCAGTGGCGAAATCGATGTACTCCGCATATGAGATGTAGCCATCCCCGTCGGTATCGATCTCAGACATCATCCCCCTAACTTCTTCCTCAGTGACGCTGCCGAGTGTCTGCAACGCATCTCCGAGCTCCGACGCGGAGATTCTGCCGTCCCCATTCATGTCGAAACGCTTGAAGATGAGATGGTTGTTGGCCTTCTCTTCGTCATCCATTGTTTTTTTAGACGAGGAAAGTCTTGATTTTTTAACATGTAAAAGCAAAATGCGAGGGTGTTCTTAAAGGAACAGGGGGTCTTGCATTATGAACGGATCACCTATAAAAATGTTGCTACCATCCAGCTGTTTTACTGAAATTAAGGTAAAAACTAACCAAGAGACTTGGTCAATTAAATAAACATAAATTGTAGGATAGGTCAAGGGATCAAACATGTTATATCTCCTTATATTTATTACAATGTCATGCTCAATATTAGGCTAATTGGTTTGAATATTTTTTTGGAAAAAAAATTGGACAAATACTCTAAAGAAGAATATTTGAAAAAATACTTTCATTCTGCCCACGTAGGAAGGACTCACGTCTTGCAGGACGCTAATTTCAGACACGCGTAGTAAGCGACTTCGAGCACAGGTGGATTATATTATCTATTAATTAAAAAAAGAAAAAAACTAAATAAAAGTCGCGTCTTGCAAGATAATCAGACGAATCAGTGAAAATTTATCGGCTTCTCGAAACGGCGAGATACAAGGAACACGACTTTTTCAGCACGGAAACCGCGTTGCCCAGGACATGAGTTCAGTGTATATTAAAATTAATTATATAGAGTAGATTAAATTAAATTAATATTAATTATAAAAAAGAAGAGTGTTCTGATTAATGGAATAATTTTTAAAATTAATTATAGGATTCGAGTTCCATTAATTAAATTAATATTAATTAAAAAAAGAATGTTTCGATTAATGGAATAATTTTTAAAATTAATTATAGGATTCGAGTTCCATTAATTAAATTAATATTAATTAAAAAAGAGTATTCCAATTAATATGGTAAATGGTTAAAAGTAATGTGTTTTTGATTTGATTTGTAAGATAAATGGAATACAATCTCTTTTAAATTTAATTATAATAAATGGAATATAATCTCTTTGAAATTTAAATTTGATTTGTAAGATAAATGAAATACAATATCTTTAAAATTTAGATTTGATTTGTAAGATAAATGGTTGAAAGAGTGTTCTAATTTAATATTAATTATAACAACAATATAAATTTTTATTTGAAATTTAATTGAATTTGCATTCTGTAGGGTGCGAGTTTTGCGTTAATATCCAACGGTTGGAAAATTATTTACGGCGTTAGGGTTTCGAAATATTAAACAGAACTTGCGTCCTGTAGGATGCGAGTTTTGCGTTAATAATTACAGAACGGTCAAAAATTTATTGACGGCGTTAGGGTTTCAAGAAAGTCACACCCTGTACGAAGCGATTAACCAAACTCGTGTTCTGTAGGGTGCGAGTTCCATTCAATCA
This sequence comes from Hibiscus mutabilis, assembly GCA_019671005.1. Classification (NCBI taxonomy): domain Eukaryota; kingdom Viridiplantae; phylum Streptophyta; class Magnoliopsida; order Malvales; family Malvaceae; genus Hibiscus; species Hibiscus mutabilis. Next base: position 32,641,959 of record CM033712.1, read on the forward strand.
TCGCACCCCAACCGGTGCGACTACCACTATAAATTGGTCCCACACCCCCTTCTTACCCTACCACAACACAATTCACTCTCTCTCAAATCTTCTTTCTTTCAATTTTTCGTTTGATCTATCGAGTTTGATATAATGTCAGGATTGATAAGGTTGGATCACAAGCACGTGTTCGATTATCATCGGAGACACGTAAGTTTTATCTACTTTAATTTTGTTTATTTTTTATTTTATTATATATTCTAATTTTATGTACGTACGTGTTATATAATTTTATATGTAGTTTAATTTATGCTTACACATGTTTAATTTTTTTAGGAAGGAGAGGAACGACGTCTGGAGGTGTCTTACAATCGAGTGTCAAATTTACCGGATCCATTGATCGAACCGTATTTGGAGGATGCCAGATTTCTGCACGCATCCAAAATTATTGGAGGTGCGAAATTAGACGTTGATTTGAGCAACGCTCTTTTGGAGAGGTGGAGGCCGGAGACATACACATTTCACCTTCCGTGCGACGAGGCGACGATCACCCTGCAAGACGTTTCGTATATCCTGGGTTTTCCTGTTGATGGAGAGGTGATCAACGGTCCCGGTACTTTGGATGGCATGCCTTATGTTTTGATTGGCTAGGGGTTGCACCGTAGAGTTTTGATGGTGGAAAAGTGAAATTGAAGTAGTTGCGGGAAAATTTTACAAATTTACCCGCTGACGCGAACGAAGACATGAGGAAGGTAAAAGAAATTTAATTTTTTGAATATTATTGAAATAATTAAAATCTTTACATATGGTCACGCTCATATTTTTTGAATATTACTGAAAATGAAGTGGCTACGGGAATTTCTTTTGAATATATGTTTCCATGTTTTAGGCATATACTCGCGCTCATATTTTACTGATGATCAGTGGGTATTGATGCCTGACAAATCCCGCAACAAAGTGTGCACGATCTGGTTGCGGCATCTGGGAGATTTTGAAGATGCTGGTAAACTGAGCTGGGGATCCGTAGTTCTGGCATGTCTGTTTAGGGAGCTATGTAAGAACACTGATCTTGAGAAGTGTCAGATTGGAGGTTGTTTGACATTGCTCCAGTCCTAGGCGTGGTGGAGAATGCCGTTTTAATGCCTTCAGCTTAGGCAGCCTACTCCATATGTTTTTCTGCAAGGCCGGAGGTAAGAAAACCGTTTATTTTTTTAAATATACGAATTTTTATAATTAAAATTAGGTTTTTTAATAAACGTATTTTTGTATTATACTTCTTATTTTATCGGTGGACCGGTCTTCTAACCCATGTTGGTGTTGCTAGCGGTCTAGACGTTATCAGACAGGATATTGAGAATGAATCTGCGAATAATCAGGTAACAGTTTGGTTTTGGTGTATTTATTTTTTTTAAAAAAATTATTTAACTTTAATTATATATTGTACAGTTTTTATGGACACTGTACGAGGATCCGGAAGTGCACGAGTGCATCTTGGAATTTTTGAACGAGACGAGGCTTCTTTGGACGGCCACTATACCACTCGTTTGCTACGCTACAGTTGAGTGGCACCCAATTGACCGCGTCTTACGACAGTTCAGTTGTTTCCAATCTATTCATGCAGTCTCCCCAAATCTAGACGAGTTGTACAAACTCACATAATAGGGGAAGCCCGAGGTAATATTGATATACTTACCGCATTCTTTTATTAACTCTAACATAATTCATATCTAAAAAGAATAATAAATTTTTATATTGTTGGATAGGTTGATTGGTCGGTGCACCACCAAAACTATATCGCTCACTAGAGGGACAAGGCGAATCCACGATGGCAACCCAACGTAAGTACCGTATGTTTGATACGATAGTCAGCCATGACTACGAAGAGTGGTTTTTGGTGAATGGGAAGCTATTTATTCTAACTCTGGAGGAGTAATCGTTCATCCACCGGCGTCAGCAACGCAACCGCTCACGGTCTCAGCGTACGAGGAGAGCACAGAACACATATGCCGGTGCATCATCATCGAAGTACCGTCACTATTACCGCCACCATCGCATGCCACCCCACCACCGATGTTGTCGCATAACTTCACGCATTCGATTCAGTCATCGTTCTAGCCATGCTCGAGTCCGACCGAAGGTTTTTTCACACCTTCTATGTCAGACCCCTATGGTCAGTTTGCAGCGATGATGAGTGGGGCCTCGAGCTATTGTCCACCCTACGTGCCCTTCATGCAGTTTCCATCGGTGGGGACCATTTTTGGAAATGGGATTGTCCAACAAATGCCGCCGCAGTCCCTTTTCTACTTTAGCGGGTCTGGTGGAACGAGTGGTACTGCTGGAGCTGGAACTAGTGGTACTACCGGTGATGATGATGATGATGATGATGACGATGGCGATGAGGATGAGCCGGTTGATGTTACTCGCCCCCGACGCAATCCCGATCAAACTCGGCGTCCACCGCGTTGTGGTTCCGGTGGACATAGGCATGATTAGTAGTTTATGGTTTTTGCAAAAATTGAACTGTAATATTTATTTATTTAGTTATTAAATTATTATGTAGTAAGTACCAAGTGAGCCAATTTTTTAATTAGTATATATATTATGCTATTTGTTACCGTTATTTTTTTCATATTTTAATTCATACTTGCATTTTTTTAATTAGTATATATATATTTCTTATTTTTTTCATACCAGGTGGAAATCGCATTCTACAAAAGGCGAGTTCCCTAACACGTCAGGAATCCTTACCAAAGTCGCGTTCTGTAGAAAGCGACTTTCCTGACACGTTAGGAATCCTGGACAAATTCGCATTCTACAAAACGCGACTTCTATGACACATCAGGAATAGTGGCCAAACTCGCATTCTACAGAACGCGAGTTGGGGGCTATAAATAGCCGCAACAAGCCATGGTTCCAGATACTTCACTCTTCTTGTAGCTATTAATAACAACAAATTGTGTACCCAAAAAATATTTCCGCACAGAGATTTCTCGGGTATTGTGATTTGTTGTTATTCATAGTTGCATGATGCAAAAGAGAGTTTTGGTAGGTAAGGACTTGTGGTGCGATGTGTGTACCGTGTTTGTGATCAAGATGAATGACAAATCACAATATCCGGAAAATGCGTGGTCTTCTTAAAGTGCTCGCAATCCTTTTAGGATTCACTCGACGGTGCGGGTTACTTATTTTTATGCCGTCATCATGGATGCTAGGTGAAGACCAGCGCACGTAACCGTGGTCAAAGCTCCCACCATGTCCGCTGATGATGAAAGTGGGTATAAAATAGAGAGTAATGAGATAAACCTAAAAACCCACGACTTCATTCATGGACGAAGAGTGGACATGTGTATGGGTACATTGATCGGTTACAATGTTGCTGAACCCGGCCAATAATGTACAAGATGCCGTCTTTGGTCGGGGTCAGAACTACAGATATGATGCAACCCGGACTTGACAGCTGTTAATGCATAGCAATTGTTGTCATGTCTAGGGTCGCTTGGTGGACTACTCGGGCCTGGCAATTGTTGATCACCTCAAATACAAGTTGAGGATCTTGTATGTGGTTTTGTTAGGTTCTAAACTTGTTGGACTACTCGGCCTAGGAAGTTGAGGATCGCCTCAAATACTGGTCTAGGCTTGAAGAAGAGAATCGGGTGTTTATAGAGTGTCTGCAAAACAAGTTAGATGGTTCATGTATAGACTTTTAAGATTTGATGAAAAGTATGTAACGTAAGTAAGCAATGTAATTCAGACAGATACAGAAGATTTGATGAAAAGTATGTAATATAAGTAAGCAATTTAGTATATATTTTGTTTCTGTATATTCAAATTTAATTTCAATACTGAAGCATTTAAGTTTGAATAATGTAAGTTCCTTTTTAAAAAATTAAATCAAACGAAGTAATTGAAAATGCGGTTGGTAGGACGCGAGTTCAGGATTTATGACGCGTTGAGCAAAACTTTGATGGTCATGGTCCTATAAGTATCCTCCTCACTTCCTCAATTAATCGCTCCTTAAAATTTTCTTTCGCTATATATTCTTTGTACTCAATTTCCTACTAATCCGCTCTACAATGGCTGGTAATGTTGATGATTTCCCATGTATTGGGAGACAGTTATGCGATGTTGTTGTCGATTGCGATGGTGAATTAGAAGTTGGAATGATATTCGTGACAAAGAACCTAGCAAAGGGTGCAAAGCATTACAACATACAACGTTCAGTTCTTTCGAAAGTGTAGAGAATGAATGCGGACAACCATATTGAAGAATGTGTCCACAAGGACCACGGATGTAACTGGAGGATCCGTGTATCACGAATCAAGAGGCAAAACAATGTGTGGCGTACAGTAAGATACGATGGACCTCATACATGTTAGTTACTACAATGTATTTGGATGTTTTGTACGTTTTTTTATAATAAAGTATAATGTTAACGGTTGCAAAATTAATTGGATATTTCATTCATGGTCGGTACGTTTACAACCCTATAAATAGGTACTATTATTTTTCTAAGGGAGACAAAATTAATACATTAATGAAACATGCTACACGATAGCTAATTGAAATAACTACACCAACTTTAAATTACTAAAGCCTAGTTAAAATGAATGGATGAGAAATCTGAATCCATGTCCTCGTAGTCTGTACTTATGTCAGATGTTAAGTTTAGTTCATCCATTATTTGTTCATTCTCCTACCACCTCTTATAATTTCACGTTGACAACGCATCAACGTCTTTATCTTAGAAATTAGGGGTAGTTGATGGCCTTGTTGATGAATTGAAGCCCTCATCAAATTGTACAGTGAGCTCGATGTTTGTAAACCCCACACATTTGTATGACCGAAAGATCTTGTGCATATATCTCTCATTCGATATTGTTAGCATGTAATGTTCTTCTGGGCTAGGCTCAACGATTGGGACTTTGACATGCAAGGCCAAAATTTTTTGGTTTGTTGACTCACTGACCCGTGTTCAAATCAAGTTAAATAGTGCATATTTTGTGATTTTTTCGTTGAAAGATTTGTAGGCGTAAGTTCCACGGAAGAAAATGGTAGCAAAAAATCGGGCCATACTTTGTATTTTAATTGTTGGGGAAACGAATTTGAGAATAACGTAACAAGTTGATGAAGTTGTTCTCTGTATTTTGTAAGTTGAAGAAACAAATTTGTGAATAGCGTAATTTATGAAGTTGGCTTTCTATAAAAGCTTGAGGGAGGAAGTCGCGTTCTACAACATGCGAGTTTGGCCAGCTTTGAAGGACATCGCATTGTGTACAACGTGAGTTTGCCTGATAGGTCAGGAATCCTGCATTGCTGGTTTAAGTCGCGTTTTATACAACGCGGGTTCCTTCAAAGTAGGCCAAACTCGCATTTTATAGAAAGCGACTTCCTCGAAACGTGGTTGACAAGTTGCTTCAAGTTATGTCCGATAAATAGGTTCATGAAATGGAGAAATAACACAACTTCAAAGCACTTTGTCTGCGAACAAGAAATTCCGCTTCTTAGTTTCAGCAATGGAAAAAAGAGTGGCAGCTGTAGTATACTACGATGGTGAGATGATCCATGATGCGGAAATTGGTATCATATTCCAGTCCCCCAACAATGTTACCATACAGATTCCAATGGAAGTAACGTATGAAAGGCTTAAGCGAGCGATAACGAGGAAGGTTCCACATGCTTCTGGAACGACATTACAACCATTGAGGTATCGACTACCTTCATCGTTAAATCTGTTGTATTTCACAATATTTGATGTTTGAGATGACAGAAATGTGCAAATGATGTTGGAGACCCATATTGGTTGTTCCATGGGATGGACCATAAAGTTCTTCGTAATATTTTTTCAACGATACGTCAGAGGGGAGACTGCGGTGCCAAATTGGCTTCGTGCAAATCTTGACTTTGACCCAAATGCTAATAGTCCAACATCAAGTTTGCGACAAGGCTTCAACTTATTAAGTACGGGTAATGACGAGGTTGCATCGTCTTCTACCTCAAGGCTAAGGTATTCTTGTGCAGCTAGTTTCGAGTTAGACCTCAACATGCCACCAACGCAGCACTCAACGTACAATCCATATAGTGCGGGTGTAGGAACGTCATCATCTACGCTGCCGTCCTACCACTAAGAGTTTAACCCATTCGATGTTTCATCAGTCAGCTGGCACTCAACTCATATCCTTAGTGAGGCAAATATAGATGATATCTCATACGAAAGACACTCAATATATATCCCCGGTGTAGGGCCGTCATCATCTACGGGGCCTTCTAACAATAAAGAGTTCTACCAGTTTGATGATTTTTTTCACGACACCACTCAACTTATATCCCCAATGATGCAAACACATATGATTTCTCATCGATGAGAAGGCATTCATGCGCTGCTGATGTGGACCTAGATATTGGACATAGGCCTCATCAGCGATCTCCTCATTGGGTGGCAGCCGCAGAACCTGGCAGGGTACATGTTGCTGATGAATCAAAACTATTCAGTTTTGAAGGGGATGTTCATGATGAGGAACCACTTATGGAGCCCGGGCCTGAAGGTGACAAGATAGGTTTATTTCTAAAAAACCACCAGACCTTTACGAGCCCGTCAATATGAAGGATGATGCAGACACTACTTCGGAGGATGATGCGGAGAAGGAACCTGTGGAAGTTGTTACCCCACGCAGTTCTACAGGCGTAGCGTATTACGATCTACCATCCCATTTCACAACAATGGATATGGAAGGATTTTACGCTACAGAATTTCCAGAATACCCATAGTTAGAGATGTTCAACGAACGGGATATTGGTGAACTCGGACGTGGAATGGTCTTCACGACTAAAAAATTGGCGAAGGCTGTGATCAAGCACTGCAATATACGCAACTCAGTTACGTGCACAGTGAGGAAAACTGAAGTGGAAAAATTCATTGTTAAATGCCCTCACAAGAATGAATGATGTAATTGGAGGGTCCGTGCATCACGTTTGAAGAGGATGCACAACCTCTAGAAGATAACGAGATACGACGGACCTCACACATACTCTGTGGAAGCCTGAGTCAAGATCATCCTAACTTGGATGTGCACGTGCTTGTTGATCATATTCTCCCACTCATTAAAGCAAATCCATGCGTATCTATACCGATATGTATAGCTTCGATTAAAGATCATTTCACATACAAGGTAAAAAATGAAAAGGCATGGTTTGCAAGATATTGCCATCCAAAAACTATATGGCCAATGGGAGGAATCATACAGCGAGCTACGAACGTGGCTGAATGTTATGCAGAAATACAACCCAAGAATAGTTGTGCAGCTTGAGACAAAGCCAAGATACTACAGTGATCGGGTCGTAGCTAGGGAGTGCTAATTTTTCTGCCTCTTTTGGGCATTCCCGCAATACGTTAAGGCTTTTCGACATTGCAAACCGATGCTGCAGGTCGACGACACATTCTTGTATGGCAAATACACCCATATCATCCTACCAGCAGTTGCACAAGACTGTAATAGAAAATGCATTCTTGTAGCATTCACAATTATTGAAAAGGAAGATGTCCCTTCGTGGACGTTTTTTCTCACCAACCTGCACACGCATGTCCTCCACCGGGTTCTTCGCTCAAGAGAAGACGAGATATGTATTATTTCAGACAGAGGCGCAGGGATATGGGGATCAATCGAACGTTTGGGTCAGTCTTGGCAACCTCCGTATATTCATCACTGGTACTGTCTACGACACATTGCTGCCAATTACTACCAGAGATATAAGAATGATGATGAGCGTATAATGGTTCTTCACATAGGTAGGCCTTTCAATCTCAAAATTATTAATTAATATGCCTTTTACTATTATTTCTCGTTAACTATTCCGTCTTTTATTGAATAGGCAACGCACACCGAGTAGAGGACGTTCAGGAGCTGTTGGAAGAGGTGAGAAATAGAAATTTAGCTGGATATAACTATCTTCTTGATATCCTGAGCGAGAAATGGTTGCAATGTTACGATGGGGGTCGTCGATATGATCACATGACAACCAACTTGGCTGGGCCGATCAATTCGTATCTGAAGGGAACGCGTTATTTACCTATCATATCCGTTGTCAAGGCGACATATTATCGACTCGCTACACTTTTTGCAAATCTTAGAAAACAAGCAACAAATTGGATGGCAGGTGGCCACACATTCCATCCAGATCTCCAACAAAAATTTCAAATATGTCGTTCGCACGCAAACGCGATGGGTGTAGTATGCTTCCTCATCACGAACATCGCTTTACGGTTACTGAATTTTCTCGGCCGCTGCAAGGAATATCGTAGAAAAATTACGTTGTTAATCTAGAACTGAAAAGATGCGACTACGGCATTTTCCAAACATTCAAGTACCCATGTGCGCACATCGTTGCTGCATGTGCATCTATTCATTTTGACGCAATGAAACTCGTTGATCTTTTATACCGACTTGAAAATGTATTCAAGGTATGCCGATCCGATTTTCCTCCAATCTGAAATGAACATGATCGTGAAGTGGTTGCCGATTAACCTAAGATACGGCCAGATGAATCCTTGCAACGCAAGAAAAAAGGCCACCCAAGCTCAACTAGGATTCATTATGCCGAGGATATGGTTCCTCGAGAACGAACCGGACAACCTAGGCTGTGCAGTAATTGTAGGAACCGTGGACACGACATCAGAAAATGTCCTTATAGGACCCACCCTCGAGTGAACTAATTGTACTTCTAAATGTATTGTTTTATTCCTAAGTACCACAATAAGATGCCTTATATGCTCTAATTGTTATTCCTAATTACCAAAATATCAGAATTAAATGAACACAATAATACTCTAACTATGAACATATATTATTAAGTAATTTTTTTTAATAATTCTTAAGTTCCTTCGTTCTCATATTTCCACTAATAATATAACCATTATAAGCATGTGTTCCCGTTCTACGACGTGAAAGTTAAATAACTAGAAAAAGTATACCCCAACATACTACAAAATCGACTCAAACTAGACTACAACTCATGTTCCTATATTTCTTAAAGCTTTTCAACATGGTTACATAGCGTTTTAACGCGATTTTTGCAACCTTTAAAATGCCTTATACACTCCGATTTTTGAACCATTGTCAGCATGTGTCCCCGTACTACAATGTGAAAGTTAAATAACAAGAAAAAATATCCCCCAACATACAACAAAATCGACTCCAATTGACTACAACCCATGTTTACAAGTTTTCCAAGCCTTTTGAACATGCCTAGATAACATTTTTAATGCGATTTCTAAATCCATTAGGGTGCCTTATACACTCCATTTTTTGAACTATTGTAAGCATGTGATACTGTACTACAACGTGAATGTTAATTAACACGGAGAAACAAACCAATTAGCCTCAATATCATATCTAAAATAAATAAATCAATTAAAAACATTTTCACATTGGATCAATTAAAATTTACTAGAAAATAAAAAAAATATTTTTGACACATCAACTACACAGTTTTATTGATAAATAAAAGTATAACCAAAACATAACATAATATAGGTTGTAAAACATTAAAAAATTAAATCTAAAAATAAAATATACGTGCTGTGCTGGCCAGATCAGATACTTCCTCTTTGTACCAAAGAAAATCTCTACGGTCTATCCTATGAAGGGTCCCTAGGAGTTGACAAAATAAAAACTACATGAAATCCCCAAAATTAGCAACCATCTGTCATGCCTATCCCCAAAAGTGGTGATCCGTTGTAGATTACAATGGCAAACAACCCAAAGGGATCAAACACGAATCATAAATAAAAGCTATGAGGATTATCGTATGAACACTAAAAACCCGCAAAAGTAACTCTAGAAATGTGTCATAAGGCAGAGAAAAACGCAACAATATGTGCGAAGAAAAAGAAAACAAAATAACTAGAACCAAATAGAAGAAAACGATAAGAAATATAAATCATCGCCGGTCGATAATCAGCATCAAAATGATGCTGTAACACCCCTTACTGTATTCGACTTGAAAATACTAGCAAGGAATGTCACAAATACAATACAGGTAACAACATTTATTCGAAAATAATATAAAATTAAAACCCTTGAAAATATTTATATGGACTTATACACAAAATCGGAGCTCCTTTACTTAAAACAAATAAATTGACTATTCGATAAATAACAGACGATGAAACAAAATAGACAAAATTATCTCATTTATACATGCGACTAAAATAAATTAAAAACCTCAAGTAGGATGTCATTACAGTGATAGCTTGGTGAATATTTCTGAATTCGATGCAACACATTGCTTACTCCAATGTCTCGAACCACCTACGTCTGCACAACCAAACACACGCTAGGTACGAGCTTAGTGAGACAATAATCAAGATTAATAACAATGAAATAGGCAGTTAGTGAGGTATTAAAATGTATTCATAAAATATATAAATAAGTAACTTAAGAAAAACATAGTTTAGGGATTAAGTACGAACATTATTTGGTGACTAAATTGAAAATCTGAGGAAAGTTTAGAGATTAATATGGTAGTTTTCCCACGTATTATTTTATATTCCATAAATAAAGTATGGTTTAGTATATTTACTATGTGAATTGGAATGATTTATGAATAGTCAGTGGGCTTATAATTGTAAAAGATAAAAACAGTCCAGAAAATCAGCATTAGGCAATAAGTTTGAAAAATTGTTATAAATTCCACTAATCGAATTAAAAGGTGAATCTTATATGTATGAACCGGAAATTAAGTCTAGTTTCTTTTAAAACAAACGGTAACTGATTTTGATATCTATTTTTGATGTTATGTATTTTTAAGTGTTGATAGGTCAGAAAACAAGGCAACAGTTTACTAGAAAAATTGTATGGTGTCGTGACTTTGAAGAATTTTCATAATTTGTGTATATTGAATATGAGTTATTAATTTATATGGTTAAAAAGCTTATTGGGTCTAGTTTAATTAAAAATTTACAAAAAAAATCGATTCCATAAAAACCGATATATATTTTTATTCAAATACAATGCGTACTGTCAGTTCAAAAAATTTATAATAAAAATATTTTTGATTTTGTTTTGTAACATCACCGACTCGTGTTTGATAATCAAATACGAGAAGGGGTGTTACGGATGCTGCCCCAATTAGGCAAATAAAAAAAATAAAGAAGAATGCGCCTATGGTTTGATCGGCTAGGGTTTTTTAGTTGGAAAAAAACCTTATAAAACATTTCATTTCAAATAAAGATAAACACTTCATTCAACGTATGCAAAATTGAGCACGCTACACAATTGCATCTCTATTTGGGGTGAGTCTAGTGCGCGACATGCTAAAAGACGACAAGTATCGAAACCTACAAAAATAAGTATTAAAATTTATACTTTTGATAATAGTTTTTTGAGTTTTTTTGTAAGTATCGATATTTATTTTCTAAGTATCGATATTTAGTTTTTTGATAAATTTCCAGTTCGGGACAAAAGTATCGAAACTTGTTCTTGAACTGAAAATGTTAGACTTCTTGATAACATTTTCAGTTGACTTTTTTAGCTTTTTTGCTACTATCCATACTCTTTTGATAAATTTTCAGTTTGGGACAAAATTATCGATACTTACAAAATAAGTATCGAAACTTGTTCTTGAACTAAAAATGTTAGACTTCTTGATAACATTTTTGGTTGGTTTTTTAAGTTTTTTTTGCAAGTATCGATACTTATTTTTGTAAGGGTTGTCACTGATTTTTCACTTTTGTTGTAATTGTTATTGTTTTCATAATTAGTATAATTGCTATATGTTAGTGTAATAAAATATTAATGTAGTAATTAGTATTATAATTATCTAGGTGTCATATAATTTTGTTAATATACTTAGTGTGTTATAGTTAGTATAGTTATTAGTGTAAATGGTTAGTATAAACCCAAAATATAAAAATACACAGCCCATTTGTATTTATATTAAAAGGTCCATCAGAAAAATAATAAAGAGTCCATTAAGCAAAGCCCATTACACTAAAACTTGTTTGTTTAAAACATATACATAAAGAGGGCCTGTTCAGCCCGTTTCTAATGAAAAAAATTGAAACCCTAATGTTCTTCCTTTGCTCCTTGCACAGCCGAAGGGCAGCCGTTGGATCTAGGATTGATCCAACGGCACAGATCACGCTAGCTGAGGATGATATAACGCTGCATCCTTCATGACCGTTAGATCAGATTATGATCTGACGGCACAGATCGTTCCAGAGCAGGACACGTGGATCACCACTCGTGCGTGCCAACCACACGCACGACGTTTCAACTTCGATAGGTCGTTTCGTCTTCTCCGGTGAGCACCCGAGCTAATTCCGTCACCATCCACCCTTTGCCAGCGGCTCCCTCGATAATCAAAGCCATTAGAATCATGCAAAGAGGGAAACAAAGGGGGTTAGATCCCAAATATAAAGCAGAGTCAATCCCTAAATTGAAGCCCTAGCAAGAATCAAGTTGCAATCGGATTGAGACAATGAGCAAAAGGCAATAAACTTAAAATCAAAGCAGAGATAAAAGCAAATGGGGAAGATATTCGGGATTCAAACTTGAAAACCAAGCATCTTTGTAAAGTATATAAACCCCTTTGTAATTACATGTAACACACATTAGATACACATGAGATTCATACGAAATAGACACAATTCATACACAATACACGTTCAGATTTCCAGTGTAAGGAGGCAGGCATTTGTAATCCAGAGTTTCAAGGAATAAAGCAAGCAAATTTTTGGTAATTTTCTCTTTACATATATAATCTTTGATATAAATAAAAAGGGAAGTTTTTACCTCAGTTTTATGTAGCACTGCCGCGAATTTTGTTTCGATGTAGCTCCAGCGAGGAAAAAGCCTGATTTGGGGTTGCCAAAATCTGGGAAAATAGGTGGTTTCTGAGAATTTCGCCTCCGGCAACGGCGGCCGGCGATGGTGGAAGGCGGTTGGCATGGCGAATGTTCATCGTGCTCTTCATGAAATGAAGAACACGAAGAACATTTCAGAGAATTTTGATGGAACTGGTTTCGATCTATTTTAATATAAAGGGGAAAAATGTTTTTTGTTTTGATAAAGGCCTTATAAACCAACCCGGGACTCGGCCCATACCCGCTCTTCAACCCGCGCCCTTCTTTGTTGGGCCTTTCATCGTGGCTCTCCAGTTCTCAATCTTTTCAATTTCGTCCTTTTTCTATTAAATTAACCACCAAATTTCACTCATTATTCGATTTTAACCCTCACATTTTGCTTTCTTTCAGTTCAATCCCTAATTCATATTTTCTAGTTTAAAATAAAAGCAAAATATCTCTTTTCTTTATTTTAAGATTTAACAATTATTTAATTATTTATTTTAACTTAAGTATTTAGTTTATTCTTTATGTCTTTTATGTGTACATATGTGTATGTTTAAAACCATAGGATTAGGGTCTTTAAAAACTTAGAATAGAGATATGTGTGCAGAAATATTTTCCTCACAATTTTAATAAAATATGCTTAATTTTATAGAAAATCTAAATAGCTAAAATGAACGTAAACATTTCTTCTAGGGTTAAATCACTAATTAGGTTTTAATAAAAACTTCAACACACTTAAATTTCTTTGTTGGTTTGTTTAAAAAGTGAAAACTTAATTAATGCGGCGTCTTATCAAGCGGGAATGACATGTTAGCGCCAGGAGTGTTGGTGGTGATTAGAGTTCATTTTCCGGGCGATAATGCCGTTAAAATAGATTTATATTCACTAAGCGGACAAATAAATCGAAATTTTGTGAACTTGCAAATTCCAGTTTTCAAAATATTTTTTTTTGAAATTAATTAGGTACCAATTTTTGGGCGTTGTGGGGTGCTAACCCTTCCCCACACGTAATCGATCCCCGAACCTATTTTCTCTCGTTTTCGTGAACCAAAATTGTTGTTTTAATAAATAAAATATTTTATTAAAATAATCCTTATTTTAATATTGATCTAATCACACTTTTTAAAAAAATATTGGTGGCGACTCCGTGTTTTCTTAAGTTTTCCAAAGAATGTCAAAACCTCCTAAAAAGGGACGTTGCGGCATTTCATGAACTAAAAATGTTAGACTTCTTGATAACATTTTTTGGTTGGTTTTTTGAGTTTTTTATGCAAGTATCGGTACTTATTTTTTAAGTATCGATACTTGGTTTTTTGATAAATTTTTAGTTTGGGACAAAAGTATCGATACTTACAAAATAAGTATCAATACTTTGTTCTTAAACTGAAAATTTATCAAAAAAACTAAGTATCGATACTTACAAAATACATATCGATACTTGTAGAAAAAACTCGAAAACCAACCGAAAAATGTTATAAAAAAGTCTAACGTTTTTAGTTCAAGAACAAAGTATCGATACTTATTTTGTAAGTATCGACACTTTTGTCCCAAACTGAAAATTTATAAAAAAAAACCAAGTCTCGATACTTACAAAATAAGTATCGATACTTGCAGAAAAAAACTCAAAAAACCAACCAAAAATGTTATCAAGTAATCTAACATTTTCGGTTCAAGAATAAGTTTCGATACTTTATCTTAAACTTGCCGTCTTTTAATCGTACTATAGACATGCCGCACGTTAGACTCCCTTCTATTTCACATGGCATGTAAAAAAAAATAACTTTGTTTGAGAAACATAATCTATAGCTTGAGACAAGTCAACACTGTAAAGACACAAGCTCGACTCAAACTTAAATGCATTTAAGGTTGTAATTCGGATATTTGATCTGTTTCTTCAGATTCATATATTGAAATGATTATTTACTAGAGAATTTGAGCAAATTATGTAGACACTTCATATATTCAATATCTGAATCCTGTATTATTTGTGATTATTTATTTTGAATTTGAATAGTTGAATCTTACTATAGATTATAAAGGAAGAATATGTTTGTTTCTAAGGGATTAAAAATCCCTTAACATTTGAAACAATTACATGAACTCTTAATTATCCTTACATCATTCAAACTGATCCCCTATTCAAGTAACCAAATAGCATTAGCCATTTTTCTTGGTAACTTTCATTCCTTGATAACATAAGGTAAGAAAATAAGTTTGAAACCCTTATTCTCCAACTTTCTAGATAACTAGACAAATATTTTAAATGCTTTACAACTCTCGTAATTAAGTTGGAGAATCCACAATCCATGATTTCCACATTTCCAAATTTAGCTAATAGCTCTCCCCATGCAGATCATAGTGAAACGTAAGTAGGAAAGTAGAAAATATTACATTTTCTAAAATTGAATGGTTCATAAACTACAGCAACAACTATAAAAATAAAACTCACATGACTCAAAATAACCAAGATTCCCTTAGCATTGCTGTCCAAAAACAAAGCTAATCGCGTCATATAAAACAAATTTGAATAGATAAAGAGCAATTTAGCTATCCTAAACGAAACTTCCATGGGAATAAAAGATGTGAAAAAAACCTATATGTACCTTGTACATGCAATCTAGGAGTAGAACGCTGAAAATGTTGGGGGAAATAAAACCCAGGATCTGTAACCTTGCCGCAATCCGTTTTTACCTATTTATGAAATCTTTTCATTAGGAACTCTCGATTCTTTGCTGAGATCTGCCCCTCCACACACGAAGTTACAAATTAAAATCTTAGATGATATTCTGAATATCTACCAAAATAGAAAAAATGATTTGATTAATATGAGTTAGCATGTTCATAATTTAGGGATGTCTAACTACAAATGATGCATGAATGATGTCGATTGAGGACCACTTGAGCAAGTCATCATCTTCAAGAAAGTTCATTTAAAATCTCGATTTCGTTTCTTCATTGAAACTTCATTTGTTGCTAGAATACCCCATCTCACACTCGGGTTCAATGTTCAAAATCTTTTTATCTCTTTTTTCTCGAAAGCGTCTTTTTAGGTTTTCACTTTAGATTGCTTTTCTCAAATCTTGCTTAGCTTAGTCTTCTTGAGTTTTGACATTGAGGTATCTTTGTCATTAAATTGATTTGTCATCTTCATGCCACAACAAAATTTTGTCCCAAAATTTTGTTGTCTACTCTTGTTCTTCTTTTAGCAAACTTTGACATCTTCGTTAATCAAATTCTTTTAGGCTCTATATCATTTTTTGTCTATTCTAATATGAACTCTTATGTACAAAAGATCTTGTCGTTTCATGGAAAAAGATGCATCACCAACTTTCGCGTCTTTTGACCCATCATGCAGAGTTTGCCCATTTTTTATCATTTAGGCCGAGGAAATGCCTTAAGCTAATTCCAATGCAGACATTTATAAATAGGATCAAATCTCCATATAAAGTAGTACAAAATGTCTTTATTTATGTGATAACGGAGTCGCTACCGGTCCCTTTTACTGTATTAGGCAGACCAAAAATCTAAAATCAAACCAAATATTATAAAATCTCAAGGGATCGGGGGTATGGTTACGTGTGGGGAAGAATTAGCAACCCATGACGCCCGCAGAACGACGCTTACTTGATCACTAATATTTTTCTTGGTAATTTGGATGAATGCATGCAAAGATTAATGTAAAAATCCACAGAGTTCTAAAAGTGACTCGAATTCGCTCACGACTGAGAAAATCCCGGTCAATTTAGACGCAAAGGGATTAAGGCATTAATCCCTAAAACACGAAGATATAGTCTGGCATAGGAGATTGGACCGTTCCCCAACTGCTAAGGGAAGCCCAAATTAACCATACTTGAGAAAATATCTATTTTTTCATGATGCAATAAAAATCCTTTTTGCATGGCATTTTATATATTTTTTTAACTTTTATGGGTGGTTTAATGTTAAAGGTTAAGTATTAATTTTACATATGTGTGGTAACTGATCTTAAAGGCTTTATTTAATTATTTACATTTAAGGAAAAATATTTAATTTTCTAAAAGATTACCTATAAGGGTTTTATTTATAATTAAGGAGAATGGATTATTTACTCTTTATTTTAAAAAGAATTACCTAGTTAGTTTTATTTACCATTATTTACAATTAAGGAAAATAGATTATTTACCTTTCTAAAAAATTACCGAAAGGAGTTTATTTAATTACTCACAATTAAGGGAATGTATTATCTTACTTGAGATTATTTACCAAGTTAGTTATCAAAAGACAGATTATTATAGGAATATAAATCCTAGGCATTTATAATTAAATTTTATTGATGGTTAATTAATCCTACAAGACAAAAAAAAATTAAGTCATCTATTAGGGAAACTTGCCTAAAAGTGTTTATTTTAAATTATTGTACAAGTCTTTTATTACAAGAAAATCACATTATTAATTTTTCTAGAGTCTAATTACGCTAAAGTTTTAATATGTTAAATTGCATAAAAAAAAGATTAATAAACAACATAATGAACATGAACAAAGCCAACAAAAAGGTTAAATTGCATGAAACAAGAATTAAATAATTAAATTAAAAAAGAGGGACTATAGTGAAGAAATTGCAAACAGTGGGGGTCGAAGCATAAATCTGTCAAAGGTGGGGTGTGGGTCGAACCACGAACCACACTGCACTACCACTATTGCCGCCGCACCTACGCCGAATGCCGCTCATCGGTGGCGTGCCATTGCTACTCCTGCTCCCGGTTCCGGTGGTGGTGCCAGTTTCGTCTCTCAGCGGTAATGGATACTCCTCAAGCTTGACTTAATGAGAACTCGTACCCCTTTTCCTCCTTATTCGAAACCAAGTAACAAAGAAAAAATATAAAGGAACAACGTTTGGGTAAAAATACCTAAAATCAAAACCCTAAAATCTTATTCCTTGTTTGTGCTAAGTACATTTGGAAAGGGAATAATGCCTTTACTTGGGCATCAAACCACTTCCCTTACATTCAATTTGATCCTAAATAAGTTAAAACAAATAAGGAAATATCTAATCCTGAATTTAATTACAAATATTTAAGAAAATAATTGAAAATTTGTAATAAAATCAAATTCTCGTATTGAACCCGTATCTAATTTTCTGCACGCGTTGTCTTCAATAAAATGAACATATCTTGAGCTCCCGACGTCCGATTGAGGCGTTTCAAGATGTGTTGGAAAGGTAATTAAAGATGGTCAATACGTAAGAAGACATCCTGACCTAGAAATGCTCGGATCCTATCGGAAATTTGTTGTGAGTCCATAGTGAGAATTCTTTGCACATCACTTGACTTTCCATACTTGTTGGATAGGATCTCTTGTAATCTTCCCATATTTGATATGATTAGGATCTTGTGTAATCTGCAAGAAATACATTAATAATGATATAATAAAAAATAAAATAAAATATATACAAAAAGATGAAATGGGCCAAATGGACCTTTATTGTTTAATGGAATCTTTTTTTATATATTTTAATGGACTTTTTTATATATTTTTAATTATTGGGTTTAATAATAATAATACATATATACATGAAAAAAATAAAATGGGGGTTGAATAAAATTAGGTGACTACAATTTCAATGCAAGAAACTTTTGAAGATGAGCTAAATAGAATAATTAGATTTTTTGTGAGAATGACAAATATTTACAAATAAAATCAAAATTAGGCCCCCAAATATCAAGTGCAATATCGCCTCTGCTTCAAATTGACAAAGATCAAACCAAGTGAAGCTTATGTTTATAGGATCATGAATGTTGAGGCAATATGTACACATGTGAAGTCCCTTCCAAGCTATTAGGCTTCCAAGAGGAACTTCTCCCATACACCTAATTTCTAACCAATTTAGGTGGCTCTCTTTAGCTCAAAAACTCATTATGCCCCATCATTCCCTTTTTTTTATCTCAATAACGCATTAGAAGTCTGGAATCATTGAAGAAAAGCTAACCCTGATAGGTGGGATGTATTCTGAAGACAAACTCTTCTAACTCAGATATCCATGTATGATCAAAATGGTCTCTAGAGGATTGGAATGCAGTCCATGGCTCACGATTATGAATGAAAGGATATATAGGTTCAAATAAGTGTTTAAGGGTGATAAAATCAAGGATAATTTCTTCCAACTGAAACCTCATTTTTGCATTGTTTGATCTGGATATGCTCAAATGAAATACTATTTTCTCTTTTATTCTTTGGATCTCTCTAGACTGCCTATTTTTGGGTTTTCACCCTAGAGTTCATTTCCATTCCTCTAGTAACTTTGAACCAACTTGCATCCTGACTGGATATTGATACATCTTCTGTTCTAAGGTGATAAATCCTCCAAGGCTCTTCCAAATAGAGATTTATTTGAATGGAGGATTACACATAAGTCTCTTGCTTTTCTTTTATTTCACCTTTCAACTTAGTGCTTTCGCTTTTGATGGTTTCAACTTTCATGTTGATGATTTTCAACTTGATTTGGTTGGCTCTTTGAGCACAAACTTTTTTCTCACTGATTTTCGATTGTTTTTAAAATTTCTTTCTTGGCGTATTTCTCTTGCTCAAGCTGAATCTTGTATGCAAATTATCCATTCACGTTTCTTGCCCCTAATTCATAAGGCATTATCTTCGTAGCATGAACAAAAGCAAATGTCTTTCATTTGTAAACAAACTTTCATCTTCTTTGCCCCCTGGTGTGGGGGTGATTCTTGGTTTGGGTTCAATCCAAAAGAAATTATCAGGCTCAAAGGGGGACAACAATGGATATATTTTCTTACCTTGTGAAGGGAAATGAAGGAATGCCAAATGTCTTCCCATACATGGATACCAAAAACAATCTTCAGGTGGTAGATGTTTTAGGGTACTTCATTCAAGGACCTTGAACAACAATGCCTAAGAGGAAAATTCACCCAAAGTGTGTTTATAGGATTTTCCCATTATTCCTGGACACTCTTCGTTGTCCTTTCGCTGGCCTGAATAGAGCTGAAGATATTCACATTTGCAGTATCCCCACAACATTCGATTTCCTCTAGACATAGTTGCTTAGAATTGATCTTTGGATTTAAATCAAAGTCACTCTAGCAATTGATATCCATGTTCCTGATAGAAAATGATAGAGAGGATATGATACATGTTTGAAGAGGCCTAATTGCAAGTCCAGAAATTTAGTTGACTTATTTTGACTTTTTGATTGGTATTTGGGCATATTTTGACCACAAAGTCTTCTTTCGACTTGTGAGTTAGTCTCTTAGCTTTCAAACTCACTTTGAAATGAATCAATTCGACATCGAGAGCAAAAGATATGACAATTTTAGTTAAGATAATGTAGTCAAAAGATTTCATACGTGTCTAATACAGGATTTTCAAATAATTATGAATTTTCAATATTTTTATTGATTATTTGTAATTTAAATCAGCTTAGGAGTTTTCATTATGTATTTTATAAGATTTTGGATCATATTTATCATTTAATTAATTTTATTAAGAGATTTAGATAAATTAGGATTTATTTTATTTTATTAATTTTATTGTTTAGTTCAAATATAGATTATGCAACACTATGGTGGTCACAGTTGAAACAAGATCGACATCTCAATGGAGAAGCCAAGATAAGATCATGGACAGAACTTAAAAAGGTCATGAGAGAGATTCATTCCTACACACTATCACCAATAAAAGTCCAATGTTCCATGGAAGAAATACTCCTTATTTGATAAAGGTACATCTCAACTCCCATCTTTTCACCGCCCTACTAATACACAATTCGACTATAGCAAAATGAAGCCGAAAGAAAAGGAATCATCGTTATTCCAACAGGATCATGAACAACCATCTGTGAGTCATGTCAAAGAAGTAAGCACCACACTGAAGACTGAGATATTCCAACCGACTGAATCATCTACTATAACCGAGAATCCACCAAGTCTATAGTGCAAGGATCAAGATGATGTTTTTGAAGAAACCATTACTCCCACCACATGCGAGAGTGATGAACCAAATTCTAAATACTTGAAATACATTGATGATGAGTTAGGTGAAACACCTTGAGGTTTGTCGATAGAAAGATACAAAAAGCACCACTTGTTCTTCCAAGAGATGGTTAAACTTCATAGCATACCAAGCACCATTAATTCAATCCAAGACATGAAGTTCCTTAGCCATGTCGTGAAGCAAGCAAAATTGATCCACACCAAGATAAATCACACACCATGGCGAGATATGCGACACATGGTGAGGACTTACTCTTTCGAGTTTGCCGACACCAACAATTATTTTTTTTTTAAATTCCAAATGGTGGAATCAACTTGTCTTTGATATAGGTATCTACAGCGTAACTTCTTCATCTTATGATGATCCTTTCTCTCCTATTACCGGTTCAGATTCGAGGACAAGTCCTATTAAGGAATGAGGGAATGATACATGTTTGAAAAGGCCTAATTATAAGTCTAGAAATTTAGTCGACTTATTTCGACTTTTTGATTGGGATAAGAGCATATTTTGACCACGAATTCTTGTTTCTACTTGTGAGTCAGTGTCTTATGTTTCTAACGCACTTTGAAACGCATCAATCTGACATTAGAAACTCAAGATATGACCATTTTAGCGAAGACAATGCAATCAAAAAATTTCATATGGGTCTAATACGGGATTTTCAAATAATTACGAATTTTCAATATTTTTATTGATTAATTGTAATTTAAATCATCGTAGGACTTTTCATTATGTATTTGAGAAGATTTAGGATCCTATTTATCATTTAATTAATTTTATTAAGAGATTTAGATAAATTAGAATTTATTTTATTTTATTAGTTTTATAGTTTAATTCATATACAATTCTTTGTATTTTTTTGTTTTAGGATTTTACTAGCCTATAAATTGGCTCCTCTCTTTTGTAAGCAAGACACTTATTTTTTGACCAATAATATTGAAAACTCTCTGTGAGTGATTTGTTGCAAGATTTGTTAATGTGTTTTTTCTTTAGAATTTGTTTCAACAAGATTTCTTGAAGATCTTTGGAGATCATCTTCATGCTCCAACTTGCTAGGTAATTGCGTCTAGGAGAAGGGTTAGAGCCGCTTGATGTTGCTTGCTTGGTTAATTGTGATCAAGAGGGTGCCGTGGACAAATTATCATTCAACAACCACAACCTCAACCTCATATCCATTCAAACAAATCAATTTCGTCATCCACCTTCACCAAGGGATTTTCATGTTGCACTACTCTATTAGGATATATATATTAGGATCCATTTACATGTTGTAAAACTCAATTACTTTTACACTTTTTTTGGACCGTTGGATGATGGTAATTAATGGCTAAGATTGTTTCCTTATTTTTTTTCCAAGTGATAATCTTCACATTTTTACTGTTAATCTTATCCATCCATTTTACTCATCCAATGGCCATGGATTAGTGTAAAACTAAATGAGTTTTACACCATGTAACTGGATCTCATCCATATATATATATATATATATGAGAGAGAGAGAACAAAAACTAATCCATAACTAGGGCTGGGCATTCAATCAAGTCGAGTCGAGTCAAAATTTTTTGAATTATTCGTGTTGGCACGTCTAATTTTATCATTAAAATATTATTTATAATTTTTTCGAGTCTATTTGAATTTCGAATTTCTATAAAAATTTAATTGTAATTATTTATACTGTTATAATACAAACTGATTCCAATTTAAACAATTTTTTTTTCAAATAAGATTTTTAATGTTATTTAATAAATCAAATATTATTAAAAAAACTGCTATTTCATTAAACTAAGGGTCTCATTAAAAACTTCCTTCTTATCCAGGGTCAGACCGAAGCGAGACCTAAAACAAGAGGAGAAAAAGAGTACCCAAAATATATTAATAACTAAACCGAATAAGAATACAATAGAGTTTAGGAAATTCAACAACACAAAATGATAGAATCATACAAACCAATAAAAAACCAAACGATAACAATCCATGCTAAAATAATTGTGCATCAACAGAGACTATCAAAAACTAAACGTTGAAATGGTAGTCCAGGACGTAAAATTTCAACACTATCGCCTGCAAGCTGCAACCATAAAAATATCACGTAAATAATGCTATTTTAATTTACAATATATGAGGCTAGACATTAATGAATATCAACAATTGAGACAGTTTAAAAGATATGCACCGAAAGGACCATAGTTTCATTCTTGCATACTATCGAAAAAGGATAAGTGAAAACAATCCAAAAAGTAAGTACAATATCTTTGTGAGTTTTCGAATTAAAATGTCGAATACCTAAGGTGTCTTCTTCTTCATGCACTGTCGGCAATTTTAAACAAGCTTGTTGATTTTCGTGGATTCTTGATATTTCTAACAAATTCAAAATATAAAATATGTTAGCTAAATTATAAATAGATTTTATAATATAAATGACAGTAAAACTTAAAATTAATATTATAATCTTCGATGCCATGAAGTTCCGCAACATACTCATCGAGATTAATGGGATCCTTACATTTTTGAAGCCAATCTTGAGTGCAAATTAAGGCTTCCACCATCGTCGGAGTTAGCGAACTTCTAAAACCATCTAAAACACGTCCACCTGTGCTGAATTCAATTTTTGAGAAAACTATCGAGATAGGAACAAAGAAAACATCTTAAACCATTTGTGCAAGAACATGGTATCTTGGACTATTCACTTTCCACCACAACAGTATATCAAATGAACTCGAGTTGTTTACGTCTTCCTCCTTAGTCAAATATTTATCCAACTCAAATTTATCTTCCAAAGCAACCCGTTGCTTCTTCAACAAATATTGTTGCATGGCCAAACTCGTCTTTGATTGATTTAATTATGTGGGCTTGAAATTTTTTGTCGGAATACTTGATTGACCATTGCGGACCATAACTCTCCCAAAAATAGAAGAGTATTCATCAAACAAACAATATAATTCTTTCTCAATTATCTTCATAACCTCATGATCAACAGTAGGAAAAAACAAAGGATACCCTAAAGTCCACAAAACCCATTTTACGTTGCGTATATAAGATACTCGCCAATTAAACTAGGTAGTTGATATTTTTGGTATCACCTCAATACTTATTGTACTTGTCCCTCATTTTGAAAGCCATGGAGATTATGTCTAAATCTTCACAATTTGCCCATTCATCCAATAAACAAATGTATATCTACCAATATTTCCAAAAGGTAATGAGAGGTGACATACAATGATTATGACACCTTCAATGTAAGATCATAGAAGAGTTCTAGAACTTTTGCAATTTTTCGAACATTTTCTCAATCATCAAATGAAGGGACTCCATCTCTGGCTATGAGGTCAAGAAAAAAACTATGGTCATCATGAGCACACGAGTCAAATGCACAATCGTATTTTTTAGCCACCTTTAACATTATATATGTTGAGTTCCATCTAGTAGGTATCTCTAAACACAAATGAGCATTGGTATCTATCATTTCTTCTTTTGTTTAACTATAAAATTTTTGCATCCTTGATGGTGATGCTCTTATGTACTTGACAACAGCTCTAATTCGATCAACAAACATAGAAACATACTTAACACTTTCTTGCACGATGAGATTATTAATGTGTGAAACACATCTTGTATGCATATATTTCCCGTTTGCAACACAAGTAGTACGATGGTTCAATTTCTATCTCAAATATTCATACCATACTATTAGCAAATGCATTATCAACTGTAATAGTGAAGACTCTCTCAATCCCCCAATCTCGAATGCACTTTTCAAGAGCTTGACCTATGCTTTCACCTCAATGGGCAGATATCATACAAAAGTTGATGATTCTCTTTTGCAACATCCACTCATCATCTATCCAATGTGTTGTTAGAACCATGTAAGATACCCTTTATAGTGAAGTCCAAGTGTCTGTTTCAAACAAATTCTACTCGTGTCTTTACCAAAAGAATTTTCATTAACCTCTTCATGGAGTTGAATAAATCGAGGTAATCCCTTCTAACCGTATTACGAGATGGGAGATGAAACCTTGGACATGCTGTAGAAAGAAATAAGTTACCGTTCTCCTTCTACAATTCAAAAAGGTAGCTCATCTATAATTATCATGTGAACCAATGCCTTTCTAATAGCATTTTCGTCAAACTTCCAAGTTAAAAAAATCGTTGTCTCACTTTCAAGGCTAGTACTAATCTTAGAAAATGCTAAATCTGATTGTTTAAGATTTACAGTATTGCCTTGAGGTCTCTTCAAGCATGTCTTCGAATAGTTATTCAAATTGGCTGTAGAACCCCAGGTTTCCATGGAGTAAGTATTGTAACAATGAGTGCATCTTGCCCTATGCCACCCATCTTTAGTTACATATTTACTGAAATGATTTCAACATGGTGCTCTTGGTTGTTGTTTCTTTCGGACACTTTTGTTATTCGTTGGGTCATTGACTTTACAAGGAGAACTTTGTGAACTTTGAGTTGAACTATAACTCATGGTTGTGAGCTTTGATTCCCTTGTGATCCACTCATCTACAATATCAAATATAATAATTTAACATTAGAATTCTTAAACTGTAAACCAATGCATACTGACATAAAGTTGAATTGAAAATAAATCTACACTAATATTAGAATTGACTTATGAACCAAAAGTTAAACTCATAAAATAAATTTCTTATGTACTAAAACCAAGGAAAATTCAAACAAACAATCTTAAACATTCTCTTTTTTTTTCAAAAGAAGCCGCTAATTTTATTAAACGAGAAAATACCAAAAATTACAATAACAGTTTACAACTATCATTGTAAACTACATACATAATTTGGATATTTTACTAAAACTAGCCACTTTAGATTATTCAAGGACCATACATGAAAAGGGTAAAAAACCCATCCAAAAGACTCGATAAAAAAATGAACAAATCTGACTAAATTGGCAAACGAACCACAAAAGGGGATTAAGCTATTAAAAGACCACCGAGAACCGCAAATCAGAGCCGAGCGTCGTGAGAAACTATCTACGAGCGCAAACTGTGTATCCAAATTCAAATCGAAGGTCCAGAGTAGGGAAGATCACCATGCTTACGAATAAGCGCTATCTTGATCAGTCGTGGCGTCGTCAGATCCAACCCTAATAAAAATCAAAACAAAAAGAGAAAAACGTACCAAACGGTAGAATAGATCGTGCCACAAGAGCAGAATAATATATTAAAAACTAAAAAAATAAAACAAACGAAACGATAGATCTCGGCGGTCGGTGACCAGTATTAAAACCGGTGTCACCGCCGGTGTTTAAAGGAAAAGGGGAGCAAGAGAGTGCGGCGGCTGCACTTTTGAAAGAAAGAAAACTAGGTTTGTTTTTGACTGAAAACTACAATCTTAAACATTCTTAAATCTAATATAAAAAAACAAAAAAAAAACAAACATTATTAATTATATGATAGTACTCATTTCTGACAATAATAACGAGCTCATGTCAATGTTTTTTAAGATTCAATGTATTATAGTATCCAAATACCTACCTTAAATCTAATATAAAAAAGAACAGAAACAAACATTACTATGTTACTTCAACCTTTCCTTCCTCTTTTTTAAAACTATTGTGTCCGAAACATACTCGAATATAAACATGAAGAAAATAATTTATTTTAATTTTGGACTCAGTTTGGGCTCAGTAAATTTTGGTTGAAACATTTCTGTTTGAGTATAGAAAGTGGTAAAATCTTATGCTTGGATGTATGTAGAAGAAATATAATAAATGATTTAGAACCTAACTTTCTGGTTAAGTATCAGTCAGATTATCAATGTATCAAGTCCATGTGCTAAAGCGTATGTCATTGTAGCACAGAAGGAGGCAGAGGATAACATAAGAAAATAACCAAGCTTTCTTTTCAAAAACTAAAAATTAGTTAGAGCATTTGATAAGTCCTATTTGTTTATCGCTTAATAACCAAGCGTTTGCTCTGATATTTCTTGTATCAGTCAGATTATAAATGTAGCAAACTTTCTGGTTTATTATATCAGTTAGATTATCAATGTATCAAGTCCATGTGCTAAGACTTATGACATTGTAGCACAGAACGATGACATACAAAATAACTAAGTTTTCCTTTCAAAAACTAGAAATTAATAAGAGCATTTGTTCATAGCCCTATTTGGTTCAGAATAATAAAGGCATTTTTATGGGAATAATAAGGCATTTTTATGGGAATAATAAGGCATTTGTTCGTAGTTTTATGGGAATAACAAAACTGGAAATTATACCTAAATGAAATACACTAAAGAGTAAAGATATTCCTCATTACAAGTCGTGGGTTTATCATTTATGGAAACTGGAAAGTATTAGTAGCTGAAGATTACCTTGAATTCAAAGATTCTCCGTAGGCCTTCCAACGTCTCTATTGTGAAGCTTGAACGAACAACATTCTGGTATGGCTCTAAAGGGGAGCTCTACGGTTCACTATATGCGGTTAGGTTCTAAAGTACTAAGGGTACCCGAACTGTCCTTATTATCTACTAAGACAATAAAATAACGATTTGGGAGGATGTGAGTCCTTATACCATATAGAGGTGAAGATCCCACGAAATATAAGGGTCGTATTCCGGAAGCGAATCACAATCCCATACAGAGGTAAGGATCCCATGAAAGAATGTGAACACTCCCGCTTAACTATTCTAGAACTAATGTATGATGACAATTTATATCAAGCATCGTACGAAATAAAGCGATAAACAAAAAAGATTAGGGATTAAAAATTAAATTAAGTCGAATTAAAAATTTTCTCGGTAAATACGATATGAACCTGACTAAGGCTTGACTCATTTTTTTTAAAAAATAAAAATTTGTCCACATCGGAGTCATCATGCTGTAGCGACTAAAAAATCCGAATTCGAATTTTCCACTTGAAATTTTTTTGAGTTTTGGGGGAATTCTTGAAAAAACTTGTATTTTTAGATAAAATTGAGAAGTCGCCACTGGTCACTTTGATAAGGTAGACCAAACACCAAAAAGTAAACCATAGAAAATTGGGTTCGGGAGTCAGTTACGAGTGGGGAAGGATTCGCACTCCCACCACACCTGGAAATCGGTACCTAAAGGATTAACATCGTATTTACTATGCAAAATTAAAATTCAATTTAATTTAATTTAATCTAATATCTAATCTCTAAAAAATGCAAGAATGCATGACCATGTTATTCGAATATAAAAACAACCTCGTAATTTACGGTACCCAAAAGGAGAGATGACACCCAAAAACTCGAGATCACACTCTTAGTAGGATACCGAAATCTTGAATCTTAAATCTAAACATAACTACATAAGAAGGCATGAACAATTAAATATATGCATGAACAAGATACAATGGTTAAATAAATATAAGGCATGAACATATAAATATAAACCCTTCTTACTATGAATAAAATATTATAATAACATAACACGAAGAAATATATACAAACTATAATACATGATATGTATAAAACAATAAAGGTACGTAATGTATATAGTACTATACTAATATGATATAAAATATAGTATAAATGTTTAGTATATATAACATAATACAATTACTAAATGAAGATTAAATAAAATGCATAAGGATAAAGGTGCGCAAGGATAAATGTTTAGTATATATATAACATAATACAATTAAAGATATATGCATAGGGACGCCTTCTGCTTATTAGCAAGCTTTTCTCTGCTTATTAGCATGTTTTTTCCCCTTTGTTTCTTGATCTTTTCACTTTGTAGTATCATGGATCCGGCTTTTGAAGATAATTTAGCAGAACTTTCGCTAGAAGACGATGAAGATAGTGAGATCCAAGTGGAACCTGAAAATAAAACTGTGGGGATCTCTTTTGAAATGTGTTTCGTTAGCCGTTTTCTTACCACAACTGTCATCCATGTCCTTTCGATGCGAGCAATGCTTGCAAATGTTTGGAAGCCTCTGGGAGGAATCTCAATCTAAGACATGGGCAGTGGTCGTTTTCTCTTTCGGTTCTATCACGATGTATACATTGACAGAGTGGAATCTGTTGGTCCATGGAATTTTAATTCTCATCTTTTAGTTTTGCATCGGCTCAAAGACGGAGAGGATCCAATGACTATTCTTCTAAATACTTTATGTTTCTAGATTTTAGTCCATGACGTTCCACATGGATTTATGCAGAAGGTGTAGCCCGTCAAATTGACAATTTTATTGGCAGTTTTGTTGAATATGACTCATTTGCTGTTTCACTCGGATACAAAGAAATCATGAGGTTACGGGCTTGTCGTGATGAAGGAAAACCTCTAAAACGCTGGAAGAAATTAGCTTTGAGGGGAGTGGGGGGGGGGGTACATCACAATACGTTCGTTTCGAATATGAGAAACTACTATTGTTTTGTTTTATTTGTGGTAAATTAGGCGATGGGGAAGGTTTCTGTCCTATTCGAATGACCGTAGCTAAAGAAGACATCACTTTTGGGTGGGTTCTTAGTCTCTGAGCACCTACACGGTGAGCAGCGGCAGCACTCTCTAGTAGATGGCTCAGGGAGGAAACAAGTTTGACTTTTCCCCAGTCTGGTCCGCAAATGCAGCAATTCCGGGATTCAAGAGGGATTTTATCTGGCAGGATTTCTCCTTTGTTTAATGACATAAATCAAGGGAGAGATAACATAAAAGGCAAGTCAACAGTGGAAGTGGAAGGTCTTCAAATTCTATTATTGTGGCTCCAATTTATCCCGTTAATGATGATCTGATGTCAGCTCAAGTTATGGACGGTTGTATTAATGGTGCTGACGTGATTATGGCAATTAAGGAGGAGAATTCAGACTCTATCATGGAGAGTTCCAAACGCCAACGTCATCAACTCACTACTTCAGTCGTTTCTGATCTTGATTAACCTGATGCATCTTTTAATGAATCGGCCGGTTTCGCTATGCGGGCCAGCCGGACATAATAAAACTCCTGAGTTGAAATGTCCAGGGCCTGGGGAAATGTTGGACGACTTGACGTCTTTGGCATACGCTACGAGACATCAATTCTTCTGTAATTTTTTTTAATTGAAACAAAATTAAAGAGTTTAAAGATGGCAAAAGTTCGTAAGTTTTGTGGCTATGAAAATGGTATTGATGTAAATGCAAATTGTAGTAGTGGTGGCTTATCTTTAGGATGGAAAATCAATTGCTAATGTAATACCCTAAAACACACCCTAGAAGTAATTAAACTAAGTCACCCAATTTGCTAGCTCAATTGAGCTTGATCCTAAACCAATTAGAATATCTAGTGACTTAAATGCAAGAAATAAATGATTGGTGACCAAAATAAGATGACTAAATGAATAAATTGAAAGTTAGGGGAAATGCATGTAAAATCCATGGAAATATCAAATAAGTGACATGTAAATTAAATGAAATAACATGTGTTTTCTTATCTAACCACTTGGCAATGCATGGATAAACAACGATGACAACTTGTCATCTTCTTCACTCTTTCTCACCATTGCCAAGTTGAAGAAAGAAAGAGAGAAGGAAATTGTAGAAAGAGAGGAAGAGAATTCAGTCATAAAAAATGATAATTGAGCTTGAATCAACCTTGGTAGATAGGTTATCTTGCAAAACAAGTAAGCTCCCATCTTCTTCATTTTTTCCATTCGAATAGAAACTAGGGGCTGGATTGAAATAAATTTGTAATTGCTTGATGTTAGTAGTTGATAGTCATTGTTTAAAGCTTGAATAATGCTTGAATTGATGTTATAGCTATGTTAAATTAAGGCATGAACAATAGGAATCATGTTAAATTTAGCAAACAATTGAGTTAACATGTTCAAGGTGATAGCCGAATGTAGTTGGAGATATATGTGATAATTTGTGTACTAATTTGAATAGGGGGAGTGATTATCAAGTAACTACCTAGTTAAAATCATGTAAACTGAATTAACAAGGCTTAGATTGAGTTAAATTGATAGTATAATTGAATGGATCAAGCTTGAAACAAAAGTGGTCACATTGCTAGTTAAATTGATGGCTAGGGACTGTTTTGCTAGAATAGAAGTATGAACATGCTTAATTGTTCATAATACCCTGTTTTAATCACATTAATAGAAGAATTGGACTGCCTAGGACTTGTATGAATGAGTATGTATAATGAAATGACATGTAGGAACATTGTATAGGTGATTAAAGAAACCAAAATGTAACCTAGTGTAATCTGCCCAGAATACTCTATTATGGGCAGCAACTTTAAAAAATCACCATAAGTTGTATACATGTAATTTAAGACTGAAAATTTGATAGATGACGCCTTATCATGTCTATTTTCATTAGGAGAAAACAGAATTGAATTCTAGATTGTGAGCTGGAATCTGGAAATGAAAACCTCTGGACAGTGCAAACTATCTAGAAATGCAATTGCCCTGTCTTTGAACTAAAAAATGTACTAAATGGCAAAGAATTAAAATGTAAGGACTATATGGTTAGAAAGAGGATTAAATAAGCTTTCCAATGGTATAAACTAATTGAAATTTTGACGTACAGAATAAAAGTTATGCCTGTTTAAGTAAGTATTGTACAAGCTGCTTGGTAGCAGCAGCCTAGTTAATTTGAGACTGTTTTGTTTACAGTTTGTAAACAGTTTTGAAACAGTTTTGGGACAGTGGTTACTGCCCTGTTTTACATGAATAGAAGTATAAACAATTAAAGTCATGTATGTAATCTATGAAAATGAACATGTTGACAGATTGGTATATGCTGTGTACTAGTAATATTGCCTTGGTTGAATGATTATGTGAACTTGTATTGATATGTATTTACTTGTGTATTGTGTTAGAACCAGGAGTGAATTTGGTGGAAGAGGAAAGGGTGGATCATCCTAAAGCTAAGAACAAAGGAGTGTGGATGCAAGACTAGCTAAGCTTGGAGTATTGTGAGGGTAGTTTTGTAGGGTTAGGACCTAACCAAATATGCATGCTTAAATTACTTGCCATCCTTGTATTGTTTAAATAGACTTAATATAGGCTTGATCATGCACATAAAGGGAAGATTGGCTAAGCTAAACTTGTAAGTGAATAAAAGCATGAAAGTTGACTATATAATCAAAAAGAAAAGTGAAAACAAAAGTGTGAATTCTTGTTATTGAATGTGGCTATTCATTCGAATGCCTACTTGATGCCTAAGGTAGTGTATGCTAAATGTTTACTTGATGAATGAGATGGTTATGTGAATGCTTTCTTGTATGTTCTCCATGGTCTAACATTTACTAACAAGATGTGATTTATGAATTATAAGGCATTTCTTGATCCTTGTACCTTGATTATGATTTACTTGACTTGTTTGATGCTAAAGATGGCATGTATTCAAAATGACTTGCTTGAATTAGCATATGTTACTTGACTTGTGAAGTATGTATAATGTTTATACATGTTAAATTTCTTGAATTGAGTATGCTAATCTTGTATTCGAAAGTTGGCTTGATAATACTCTATGATGTATGTGTCAATAGTATGAATTGAACCATGAAATAAAGACATTTTTTTGTTGTCTAAGGGCATAAAATCGAACACTTGCTTGAATGACAAGATAAAAAGTGAATTGAGGAGCTAAGGCTCAACTAGCCTAAGGGCTAAGCATGATATTGCTATAACTTGCCTGAATGCGATTCTTGAACACAATTATCTTGACTTGAACATGAAAGCATAAAAACAAGATACAACAACAAGCTTTAAAGTAAAATAAAAATTCTTGTGCCATAAGATATACCCTAATGAAAGTTAAAGATTTAAAAGACTTAAGTTGCCTTAAATGGAAGTCCTTAGATACATTGGTATGATGCTTGGTATTCTTGGGACTACAGTCCATGAACCACGACTCGGGGGGACGCCCCATTACATGTAATATGTTATTGGCGACAATAGGAGGTAACGGGGGAGTTGTACGGAGATTGGCGACAGTTGGTTGGATAGTGATAAGTACAGGATTCTTGGACCTTTATGGTCAAACACGGACCAATGTCATCCATAACCAATTGTGATCCAAGGCAAACATGTTAAAAGAAATGAACCTTATTGAGAAATCTAATAAGAAATTCAAAAGAAAATCTTAAACACTTGAATTATTTAACATGAATTCTTGAAATACTCGAATTGCTTAACATGAAATGCTTGATCCTTGACATGAAATTCATGAAATGGTAATTGCCTATGCTTGGACCTTGTATTGTATGATTGTTACTTGAAAAAGATCTCAATCTTACTCGAATTAATGAGTAAGGCTGCCATGTACAACTTTACATGCAATTTAATGACTATTTTGTGTGACTAAACTATGTAACATGAGTAAGGCTTCCACATACAACTTTTACATGCAATTTAATGACTATTTTGTGTGATTAAACTATGTAACATGAGTAAGGCTGCCATGTACAACTTGTACATGCAATTATGGACTGTTTTGTGATGATAAAATTGTGTATACAAGTCATAGGGACTGTTTTGACTATGTATGAACCTTAGGGATTGTTTTGTGATTATAAGATTGTGTATACAAGTCATAGGGACTGTTTTGACTATGTATGAACCTTAGGGATTGTTTTGTTATTATAAGATTGTGTATACAAGTCATAGGGACTATTTTGACTATGTATGGACCTTAGGGATTGTTTTCTGATGATAAAATTGTGTATACAAGTCATAGGGACTGTCTCAACTATGTATGAACATTACGGACTGTTCTATGATGATAAAAACGTATAAACATGTATAATGGACAACTAAGTAATAAGACTTAAAACTAAGGAAAGTAAACAAGCAATAAATAAGGTTTAAGGCTTACATATTACTTGAATTGAATACATGTACACCTGATATAATTGTACATGATATGTAAGAATACTTGTACACTGATATAATTGTACATGATATGTAAAGCTTGTTATTTGTCACGAAAGAAATGAAATACTTGTTGTTTGACATGTAAACTTGGTTTACTTGATACATGCTTGTTATGCTTGATCACTATTCGAATGGAACTAGAATTGGATAACTTGATAACTACTTGATAAACTTGTCATGCTACTTGATTTACTTGACACTTACTTTCTTTTCTTGTCTTGATATTCGAATGCCTTAGGTATGACAATACATGATTTCATGATTTTGTTGACTTGAGATGCTATTAACCTTATTAGGTCTACTTGATTTATTAAGACGATTCAAGAATTGGTTAAATCTAGATGCTACCTCACTAAGTACAAATTGTACTTATCACTCTCGTTTCCTTCCTTCCCAAACCCCAGGTTAAGAGTGCTTCAAGAAGACTACCTGACCTTGAAGCCAGATTCCTTGAGCTTGAAGTAAGACACAAGCAAAAGCACAAGTATGAATCCATACTTGTTGTAGTACTCCTAGTAGTTGGTGGCACCTAGCTTGTATTTAGTTAACACTAGATCATGCATTTTGGATGTTTGAAATCTTGTATATTTATACGTTCTTGAAATGGCTCTTCCATGTAATTGAACTTGGTTGCTAGAACTTGATATGTAAGTACTACAATTTCCATGTATATGAAAGAGTAATGCTGCACATAGGTATAAATATGAATGGAAATGCTTATGATCTAGCTTACCTATTTTATTCGAATGTCTTGTATGAAAAATGGACACTTGATAGAATGTTACAAATACTTACATGAACAAATGAACACCTTAATGAATGACATGAATCCTTGCTATCCATGTATACTAATCGAGCACCTAAAGTGTTTACATTTCTTGCATAAGATATCCTAGTAGACTTTGCCTTGTTAATTTGGTATGTGTATGCTATTGTAAACACGTTCTAGTCTAAAGGTATAATTTGAATGCTAGGCCATTGTATACATGTTATAGTTAATCGTTATGAATTAGTCAAAC
Source organism: Hibiscus mutabilis (assembly GCA_019671005.1). Taxonomy (NCBI): domain Eukaryota; kingdom Viridiplantae; phylum Streptophyta; class Magnoliopsida; order Malvales; family Malvaceae; genus Hibiscus; species Hibiscus mutabilis. The sequence goes on from CM033712.1 coordinate 32,676,631, forward strand.
TTTATGAAATGTTACGTGCATTTATTTGAAGGAGAATGAAACGGAATGAATGCTTGTTAGTTATCTATGTCATTTGAATGCAATGTTTATGTATATGTATGATAACATTGAATGAAATGTAAAATGAAAGTGGCTAATTGAATGATTGATAAATCTTAGTGCTTATAAAGTTAAAATCATACGAATGCAATAGTGAAGACTTGTCGAATGTTAGGATGACTTATAGTATGCATGAACTAGTTTATTTCCAAATGTGTAAGGAATGAACACGTCCTTATCTAAGTATGATACATGAATGCTATGCATGTTCACATGTTTAAGTAATAAACATCCTTGATCATAGTTTAGAAGTGAAATACAAAGTGGTAACCTATAATGAAAAGAAATATGTCTATGATTGCATAATTGAAAGTGAATGTTTATAATCCTTGAATGTCCTTGAATAAAAGTATGCTTTTGGATATATGATTGATTGTAGACACCTAGGTTGCTTGCTAGTCACTCAACTCATCTATTAGGGATGAGTTCGAAAAATTTTAATTGATTATCGTTTCCTGTGTAATCCTTAATGCTCCCGAGCTGGTTTGCTACTAAACCGGGGTAGGGGGTGTCACATTTATTGGTTTTAAAGCTAAGGTTTAGTTGATTCTCGGACTAAACTGGGGCTCGTTGCATTGTCATAAGTCTAGTGTGCCACCTAGGAGATTATTGTACTGTACAAGCTTGTATTCTTACTTAACTGAACTTCTTATGTTCTATGTAAACAATATACTTTGTTTTTTAGTTCGAGAGAATTTCGAGGGCGAATTTCTTTTTAAGGGGAGAAGAATTGTAATACCATAAAACACACCCTAGAAGTAATTAAACTAAGTCACCCAATTTGCTAGCTCAATTGAGCTTGATCCTAAACCAACTAGAATATCTAGTGACTTAAATGCAAGAAATGAATGATTGGTGACCAAAATAAGATGACTAAATGAATAAATTGAAAGTTAGGGGAAATACATGTAAAATCCTAGGAAATATCAAATAAGCCACAATAAAATTAAATGAAATAACATGTGTTATCTCATCTAACCACTTGGAAATGCATGGATAAACAAGGATGACAGCTTGTCATCTTCTTCACTCTTTCTCACCATTGCCAAGTTGAAGAAAGAAAGAGAGAAAGAAATTGTAGAAAGAGAGGAAGATAATTCAGCCATAAAAAATGATAATTGAGCTTGAATCAACCTTGGTAGATAGGTTATCTTGCAAAACAATGTAAGCTCCCATCTTCTTTTTTTTTTACATTCGAATAGAAACTAGGGGCTGGATTGAAATGAATTTGTAATTGCTTGATGTTAGTAGTTGATAGCCATTGTTTAAAGCTTGAATAATGCTTGAATTGATGTTATACTTTTTTTAAATTAAGGCATGAACAATAGGTATCATGTTTAATTTAGCAAACAATTGAGTTAACATGTTCAAGGTGATAGCCGAATGTAGTTGGAGATATATGTGATAATTTGTGTACTAATTTGAATATGGGGGAGTGATTATCAAGTAACTACCTAGTTAAAATCATGTAAACTGAATTAACAAGGCCTAGATTGAGTTAAATTGATAGTATAATTGAATGGATCAAGCTTGAAAAAAGTGGTCACATTGCTAGTTAAATTGATGGCTAAGGACTGTTTTGCTAGAATAGAAGTATGAACATGCTTAATTGTGCATAATATCCTGTTTTAATCACATTAATAGAAGAATTGGACTACTTAGGACTTGTATGAATGAGTATGTATAATGAATTACCATGTAGGAACATTGTATAGATGATTAAAGAAACCAAAATGTAACCTAGTGTAATCTGCCCAGAACACTCTGTTCTGGGCAGCAACTTTGAAAAATTACCATACGTTGTATACATGGAATTTAATGCTGAAAATTTTATAGTTGATGCCTTATCATGTCTATTTTCATTAGAAGAAAACCAAATTGAATTCTAGATTGTGAGCTGGAATCTAGAAATGAAAACCTCTGGACAGTGCAAACTATCCAGAAATGCAATTGCCCTGTCTTTGAACTAAAAACGTACCAAATGGCAAACAATTAAAATGTAAGGACTATATGGTTAGAAAGAGGATTAAATAATCTTTCCAACGGTGTAAAATAATTGAAATTTCAACGTACTAAATAAAATTTATGCCTGTTTAAGTAAGTAGTGTACAAGCTGCCTGGCAGCAACAGCCTAGTTAATTTGAAACTATTTTGTTTACAGTTTGGTAAACTGTTTTGTAACAGTTTTGGGACAGTGGTTACTGCCCTATTTTAGATGAATAGAAGTATAGACAATTAAAGTCATGTATGTAATCTATGAAAATGAACATGTTGATAGATTGGTATATGTTGTGTACTAGTGATATTGCCTTGGTTGAATGATTATGTGAACTTGTATTGATATGTATTTACTTGTGTATTGTGTTAGAACCAGGAGTGAATTTTGTGGAAGAGAAAAGGGTGGATCATCCTAAAGCTAAGAAAAAAAGAGTGTGGATCCAAGTCTAACTAAGATTGAAGTATTGTGAGTGTAGTTTTGTAGGGTTAAGACTTAGGACCTAACCAAATATACATGCTTAAATTACTTGCTATCCTTGTATTATTTAATTAGGCATAATATTGGCTTGATCATGCACATAAAGGGAAGACTGGCTAAGCTAAACTTGTAAGTGAATAAAAGCATAAAAGTTGACTAGATAATCAAAAAGAAAATTGAAAACAAAAGTGTGAATTCTTGTTCTTGAATGTGGCTATTCATTTGAATGCCTGATTGATGCCTATGGTAGTGTATGCTCATTGTTTACTTGATGAATGAGATGGTTATATGAATGCTTGCTTGTATGTTCTCTACGGTTTAACATTTACTAACAAGGTGTGATTTATGAATTATAAGGCATTGCTTGATCCTTGTACCTTGATTGTGATTTACTTGACTTGCTTGATGCTAAAGATGGCATGTATTAGAAATGGCTTGCTTGAATTTGCATATGTTACTTGACTTATGAAGTATGTATAATGTTTATAAATGTTAAATTTCTTGAATTGAGTATGCTAAGGTTGTACTCGAATGCTGGCTTGATAATACTCCATGATGTTTGTGTCAATAGTACAAATTGAACCATGAAAAAAGACATTTCTTGTTGCCTATGGGCATAAAATCGAATACTTGCTTGAATGACAAGATAAAAAGTGAATTGAGGAGCTAAGGCTCAACTAGCCTAAGGGCTAAGCATGATATTGCTATAACTTGGTTGGATGCGATTCTTGAACACAATTATCTTGACTTGAACATGAAAGCATAAAAACAAGAAACAACAACAAGCTTTAAAGTAAAATAAGAATTCTTGTGCCATAAGATATACTCTAATGAAAGTTAAAGATTTAAAAGACTTAAGTTGCCTTAAATGGAACTCCTTAGATACATTGGTATGATGCTTGGTATTCTAGGGACTACGGTCCATGAGACATGGCTCGTGGGGACGCCCCATTACATGTAATATGTTATTGCGATAGTAGGAGGTAACATGGGAGTTGTACGGAGATTGGTGATAGTTGGTTGGATAGTGACAAGTACAGGATTCTTGGACCTCTATGGTCAAACACGGACCAATGTCATCCATAACCAATTGTGATCCAAGGAAAACATGTTAAAAGAAATGAACCTTATTGAGAAATCTAAGAAGAAATTCAAAAGAAAATCTTGAACACTTGAATCATTTAACATGAATTCTTGAAATAATCGAATTGCTTAACATGAATTGCTTGATCCTTGACATGAAATTCATGAAATGGTAATTGCCTACGCTTGGACCTTGTATTGTATGATTTTTACTTGACAAAGATCTCGATCTTACTCGAATTAATGTGTAAGACTGCCATGTACAACTTGTACATGCAATTTAATGATTATTTGTTGTGATTAAACTATGTAACATGAGCAAGGCTGCCATGTACAACTTGTACATGCAATTTAATGACTATTTTGTGTGATTAAACTATGTAACATGAGTAAGGCTGCCATGTACAACTTGTACATGCAATTATGGACTATTTTGTGATGATAAAATTGTGTATACAAGTCATAGGGACTGTTTTGACTATGAACCTTAGGGATTGTTTTGTGATTATAAGATTGTGTATACAAGTCATAGGGACTGGTTTAACTATGTATGAACCTTAGGGATTTTTTTGTGATTATAAGATTGTGTATACAAGTCATAGGGACTGTTTTGACTATGTATGAACCTTAGGGATTGTTTTGTGATGATAAAATTGTGTATACAAGTCATAGGGACTGTCTCGACGATGTATGAACATTAGGGACTGTTCTGTGATGATAAAAATGTATAAACATGTATAATGGACAACTAAGTAATAAGGCTTAAAACTAAGGAAAGTAAACAAGCAATAAATAATGCTTAAGGTTTACATTGAATACTTGTACATCTGATATAATTGTACATGATATGTAAGAATACTTGTACACCTGATATAATTGTACATGATATGTAAAGCTTGTTACTTGTCACGAAAGCAATGAAATACTTGTTGTTTGACATGTAAACTTGGTTTACTTGATACATGCTTGTTATGCCTGATCACCATTCAAATGGAACTAGAATTGGATAACTTGATAACTACTTGATAAACTTGTCATGCTACTTGATTTACTTGACACTTACTTGCTATGCTTGTCTTGATATTCGAATGTCTTAGGTATGACAATACATGATTTCATGATTTTGTTGACTTGAGGTGCTATTAACCTTATTAGGTCTACTCGAATTATTAAGACTTGATTCAAGAATTGGTTAAATCTAGTTGCTACCTCACTAAGTACAAATTGTACTTATCACTCTCGTTTCCTTTCTTCCCAAACCCCAGGTTAAGAGTGCTTCAAGAAGACTACTTGACCTTGAAGCCAGATTCCTTGAGCTTGAAGTAAGAGACAAGCAAAAGTACAAGTATGAATCTACACTTGTTGTAGTACTCCTAGTAGTTGGTGGCACCTAGCTTGTATTTAGTCAACACTAGATCATGCATTTTGGATGTTTGAAATCTTGTATATTTATACGTTCTTGAAATGGCTCTTCCATGTAATTGAACTTGATTGCTAGAACTTGATATGTAAATACTACAATTTCCGTGTATATGAAAGAGTAATGCTGCACATAGGTATAAATATGAATGAAAATGCTTATGATCTAGCTTACCTATGTTATTCGAATGTCTTGTGTGAAAATTGGACACTTGATAGAATGTTACAAATGCTTACATGAACAAATGAACACCTGAATGAATGACATGAATCCTTGCTATCCATGTATACTAATCGAACACCTAAAGTGTTTACATTTCTTGCATAAGATATCTTAGTAGACCTTGCCTTGTTAATTTGGTATGTGTATGCTATTGTAAACACGTTCTAGTCTAAAGGTATAATTTGAATGCTAGGCCATTGTATACATGTTATCGTTAATCGTTATGAATTAGTCAAACTTTATGAAATGTTACATGCTCTGATTTGAAGGAGAATGGAACAAAATGAATGCTTGTTAGTTATATATGTCATTCGAATGCAATGTGTATGTATATGTATAATAACATTGAATGAAATGTATAATGGAAGTGGCTAATCGAATGATTGATAAATCTTGGTTCTTATAATGTTAAAATCATATGAATGAATAGTGAAGACTTGTTGAATGTTAGGATGACTTATAGTATGCATTAACTAGTATATTTCCAAATGTGTAAGGAATGAACATGTCCTTGTCTAAGTATGATACATGAATGCTATACATGTTCACATGTTTAAGTAATAAACATCCTTGATTATAGTTTAGAAGTGAAATACAAAGTGGTAACCTATAATGAAAAGAAATATGTCTATGCTTGCATAATTGAAAGTGAATGTTTATGATCCTTGAATGTCCTTGAATGAAAGTATGCTTTTGGATATATGATTGATTGTAGACACATATGTTGCTTGCTAGTCACTCAACTCATCTATTAGGGATGAGTTCAAAAAATCTTAATTGATTCTCGTTTCTAGTGTACTCCGTAACGCTCCCGAGCTAGTTTACTACTAAATTGGGGTAGGGGGTGTTACATTTACTGGTTTTAGATCTAAGGTTTAGTTGATTCTCGGACTAAACCGGGGCTCGTTGCATTGTCATAAGTCTAGTGTGCCACCTAGGAGCTTATTGTACTGTACAGGCTTTTGTTCTTACTTAACTAAACTTCTTCTGTTCTATCTAAACAATAGAGTTGGTTTCCTATTTCAAGAGAATTTCGAGGGCGAATTTCTTTTTAAGGGGAGAAGAATTGTAATACCCTAAAACACACCCTAGAAGTAATTAAACGAAGTCATCCAATTTGCTAGCCCAATTGAGCTTGATCTTAAACCAATTAGAATATCTAGTGACTTAAATGCAAGAAATGAATGATTGGTGACCAAAATAAGATGACTAAATGAATAAATTGAAAGTTAGTGGAAATGCATGTAAAATTCGTGGAAATATCAAATAAGCCACATGTAAATTAAATGAAATAACACGTGTTATCTCATCTAACCACTTGGCAATGCATAGATAAACAAGGATGACAACTTGTCATTTTCTTCACTCTTTCTCACAATTGCCAAGTTGAGGAAAGAAAGAGAGAAAGAAATTGTAGAAAGGGAGGAAGATAATTCAGCCATAAAAAATGATAATTGATCTTGAATCAACCTTGGTAGATAGGTTATCTTGCAAAACAATGTAAGCTCCTATCTTCTTTTTTTTACATTCAAATAAAAACTAGGGCTATAACTTGCTTGAATGACAAGATAAAAAGTGAATTGAAGAGCTAAGGCTCAACTAGCCTAAGGGCTAAGCATGATATTTCTATAACTTGCTTGAATGCGATTCTTGAACACAATTATCTTGACTTGAACATGAAAGCATAAAAACAATAAACAACAACAAGCTTTAAAGTAAAATAAGAATTCTTGTGCCATAAGATATACTCCAATGAAAGTTAAAGATTTAAAAGACTTAAGTTGCCTTAAATGGAAGTCCTTGGATACATTGGTATGATGCTTGGTATTCTAGGGACTACGGTCCATGAGCCATGGCTCGGGGGGACGCCCCATTACATGTAATATGTTATTGGCGACAGTAGGAAGTAACGGGGGAGTTGTCCGGAGATTGGCGGCAGTTGGTTGGATAGTGAGAAGTATAAGATTCTTGGACCTTTATGGTCAAACACGGACCAATGTCATCCATAACCAATTGTGATCCAAGGGAAACATGTTAAAAGAAATGAACCTTATTGAGAAATCTAATAAGAAATTCAAAAGAAAATCTTGAACACTTGAATCATTTAACATGAATTCTTGAAATAATCGAATTGCTTAACATGAAATGCTTGACCCTTGACATGAAATTCATGAAATGGTAATTGCCTACGCTTGGACCTTGTATTGTATGATTGTTACCTGAAAAAGATCTCGATCTTACTCGAATTAATGAGTAAGACTACCATGTACAACTTGTACATGCAATTTAATGACTATTTTGTGTGATTAAACTATGTAACATGAGTAAGGCTGCCATGTACAACTTTTACATGCAATTTAATGACTATTTTGCGTGATTAAACTATGTAACATGAGTAAGGCTGGCATGTACAACGTGTATATGCAATTTAATGACTATTTTGTGTGATTAAACTATGTAACATGAGTAAGGATGCCATGTACAACTTGTACATGCAATTTAATGACTATTTTGTGTGATTAAACTATGTAACATGAGTAAGGCTGCCATGTACAACTTGTACATGCAATTATGGACTATTTTGTGATGATAAAATTGTGTATACAAGTCATAGGGACTGTTTTGACTATGTATGAACCTTAGGGATTGTTTTGAGATTATAAGATTGTGTATACAAGTCATAGGGACTGTTTTGACTATGTATGAACCTTAGGGATTGTTTTGTGATGATAAAATTGTGTATACAAGTCATAGGGACTGTCTCGACTATGTATGAACATTAGGGATTGTTCTGTGATGATAAAAACGTATAAACATGTATAATGGACAGCTAAGTAATAAGGCTTAAAACTAAGGAAAGTAAACAAGCAATAAATAGGGCTTAAGGCTTACATATTACTTGAATTGAATACTTACACCTAATATAATTGTACATGATATGTAAAGCTTGCTACTTGTCACAAAAGCAATGAAATATTTGTTGTTTGACATGTAAACTTGGTTTACTTGATACATGCTTGTTATGCTTGATCACTATTCGAATGGAACTAGAATTGGATAACTTGATAACTACTTGATAACCTTGTCATGCTACTTGATTTACTTGGAACTTACTTGCTATGCTTGTCTTGATATTCGAATGCCTTAGGTATGACAATACATGATTTCATGAATTTGTTGACTTGAGATGCTATTAACCTTATTAGGTCTACTTGATTTATTAAGACTTGATTCAAGAATTGGTTAAATCTATATGCTACCTCACTAAGTACAAATTGTACTTATCACTCTCGTTTCCTTTCTTCCCAAACCCCAGGTTAAGAGTGCTTCAAGAAGACTACTTGACCTTGAAGCCAGATTCCTTGAGCTTGAAGTAAGACACAAGCAAAAGCACAAGTATGAATCCACACTTGTTTTAGTACTCCTAGTAGTTGGTGGCACCTAGCTTGTATTTAGTTAACACTAGATCATGCATTTTGGATGTTTGAAATCTTGTATAATTATACGTTCTTGAAATGGGTCTTTCATGTAATTGAACTTGGTTGCTAGAACTTGATATGTAAATACTATAATTTCCATGTATATGAAAGGGTGATGCTGCGCATAGGTATAAATATGAATGAAAATGCTTATGATCTAGCTTACCTATGTTATTCGAATTTCTTGTGTGAAAAATGGAGACTTGATAGAATGTTACAAATGCTTACATGAACAAATGAACACCTTAATGAACGACATGAATCCTTGCTATCCATGTATACTAATCGAACACCTAAAGTGTTTACATGTCTTGCATAAGATATATTAGTAGACCTTGCCTTGTTAATTTGGTATGTGTATGCTATTGTAAACACGTTCTAGTCTAAAGGTATAATTTGAATGCTAGGCCATTGTATACATGTTATCGTTATGAATTAGTGAAACTTTATGAAATGTTACATGCACTGATTTGAAGGAGAATGAAATGAAATGAATGCTTGTTAGTTATCTATGTCATTCGAATGCAATGTGTATGTATATGTATGATAACATTGAATGAAATGTAAAATGGAAGTGGCTAATAGATTGATAAATCTTGGTGCTTATAATGTTAAAATCATACGAATGCAATAGTGAAGACTTGTTGAATGTTAGGGTGACTTATAGTATGCATGAACTAGTATATTTTCAAATGTGTAAGGAATGAACATGTCCTTGTCTAAGTATGATACATGAATGCTATGCATGTTCACATGTTTAGGTAATAAACATCCTTGATTATAGTTTATAAGTGAAATACAAAGTGGTAACCTATAATGAAAAGAACATGTCTATGCTTGCATAATTGAAAGTGAATGTTTATGATCCTTGAATGTCCTTGAATGAAAGTATGCTTTTGGATATAAGATTGATTGTAGACACTTAGGTTGCTTGCTAGTCACTCAACTCATCTATTAGGGATGAGTTCGAAAAATTTTAATTGATTCTCGTTTCCAATGTACTCCGTAACGCTCCCGAGTCGGTTTACTACTAAACCGGGGTAGGGGGTGTTACAGCTCAGTTGCTCTTCGATCCTTTTCTTCATGACACATTGATGTATTTATTGATGATGACTCTAATAGTTTAACTTGGAGGTGCACAGGTTTCTATGGTGCCCTAGAAGTAAGGAACCAAGCTGAATCCTGGAATCTCTTGCATCACCTTAATGACTCTCTATCCATCCCTCGGCTAGTCATAGGCGACTTCATTGAATTGATGTTTTCTTCCGAGAAGTGTGGTTGTCATGTCCGAAGTGATCGCCAAATGGAAGGTTCTCATGAGGCATTATCGGATTGCTCACTAGAAGATATCAGTTATAGTGGTCATTGGTTTACATGGGAATAGGGTCCGTCCACCCATAACAACATAAGAGAAAGACTTGACCGAGGGGTTGGAAATTCGATTTGGAGTGGTATGTTTCTTGATTCTACCCTTTCTCATATGTCTCATTCTTTTTTGAACCATTATCCGTTATTATTGAACACGGATGGCAGAGCCAATAGCAAAGATAGAATATTCCCTTTCTGTTTTGAAGCTTCATGGCTGCTCGAACCATCTTGTGAAATCGAGGTGCAACAAATCTGGCAGTTCACTCATGTTGTTCCGGAAAAACTAGAGCTTGTTTGTATTGGTTTAGAGGCATTGTTCAAACGTATTAAAAAAAGAGAAGAAGCTTAATGTAAATGATCTCCGTAAAAGACTCCAAGAAATAAATGAGAGTCAACCATCGAATAAGGTTCTAGCTAAAATCACCGATGTTAAGTTGGTTCTGAATATGGAAACAGATCGAGAAGAAATCTACTGGGAGCAAAGAGCTCGGGCTAATTGGCTCATGTTTGGGTATAGGAACACTAATTTCTTCCACAATTTTGCATCAAGTCGCTGTCGCACGAACAAAATTTCTAAACTTACTGGAGATGGGGGAGCTGTTTTTGAGTAAGAAGAAGATATAAAAAAATGGCAACTTAGTATTTTCACGATTTATTTTCTTCCAAAGGTGTGGGAGATGCCTCGACTATTCTAGAGGGGTTTGCCCAGTGCATCACACCTTCCACGAACAAAAGTATACTGAAGGATTACACACACGAGGAGGTGTATAATGCAGTTCACTCCATGAGCCCTCTAAAAGCATGTGGTGAAGATGGCTTCGGTGCAATCTTCTATCAGTGTTTTTGGAATGTTATTGGCTCGGAGGTGGCTGATTATTGTATTGAAGCTTTTAAATGAAATCTATCTTTGGTCGACATCAATGCTACTCGCATTGTCTTAATTCTGAAGGTAAATAATTCGTCTAACATGTCACGGTTTAGACCTATTAGCCTTTGTAATGTCCTCTACAAAATAATTTCCAAGATGGTTGCCAACCGCTTTCAAGGAGTTTTAGACTGTTGCATCGACAAGGCTCAGAGTGCTTTTATTCCAGGAAGATACATATCTGATAATATTATGGCTGCCTATGAGGTTTTACACTACCTTCGCAACAAAAGAATTGATCCACATGGCTCTTTCGCTTTAAAACTTGATATGAGTAAAGCGTACGATAAAGTCAAATGGGCGTTTATCACTATGACGCTACGAAAGATGTGTTTTGCGAATAGATGGATTGATTGCATAATAGGTTGTATCACCTCAGCCTCTTACTTGATTGTGATTAACAGATCGACGGGGGATTGTTTTCTTCTTACGAGTGGTCTTCGCCAAGGCAACCCGCTTAGTCCCTATTTATTTCTGATGTGCAAGGAAGGATTATCAGCTTTGCTTCAGAAAGCATTCCAATCCAATTCCTTCCGTGGAATCCGAGTGAATCGAGGTGATCCTTTAGTTACTCATTTTCTTTTTGTAGATAAAATATGAGCTTTGGTGAAGCTAATACTTTAGGGGCAACATCTCTCAAAGCTATATTACACACTTACTCTCTTTGTTCTGGCCAAATTATAAATTTCGAAAAATCAAATTTTTTTGGAGCCTATGTGATTGATGAAAATCAGAATGAGGTTTGTTGAATTCTGCAAGTGTCTAGCCAAAACAACCTAGATAAGTACCTTGGCTTACCGTGTAATACCCCGAAAATTGGCCTAGTTAGATTTCGACTTTTGATAATCGTACATTCGTTTCTGATGAGTGACAATAAATCAATAAAATAAGTAAATGAATTAGTTTGAGTAATTATTGTAAGGTTTCATGTCTAAATTGAAAGTTTAAAGAATTATGAGAAAATACTAAAGTTATGAAATGGTAAGCCAAGGGATAAATCGTAAAGTTATGAAGTATTGAGTCATAAGAGTAAGAAATGAAATAATGGAATGACTAAGTGTGTAGTAAGACCACTTAGTGATTAAATAGTAAGAACTAAAAATATGTTTAGTGTCTAAATTGTAAGAAAGTAAAGCTATGTGATTAGAGTGTAATTGAGGCAAAAGAATAATGGCTCATGGCTAATTAACCCAAAAGGTTTCTTCATGAAAAGAAAAGGTAATTCGAGGACTTAAAGTGTAATTAATACCTTTCTTTAAGGTGATTAGTCACTTTGATAGGTGGCAAGACACCATAATCCGGAAGATTATCCAATTAAGAAAATTGGAATTAACAACCAAAGTTTTGTTTGGCTATTTATGGGGATAGGGGGAAGAAAGAGAAAAGGTAGGCAACGCCATCTTCTTCTTCCTCAATTCTTCACGCCATGGATGATAACTAATGTGCCCAATTTATTGAATTTCTATCCCTCACAATTTAGCCACCGATCCTCCAACTAAATACATATTCGGCGAGTTTGCTCTTTTAGCTTTCTATTGCTATAACTTTTGTTGAGCTTTAAGTAAGTATGTTGGTAATATATGAATCTTAAATTTAGGAATTTGAATAACTAGTGCTCCCCATGTTAAGTAATTTGATTTTAAGACTCCTAATATTTTCATGAATCTTTAAGTTATGGTGATATGAAGGCTTAATCCTTAGGAGACTAGGCATTTTTTAAAACCCCTGTAAATAAGGAATTCCATGTGAGTTAATAGTGAATTAGTAAATTAAGGTTTATGTGGTATTAAAAGGTTCTTGAAATTTAGCTTATATCATGTTAATCATGCTTAGATTTCTTGTTTAAGTGATCAATGAAGCTAAATTCCAGCTTAGTGATTTATGCTCAGAAATTTGTACACTGACAGCAAATTTGAAAATTCATAGAAAATTTTATAGGTCAAATTGGTGAATGAAAATTATATGTACAGAACCGTGTGCGTGTCTAGTCTCGTTTAAAAAAGATGATGATTGATTTCGATATGTAGACTAAAAGAAACGATTTTTTGAGTAAGTAAAGGTCAAAAATAGAACAACAATTTACTCTTTGGACAACAAGGGCAGTGACTTTGTAAATCCACCATAAATTGTACAAATGGATCTAGAGGCTGAATTATATATAGTTAGAAATTTTATTCAGTCTAGTTTCATCTAAAATCAACGAAATCGAATTCTGAGTTATAGAATATTTTTAAAAAATGTTTCTTTAAGAACAGTACAAGCTGCCTAGTATATTGAATGATATGTTTCTTTAATGTTTGGTTTGAGAAAATGGAATTGAAGGAAACCATAAAGAGGGAGAATAAGAAAAAATGTTTCTAAGCTTGGATCAAGGTGAGTGTAGTTGCATTTGTCTCGGATGACATAGTGTCATTTTGACCTTTGTTTCTATGTGTTTAATGAATCCACATTATCATTTTGCATAAGGCTCACATAGAGCACTTTCGGTGATTACTTTTATGGCATGACACCTTCGGTTAGTTCTTTGGTTATGCTTGCATTGCATAGGCATCAATGTATTGCTATGCTAAAATGTATAATGGTAGAATGTAGATAGCAAAATGAACTTTGCTCTAAAGCTTTGAAACAAAGTTATGATCTCATATGCCATAAGATCTTAAGAATGAAATACAAGCCGAAAATGTTATAAGTTTATGAACTTCTAAATCCTCTGGAGCTAAAAGCTCAATATTGTCATAAGATTGCTCACCCAATATCAAAACACAAAATGTATAAGTTCCCTATACAATGGAAGCCCTTGGACACTTTGGCATGGTACTTGGTATAGTGGGACTACGGTCCACGGGCTACGACTCAAGGGTGACGACCCCATATTGTGATATATTGGCGACATTAGGAGTTAACGTGGGAGGTGATAGAGGAGAAGAGAAGATTGATTGATATGTTTTAACACTAGCCATTGATTTGTGCTATGTGTAACACAGACCAATGTTACCTATGTCCAAATGTGATCCAAGGAAAACGTTTTAAAAGATATGAACTCAAATATGAACTCAGATATGAACTCAGAAAGAACCTCGATAAGTTTTGAATAAGTTATGAAACCCCTAAGTCTTTGAATAAGACTCTGGATAAAGCTTTCATAAGACAAACTATGTATAAATTAAGATTAAGACTTAAATATACTTTTGGTATTATATGCTTGGTTTGCCTTGAATGGTGTCATTCATTACCATTGACATTATACTATGTTATCATATGGTCACTACCTCACTAAGCTATGTAAGCTTTCCATGTTTCCTTGCATGCATTATAGGTATTAAGTCTCTATAATCACTCGAGATCATATTTAGAAGTTACAAGTCAATCTTTAAGCGTTGAGTAAGTTCTCCTTTGCCAAACTCCTAGTAGGTGGCATATGAACTAAGCATGATTGTAGCTATGATGTTATTAGATCGATGCTATGAATCGATTAATTAACATTTGATGAGTTTGACATGATAGTTATGATAAAGTAGCTTTATACTATGTTTATATGTTTCATAATATGACTTAAACAAGTAAGGTATGGACTTGAATGGATATAGTAGCCAATGCTATTGTATTCTTTGATGGATTGTGAATAAGTATAAGTTAAGGTGCAATAGTAAGTTATTTGATTATGAGTAAGCATAGATGGATAAGCCTTGTTATGAATATGTCTAATTGTTAAGGTAAGAATTAAGATACAATAAATAATTGATGAATTGAAATGTAATTACACATGTGGTGTACTTGTTAGATAATGCATGTTCAATGCTTATTTTGGTGATGAATTATTAATGCTGTAAAATTGTGTGTTGTTATATTGTAAATGCTGTAAAAATGCAGTTAAAAAAATGTGTTAAAACTAGTTTGGAAATGGTATTAAAATGTAGTGCAGAATATGTATGTAGAATTGAATCTGTGCAGTTTGAATGCTTTAAATTTATGCAGAAAACAGTCTTGAAATTGAATGCAATATGCAGTTTAGTTAATGCAATGCAATGCAGAATTGATATGTTTATTGCAGTCCAGTCTTGTTATGTTTAATGTAGTGCAGTCTTGATATATATAATGCAATAAAGAGTTTGATTTTAATACAAAATCAGTGTTGTAAATACATATAGTAGGGAGCTTTATGTGAATGTAGTATTTAGTTTAAAAAAAATGCATTTTGTATGATGTTTGGAACATGTATGTATGTTGTTTTATAAGTGCTATAAATACAGTTTAAAGTATGCAGTTTGAATCTATGTAGTTTAGAAAGAATTAAAAAGAAATACAAATAGGTCTCTAAACTATTGAAATATTATAATTTAGTCCTTAATGGTTAAAATCAGTATTGGTTGGTTTAAGATCTCTGATAATTAATGATTAATATTTTGCTTTGATGTTAAGCATGTTTTATGTTTGTTTGGTTTTAATTTGAATGTTTGATTCTCTGATTTGAATTCCAGTGACATCTCCGATCCTGGTTTTCTTCCAGACCAGGTAGGGGTGTTACATACCGTCTATTTTTGGAAGAAATAAACGACAAGCTTTCTCTAATTTGAAAGATAGAAGTCTGAAGTATATCCTTCACTGGAGTACGAAGTCTCTTTCTATTGGTGGGAAAGAGGTATTCATCAAATCCATATTGAAAGAAATACCAATTTGCAATGTCATGTTTCCTTTTTTCCCCGAGTTTTTGCAAAGAGTTAGAAGCCGTTTTTACCCAGTTTTAGTGGCAAAATTCTGATGGAAAGCGAGGAATTCACTGGTGTACATGGCAATTTTATGTCAGGCTAAGGAAAAAGGCGGAATGGGTTTTCGAGACATAGGTAAATTTAATCTCGCCTTATTGGTGAAACAAGGATGGTGACTCATGCAAAATCCAGATTCATTTGCTGCTCAGATCTTTTGCGCAAAAATATTACCCTCGCACAAATTTTATGGATTCAACTCTTGGCTCTAATCCATCCTACATTTGGAAGAGTATTTGGTGTGCCAAAGAAACTCTAGAACGTGGTTTGTGTTGGAGGGTAGGCACAGGTGAAGCAATATCGGTGTAGAATGATTTATTGTTACCACTATCCCCCCTCGAAAGATTACTTCTCCTAGGGTGCAACGTATTAATTATGTGTCTGATCTACTTTACCCTATGGAACGAAAATGGAACACTGGTTTAATTAGCTCGGTGTTTAAAGAAGATTATGTTGAGGCTATCCTTTCTATTCGAATAACATCAATTCCTCAACCAGACATTTAAGTCTGGGATTGAGAAAAAATAGGCATATATTCGGTCTGTAGTGCAACACCCCAAATCCTACCCTAGAAGTATTGGAACCAAATTGCATAAGTTGATAGCTTAATTGAATCTAGAGTTAAGCTAAATTGATTAGTTAAGGGTCTAATTGAAAGAATGAATGAAATAAGTGATCAAATTACAAAGGACCAATTCGAATTAAATAAGAAAGAAGGAGAATGCATGCTAAATTCCTTGTTTCCCCTAATGCCCTTGATTAAGTTAAGATAAGGATTTAATTAAGGGACATTTTAGACAATGCACAAATCCAATAACATGGATTAGATGTTGTCATCTTCTCCATTATCCCTAGCTAGCCGATTTGAAGAGAGAAAATAGAGAGAAAGAAAGCTTGAGAAAATCAGCCATTGAAGAAGGAAAATTTAGCTTGCATGTATAGGAATTTGTAAGGAAATTAAAGCTAGAAGCAAAGTAAGTATGATTCTACCTTTGTTCAATTGAATAGGCAACTATATTTGTGGAATTGGACTGTTTTGATGATGTTAGATGAAATTAGCTATTGAATAAGTGATTAGATGATTAAATGGTTGTAGAATCATGCAAATTTGAAGAATGAACACTAGGTACTATGCTGGACATTATGTGTTTGTGATAGTGTAACAAAGCTAAGTTGCTGGAAAATTGAAATGAGATGTTGAAGTAAGAATTGAATGGTTCCAACATGAAATTGAGCTATGGAACTAATGAATTGATTATGATCATGATTAGATATTGTAAAGAAGGTGTTAAACAAATTGAATTGTTAGCAAACAATGCTGGAAATGAAGGATAAAAGTATGAACATAGTCATGAAGCTTAGAAACTGTTTTATTGAATTGAAATTGAGTAAACATGCAAAATTAAGCATTGTAACCAACTTACTCTGTTTGCCTGCCTTGAATAATGGATTAACATTGACTCAACATGTTTAGGATATCATATGAAATGAATTATAGGGCCAAAACATTGGTTAAAATGAATTTAAGGCATTAAAATGTGATTAGGTGCAATCTGCCCAGAATTGTTCTGTCCTGGGCAGTCACTTTGAAAATTCACCAAATATTGTATAGATCAAATTCAGGGCTGAAATTTTAATGACATGATCCTTAGTATGTCTACTTTCATTAGGTGAAAACAGAATTGAAAACTGGGTCCTATGCTGGAAACTGTAAATAGGAATTGCTGGACAGTGCAAACTGTCCAGGCAGTGTAAATGCCCTATCTTTGAACAATAAACTGTATTAATTGGCTAAGAAATAAAATACACGTCTTACATGGTCGTATATAAAATTTTGTTAGCTTTCCAACGGTGTATAGTAATCGAAATTCTGACGTACGGATTAAAAGTTATGACCATTTAAAGGGACAGTGTACAAACTGCCAGGCAGCAGTGTCCTGGGCAGTTCGGGACTGTTTTTACACCTAAATGCAAACTGTTTCCAAAGCAGTTTTGGGACATTGTAACCTGTCCAATTATGTCTTAAAATGAAGTAATAACAATGTGGAGATGAATTAGTAAGAAATGCTTAAAAGAAAGCATAAAAATAGTAGCTAAATGTTAGGTACAAACGTGGTAACATTGCTACTATGATTGTGAGACATTATGTGCTTGTCTTGATGAATTGTATATGTTATGCTTGCTATAAAAAGGGCAGCAAGTTGGGGAAGAAGAAGATAGGAGTGGACATCCCAAAGCTAGAGGCAAAGGGATTTGGATTCAAGACAATTGAATTGCTAGGAGTATTGTGAGTGTAACTATCCTTAGGGTTGGGACTAGGTCCTAACCAACCTTGTTATGGTCTTAATTCAATGTTATTGCCATGTAACCTGACCTAATACATATTTGGCTAATTAAGGGAAGAATGACATGTATGATAACTTGTTTGATGCCATGATCTATGTGTTTATTTGGGTGTTAAGCAAATGAAATGAAATGCTTGACATGTTGCATTGCTTATGCCAAAGGTAAGAAATGGCATGCTTGCTTGGAGAATAAGGTACGCACATTGCATACACATGCATGTGTTTGTGAATGTTATACATGGCTGATTGAAATGAATTGAACAATGGTACCACTTTGTATTCATGCCATTCGAATGGCATGGATAGTTTTGTATTGGGAGTTAAGACTCCATAAGCCTAAGGGCTTGGCCTTGAATGGCATAATCTTGTATTGGATCATGAAATGTATAAAGCTTGAATGAAATGGATAATCAACAACCTTGGTAGCTAGTTTGGATAGATAGGAGGGCATGCCTTAGAATCTTGAGCTCATATTTGCACTACGGTGCATATTGGTATGACAATACATATTGACACTACAGTGCATATTGGCATGACGGTGCATATTGGCACTACGGTGCATATTGGCACTTCGGTGCATATTGGCACTTCAGTGTATATTGTTGAAGATTTGATTATCTAGTAAACTACTTACCAAGGGTGTTATAAGATGACTTAATAATTCAAATGAACATTGTTTGCTTAGATGTGTGATATGAACATTGCTTGAATTGCAAGATACTTGAATGAACTTTCTTGCCTTGAGAGATGACACATGAATGGTTGTATAACTAGTTACTTCTCATGAAAGAAATGTATAAATGATGACTTTGTGTAAGAATTCCTACTTGGTAATTGGAGTATTGGTTGCTTGTCTTCTAAGCAAGATGTTCAAATGGTATGCTATGTATAAATGGTTGTATAACTTTTACTTACTACTCTACTCTTCATTATTCCCATAACATATTAAAGATACTTCAAGAGGATATCTTGGGATTGAAGCAACACTTGAAGCAAGCTTGAAAGTATGATTTCACACTCTTTGTATACTCCTAGTTTAGTGGCACTAGATCTTGTAATAGGTAGCTTTGATCATGCATTTGAATATGTGTTTAAGACTAGTATGTGTATTGTTTTGTTGGGCCTATCATGTAAACTATTTGGATGACTTAAACTATGTTTATGAACCGTGATGATATGTATATATGAAGTAGATGTTGCGCAAATTGTGATGGAAATCCAATGTTTGTTGAATTTTGTTTAATTTGAATGTTAGACCAAAATGGTATGATCATGCATTTATTCCTATGGCTATTGGCGTGATTCGGCAATGACAAGATTGAGGCTAAGGTATGTTTAAGCATGCATTAACAATGTTCTAACTAAGTATGCAATGAAATTATATAACTTGATTGTAAAGAATCAAATGAAATGTGATTAGGGACCATCATGTTGTTCGAATAGATGAATGAAGATGTAAGAAGATGTAAGTTAAATGCTTTGTATTGAACTAGTTAATTGGTTGATAAGTAGTAACTTGAGATGCAAGTAAGCTAATTGAATAAGTTAAGTAACCTCCTTGCATCAATTGAATAGAATACATGAATTTGTAATAGGAATGAAAGTTGAATCATGTTTAATAGTAACCTATTGTGAAGTATGCTACTCTTATTGATTGTTGTTTGAATGATGTATGTGAATTGAATGGAATAGTAATATGATAATGGTAACCTAGGTTATAAGAAAGAAATGGAACAACTTAGTACCTAAATTAGCATGCTAAGTATGTTGGTTTTGTTTATTCTGGACTACTTGTATGTATTGTATGATTTGAAATGTTTGGTTTGGGTTACTTGCATTACAAGTCAAGTATACCGATGTTACTTGTTTGACAAGTAACCTATCTATTGCTTTGCATTCGCTTTGGTAACGCTCCTGAACCAGGTTACAGCTAACCTGAGGATGGGGTGTTACATTTATTGGTAATCAAAGCTTTTTAATCGGTTCTATAAGCTCACTTGCATCATATAGGATATTGTGCCACCTAGGAGACTTGATAAAAGCTTGTGTTGTTGCTTAAATGTGTAAATGTGATAACTAAAACTCTTATTGTTCTGATTGAACTAGAATGTCAGAAACAATATTGGGTCGGGTTAATGAAAGTCCCGTAGGCTCCTCGAATGAAGGAGATAATCTTTTGAGATGAAACCTAAAATTGTAAAGCAAAGCATTGTAGTTTTGAATCCATTAGGGGGAAAACACCCATTAACTTATGCCACAAGCAAGCTCCTTTGACTATTCGAAATATCCCCTTTCCCATTGATCTTTATGTCTTACCATTTTGTGAATTTGACTTGTTATTGGGGTTAGATTGGTTAAGTAAACACGAGGCCTGGATAGATTGCCAAAATTGGAGATTGTATCTCTAGGGTTTGAGGAAAGAATCCATTCTCTTCATAGATAAGAAACCAACTTCAATCTTTGCTAAGATGATTCTCCAAGATGAAATTGAATTCGGCTTGCCTAGCATGCCTGTTGTTTCTGAATTCACTGATGTTTTTCTCAAGGAACTCCCTGGTGTCTCTCCGACTAGAGAAGTAGAGTTCAGGATTGAAGTTCAGCCTGGAACAGCTCCGGTGTCCATTACACCCTATAGAATGGCATCTGTCGAGCTGAAAGAATTAAAGAAGCAACTTCAGGAGTTGCAAGATAAAGGTTTCATACGGCCTAGCACTTCTCCATGGGGTGCTCCAATCCTGTTCGTGAAAAAGAAAGATGGGACTATGCGGTTTTGTATTGATTATCGTCAACTAAACAAACTCACTATCAAGAATCAGTATCCCCTACCCAGAATTAAAGATCTTTTTGATCAACTTAGAGATGCTTCCGTTTTTTCTAAGATCGGCCTTCGATCGGGGTACTATCAAATGAAAGTGAAAGAACAAGACGTACCCAAGATAGCCTTTCGTACTCGATATGGCCACTTCAAATTCCTCGTAATTCTATCTGAGTTAACGAATGCTCTGGCTGCTTTCATGGATCTTATGAATCGGGTATTCAAGCCCTATCTTGACAAGTTTGTGGTTGTATCCATCGACGACATCTGGTGTACTCTCGGAATAAGGAGGAACATGCTGTACACCTCCGAATTGTTTTGCAAACACTCCGAGAACATCAATTGTATGCCAAGTTCTCCAAATGTGAATTCTGGTTACCAAAAGTTTCTTTCCTCTGCCACGTTATCTCGGCTAAAGGAATCAAAGTCAATCCAAGCAAGATTTAGTCTATTCTAAATTGGAGACCTTCGAAGAATGTAAGCGAGGTCCGAAGCTTTCTTGGTTTAACCGGGTATTACAGAAGGCTTGTTAAGGGCTTTTCCTCTATTGTCGCAAGCCTGACTAAGCTTACCCGCAAAGATACACCTTTTGTTTGGTCGGAGAACCAGCAACGAAGCTTAGATCAACTTAAGAAAGCTCTAACTCATACCCTGGTACTCATCCAACCAGAATCGGGCAAAGAATTCACTGTTTACAGTGATGCTTCTCATCTAGGACTCGGTTGTGTCCTAGTGCAAGATGGGAAAGTAATTGCTTACGCTTCAAGGCAACTGAAGCCACACGAGTCTAATTATCCAACACACGATCTGGAACTAGCCGCTACTGTGTTTGCTCTCAAGATATGGAGACACTATCTATACGGAGAGAAATGCAATCTATTTACCGATCACAAAAGTCTCAAATACCTCCTAACTTAGAAGGACTTGAATCTGAGGCAAAGGAGATGGCTCAAATTGCTTAAGGATTACGACTTGGTTATCGACTACCATCCGGGGAAAGCAAATGTAGTTGCTGACGCCCTTAGTCGCAGACCATACTCGGGTAACTCCTAAATCTAGAATTCTGTTTAAATTCATTTGAATCGTGCCTTTTATTGTTTTACAAACAATGAATTTAGAGCTTCCTTAAGCTACAAGTTACTATTTGAAAATTTCTTAAAATACAAGTAACCCATTCGAATAAGAATTGAGCCTAAAATACTTGTAACCATTGAAATTGAATCTTTCTTAGTTTGTAAGAAAGAATTTGAACAATGCCTTATGATACAAGAAATAATTCGAACAGTGCCTTGCATTGCAAGAAATCTATTGAAAATCATTCTAATGACCTTGTTAATTCTTTTATAGCTAATACGACTATCAATGCTCATTTCTGACTATCCAAGGGCCGAAATTTTTTGTCTAAACTTCAAGTTCAATCCAATCTAGTCTTGAGGATTAAAGAACTTCAACAAGTTGATCCAGATCTTCAGAAGATCATGTCTAAGCTTACTTCTGAGTCTAGCTCTGACTTCTCCCTCAAGTCAAATAGACTTCTCTATTTCAAGGATAGAGTGTGTGTTCCTAACAGGGAGGAACTAAGACAAGAGATGTTGCAAGAAGCACATCAAAGTTCTTTCCCGATCCACCCTGGATCGGTTAAGATGTATAAGGACCTAAAGCCACTATACTGGTGGCCATGCATGAAATCTGAAATCACGGACTTCGTATCCAAGTGGTTAACTTGTCAAAGAGTCAAAGACGAGCATCAAGTCCCTACTGGACTGTTCCAACCTATTGAACATCCCTAGTGGAAGTGGGATCGAATTACTATAGACTTTGTCACCGGTCTTCCTCCTACTCCAAGAAAGAATGATGCTGTATGGGTGATTGTTGATAGATTCACTAAATTTACTCACTTCATCCCTATTCGTATGAACATGAGCTTGGAAACCCTTGCCAAGCTATACATTCGTGAAGTGATTCGGTTACACGGTGTACCTACAGCAATTATCTCCGATCGTGACCCTCGATTCGCTTCTCGATTATGGAATTCTTTGTAGAAAGCTCTAGGAGCTAAAGTACATCTTAGTACGGCCTTTCATCCTCAATCGGATGGCCAATATGAGAGAATCATTCAAGTGTTAGAAGATATGTTACGAGCTTGTGTTACTGACTTCGGGAAGAATTGGGAGAAATCCCTACCTCTTGTAGAGTTTGCCTACAATAATAGCTATCAATCTTCTATTCAAATGGCACCATTTGAAGATCTATATGGTAGAAGATGTAGAACTCCTCTATGCTGGTCCGAATTGGGAGAAAACAAAGTATTGGGACCTCAATTGCTTCGGGAAACCGAAGAACAAGTCTAGATCATTCAGATCGATTGAAGGCAGCTTTCGATAGACATGAAGCGTATGCTGACTTGAAAAGGAGAGATATCCAGTATGCTATTGGAGACAAAGTCTTCCTAAAGGTCTCACCTTGGAAGAAAGTGCTTAGATTAGGAAGAAAAGGGAAGCTCAGTGCCCGATACACTTGACCGTTTGAAGTTATTGAAAGAATTGGTCCAGTGGCCTATCGACTAGCTCTTCCTAGAGAGTTTGATAGAATACATAATGTCTTCCATGTTTCAATGCTCAGAAGGTATCGATTTGATCATTCACACATTCTTGAGCCCAAAGAAGTAGAATTGAATCCTGATTTGTCCTACGAAGAATAACCTATTCAGATTCTTGACCGGGAAGTAAGAAAGCTTTGGAACAAGATTGTTCCCCTTGTTAAGATCTTATGGAGAAATCATAAGGTGGAAGAAGCTACTTGGGAATCTGAAGAAGTCTTGAGGAAGCAATATCCTCACCTATTCGATTCAGGTAAATTCGAGGACGAATTTAGTTTAAGGGGGGGGGGAGAATTGTAACACCCCAAATCCTAGCCTAGAAGTATTGGAACCAAATTGCATAAGTTTATAGCTTAATTGAATCTAGAATTAAGCTAAATTAATTAGTTAAGGGTCTAATTGAAATAAGTGATCAAATTACAAAGGACCAATTTGAATTAAATAAGAAAGAAGGGGAATGCATGCTAAATTCCTTATTTCCCCTAATGCCCTTGATTAAGTTAAAATAAGGATTTAATTAAGGGATATTTTAGATAATGCACAAATCCAATAACATGGATTAGATGTTGTCATCTTCTCCATTATCCTTAGCTAGCCGATTTGAAGAGAGAAAATAGAGAGAAAGAAAGCTTGAGAAAATCAGCCATTGAAGAAGGAAAATTTAGCTTGCATGTATAGGATTTTCTAAGGAAATTAAAGCTAGAAGCAAAGTAAGTATGATTCTACCGTTGTTCAATTGAATATGCAACTATATTTGTGAAATTTGACTATTTTGATGATGTTAGATGAAATTAGATGTTGAATATGTGATTAGATGATTAAATGGTTGTAGAATCATGCAAATTTGAAGAATGAACACTAGGTACTATGCTGGAAATTATGTGTTTGTGATAGTGTAACAAAGCTAGGTTGCTGGAAAATTGAAATGAGATGTTGAAGTAAGAATTGAATGGTTAGAACATGAAATTGAGCTATGGAACTAATGAATTGATTATGATCATGATTAGATATTGTAAAGAAGGTGTTAAACAAATTGAATTGTTAGCAAACAATGCTGGAAATGAAGGATAAAAGTAAGAACATAGTCATGATGCCTAGAAACTGTTTTGTTGAATTGAAATTGAGTAAACATGCAAAATTAAGCTTTGTAACCAATTTAATCTATTTTGGCTGCCTTGAATAATGGATTAACATTGACACAACATGTTTAGATATCATATGAAATGAATTATAGGGCCAAAACATTGGTTAAAATGAATTTAAGGCATTAAAATGTGATTAGGTGGAATCTGCCCAGAATTGCTCTATTCTGGGCAGTCAATTTGGAAATTCACCAAAAATTGTATAGATCAAATTCTAGGCTGAAATTTTAATGACATGATCCTTAGTATGTCTACTTTCATTAGGTGAAAACAGAATGAAAACTGGGTCCTATGCTGGAAACTGTAAATAGGAATTGCTGGACAGTGCAAACTGTCCAGGCAGTGTAAATGCCCTGTCTTTGAACAATAAACTGTATTAATTGGCTAAGAACTAAAACGCACGTTTTACATGGTCTTATAGAAAATTTTGTTAGCTTTCGAACTGTGTATAGTAATCGAAATTCCGACGTACGGATTAAAAGATATGGCCATTTAAAGGGACAGTGTGCAAACTGCCAGGCAGCAGTGTCCTGGGCAGTTTGGGACTGTTTTTACACCTAAATACATACTGTTTCCAAAACAGTTTTGGGACATTGTAACTTGTCCAATTATGTCTTAAAATGAAGTAATAACAATGTGGAGATGAATTAGTAAGAAATGCTTTAAAGAAAGCATAAAAATAGTACCTAAATGTTAGGTACAAATGTGGTAACATTGCTACTATGATCGTGTGACATTATGTGCTTGTCTTGATGAATTGTATATGTTATGCTTGCTAGACCAAGGGCAGCAAGTTGGGGAAGAAGAAAATAGGAGTGGACATCCCAAAGCTAGAGGCAAAGGGATTTGGATTCAAGACAATTGAATTGCTAGGAGTATTGTGAGTGTAACTATCCTTAGGGTTGGGACTAGGTCCTAACCAACCTTGTTATGGTCTTAATTCAATGTTATTGCCATGTAACATGACCTAATACATATTTGGATAATTAAGGGAAGAGTGACATGTATGATAACTTGTTTGATGCCATGATCTATGTGCTTACTTGGGTGTTAAGCAAACGAAATGAAATGCTTGACATGTTGCATTGCTTATGCCAAAGGTAAGAAATGGCATGCTTGCTTGGAGAATAAGGTACACACATTACATACATATGCATGTGTTTGTGAATGTTATACATGGCTTATTGAAATGAATTGAACAATGGTACCACTTTGTATTCATGCCATTCGAATGGCATGGATAGTTTTGTCTTGGGAGTTAAGACTCCATAAGCCTAAGGGCTTGGCCTTGAATGGCATAATCTTGTATTGGATCATGAAATGTATAAAGCTTGAATGAAATGGATAATCAACAACCTTGGTAGCTAGTTTGGATATATAGAAGGGCATGCCTTAGAATCTTGAGCTCATATTGGCACTACGGTGCATATTGGTACTACGGTATATATTGGCACTTCGGTGCATATTGGCACTTCGGTGCATATTGTTGAAGATTTGATTATATAGTAAACTACTTACCAAGGGTGTTATAAGATGACTTAATAGTTCAAATGAACATTGTTTGTTTAGATGTGTGATATGAACATTGCTTGAATTGTAAGATACCTGAATGAGCTTTCTTGCCTTGAGAGATGACACATGAATGATTGTATAACTAGTTACTTCTCATGAAAGAAATGTATAAATGATGACTTTGTGTAAGAATGCCAACTTGGTAATTGGAGTATTGGTTGCTTGTCTCCTAAGCAAGATGTTCAAATGGTATGCTATGATTACATGGTGGATGTTGCTATGTTGAAAACGTGATACGTGAAATTTGCCTATGATGACCATATTCATTCGAATGGATTATGTTATGTAGAAATGATCTTGATTCTTTGAAATACATGAAAAATTGGACTTAAATGCTTTGAAATTGGCTAGACTTAGTGTTACCTCACTAAGTACATAACTTGTACTTACTACTCTACTTTTCATTCTTCTCATAAAAGATTAAAGATACTTCAAGAGGATATCTTGGGTTTGAAGCAACACTTGAAGCAAGCTTGAAAGCATGATTTCATACTCTTTGTATACTCCTAGTTTGGTGGCACTAGATCTTGTAATAGGTAGCTTTGATCATGCATTTGAATATGTGTTTAAGACTAGTATGTGTATGGTTTTGTTGGGCCTATCATGTAACCTATTTGGATGACTTAAACTATGTATATGAAAAATGATGATATGTATATATGAAGTAGATGCTGCGCAAATTGTGATGGAAATTCAATGTTTGTTAAATCTTGTTTAATTTGAATGTTAGACCAAAATGGTATGATCATGCATTTATTCCTATGGCTATTGGCATGATTCGACACTGACAAGATTGAGGCTAAGGTATGTTTAAGCATGCATTAACAATGTACTAACTAAGTATGCAATGAAATTATATAACTTGATTGTAAAGAATCAAATGAAATATGATTAGGGACCATCATGTTGTTCGAATAGATGAATGAAGATGTAATAAGATGTAAGTTAGATGCTTTGTATTGAACTAGTTAATTGGTTGATAAGTAGTAACTTGAGATGCAAGTAAGCAAATTGAATAAGTTAAGTAACCTCCTTGTATCAATCGAATATAATACATGAACTTGTAATAAGAATGAAAGTTGAATATTGTTTAATAGTAACCTATTATGAATAATGCTACTCTTATTGATTGTTGTTTGAATGATGTATGTGAATTGAATGGAATAGTAATATGATAATGGTAACCTAGGTTATAAGAATGAAATGGAACAAATTAGTACCTAAATTAGCATGCTAAGTATGTTGGTTTTGTTTATTGTGGACTACTTGTATGTATTGTATGATATGAAATGTTTGGTTTGGGGTTACTTGCGTTACAAGTCAAGTATACCGAGGTTACTTGTTCGATAAGTAACCTATATATTGCTTTGTTTTCGCTTTGGTAACGCTCCTGAACCGGGTTACAGCTAACCCAGAGATGGGGTGTTAGACTTAGTGGGTACCGTCTACTATTGAATCAATCATCTTCATCAGATTTGTAACACCCCCTTCTCGGCCTGGTCGAGAATCGGTTCGGAGTATGTTACCCGTGTTCAATACAATGTTTAGAATAATATTTTAATCCTTGTTCAACGTTTTAATGAACTAAAACTCACACAATATCTAATATGGCATCTTAAAACAATACCAAGTCTATACAGTAAGGCAATGATTCGATGTAACTCATTAGTCTCGAATTTAGGACCAATTTTAAACTTTTACAAGTTTTAGGGAGTAATCTATAAATTCAGTATTTTAGAGGTATTTCACTAAAATTAACCTTACCACAATGAAATTAACTTCATAATTAGCGAGCGTGCAAATTTTTATATCAATCGGAACTCATTTACCCCATCCATTAAGCTAGACAAAAGTTGGTGACCAATATCCAACTTTCCAAAACTATTACCAAAGCTATTAACTGAAATACCTGTCTCTGTATCGATACTCGAAGAGGCCGTATCGGTACGCTACAAACATTTTATAAATTTTAGATTCCAGTGACCAAAACTCCGTATCGATATAGGTCTAGCCGTATCGGTACAAGTGAACCTGTTTCGGTACGCCTTGAAGCCGTATCGATGCAATTTTTACAACCAAATTCCAGTGTTGACTTTTAGTACTAAAATGCCCTTTGACCGTATCGGTACGACATGTTGACCAGAGTTGACTTGGTCCAAATACGCATACCTGAAATGCATGAGATGAAATACGTTACGCATATTTTTCCTGGTGAGGTAGTCTTGACTAATAACAAATACAATGAAATGCATTCCAAATCATGTATTATCAATGACAATATTACAATGATGCTCAATTCAATAATATTCATATTTCATTATTATCCCTTGGACCGAATCAAGATAGTGGATACGCGAATTCCTACGCCTCACCAAATCAATGAATGGTCTAGTCCATACGCCTCGCCAAATGACCAATATCAAAGTCATCCCTCGCCTCGCCACAATAAAGACCGTATCCAAGGATCGTAGTCCACTCGTACCATTAAGCTCATGAATTCTATGGCGTGCCAATTGTATCCAATGCCTTTTCGAATCCAATGTTCAGTAGCAATATCCAATATTTTCAATAGCAATATCAATGTTTGATGTTCCAATTCCAATATTTGATAGCAATGACAATACGAATTTTAATATCCAATGACAATATCTATGACAATGACTATAGCAATAACAATGACAATATTCAATGGTTAATAACCTAATTTCAATGCTTTAACATGGTCGATGGAAATAACAATGATTCTATGATAAATAATTCAATGCAACAACTTACCAATGCTTACTGATGTAATCTAATAAGAGATTTCGATATCCTTAGGCACAATGTTAGCTAGAAAAAAATCAATATCAATGAAACCGGGAAAGCATCTAGCCTATTCCCGAGACTCTTACTTCACTTACCTTGATTTCTGAAGCTCCTACGTCTCTCAGATGACTACTCCTTTATTCATAGTGATAGAGTAGCGCAATTGTGGATTTGGAAGCCTTCAATCAAGTTGTTGCAAGAACTAGAGGTTCTAGACTCAATCAAGAAAATTCTGGGCAGATCTAAAAATTCAAGAGAAAAGAGAAAGGTTTTTCATGAAAATTTTAGATTCAAGGCTAGAAAATTAAAGAAATAAAGACAATATGGAAGATTAAAAGATGAATAATAAGAATTAAACAAAAAATATTAAAAAAGATTAAGAAAAAGATAGGTAAAACAAATCTGAAAATTCTAGCTTTGTTTATGGAATTATGGGAGAAGGCGTGAAGGTTGAAGATGAAGATGGCTTGCGATTTGCTATTGTTGTTTTGTCCTCGGCACCCTCTTAGATGCAATTATCTAAGCAAGGAACCTCAAGTGGCTCTAACCAACCCTCCTAGATGCGATTAACTAGGCAAGCAAGCGTGTGAAGATGATCTCCCTCACAAGAACTCGTCGAACTTATGTTGAAGAAGACTTCCAAGGCACAAGTAATCAGCACTTGCAAAAACAAACTCACTAAATATTTCATAAATCAAGAAAATCTGCAAAATCTTCAATACAATGATGGAGGCTTTATCCTTTTTATAGGTGAAGGATAGCCAAAGTAATTTAACTTCTACTAAAACAAGGAAAACCTAATCTAATTAAAAATAATAATAAAAAGCAGCCTTTAAACTTCTTATTGGATTGGGCGGCAAGGAATAGCTGATAAGGGCTGTTGCTTATGCGCCAAGTAGTTTGATAAGGGCTTGGTTTGCTTGGGCGGCAAGTAATAGGCTGATAAGAGCTGGTTTGCTTAGGCCGCTAGTAAGGCTGATAAGGGCTGGTTCCTAAGGTCTAAAAATCCTTAAAACATTAATTTAAATGGTAACAAAGACATTGGACTAAGTTTAATTCGTCCAAAACCTTATATGATAGCTTTTGGGCTGAATTTTACAAAATCCCATAATAATCCCGTATCCATTTTTCTACATGCCCAGTCTTTAGTAAAATGAACATATCATGAGCTCCCAATGTTTGATTGATACATTTCAAGATGCGTTGTAAAGGTAACTAAATGACGGTCAATTTGTTAGAAGACAACTCTGCCCAAAAATGCCCGAATCCCATCCGAAAAGTCATTGCAAGTTGGCTGACTTTCTAGACTTCAAAAACAGATTCAGCTCT
The DNA here is from genome assembly GCA_019671005.1 of Hibiscus mutabilis. Taxonomy (NCBI): domain Eukaryota; kingdom Viridiplantae; phylum Streptophyta; class Magnoliopsida; order Malvales; family Malvaceae; genus Hibiscus; species Hibiscus mutabilis. The sequence goes on from CM033712.1 coordinate 32,707,076, forward strand.
TTGTCCAATATGCATTGCTTTAGCCCTCCCATGCATGTATCATTCCCTCACTCCTCAAAAGGATTCGTCCTCGAATCCAAACCAACAAAAGAAGGATGTTCAACAATGACAATTGAAAATGAGTCTTTGTCATAGGTGGAGTGATCCAATTGTTCTCCTCTCAATGGTTCAACAAAATCCTAAAAAAATAACTCAAAACCACTCGAAATAAGGATGTTATTTTAAAAAAAATCTCTCTTGATATTTTTCTCATCTTTTTCTTTTGTACATGGGTCAACTTTTTCCTCTTGTTTCTTTTTAGTCACCATAATTGGGCCATTGATTGGAGTTTTATTACTCTCGACCTCTTGACTCTTAGTCTTTTTCAAATAAAATAACTCACGTACCCAATTCTTCTCACAAAAAATATCATCAAAATACAATTTCTGTAGAGGAGGAAGTGTTTCTAACATAATGATAGGAAAATAATTAAATGAAGGGTTAGAATCACACTTACTTTCTTGGAAAGGTGTTGATGGATCAAGAGAACTCACTACCAAGCATGAAAGATTGTCTTGATTGACGGGTTCAAGTGTTTGCTCTTCTGAAACGTCTTTTTCTGAAATCATTTCTTCATCATTAGGCAAGTTTAAACTCTCAATGGTGACATCTTCCACATGTTCTCGAGGATAACAAATTTCTTCATCGTCTTGTTTTCCTTCATCCTCGCATGGAATATCTTGTGGAGTCTTGGTGATAATGGATGGTTTGGCTTGTGGGACTATCATCATTTCTAGTGTTGTGCTCACTTCTTCGACATGACTCACCGATGGTTGCTCACTATCTTATTGGGCTAGCGATGATTCTTCTTCCTCCAGTATCGTACTACTAGAGTTGAATAGTGTATTAGTAGGGCTGTGAAAAGATGAAGGTTAAGATGTACCTTTATCAAAAGATGAGTATTCTGTCTGGCAAGTCTTGGACTCTTGTCGTTGGTAATGTTTGGGAGTGAGTCTCTCTCTCATGACCTTTTTTAGTTTAACCCATGTTCTTATTTTGGCTTCACCATTGTGATGCCTATTTCGAAGAAATCAAACAGCCGATCAACACGATATTCGAAGAAATCAAACAGCCGATCAACGCGATATTCCCAATCACAATAACCATCAGTATTATACTTTCCATGAAAAGAAGGTATTTTGAAGTTTGGTTTAGTCAAGGGAGGCTTTCCTCGAGGAATAGAACCCGAACTATCATGTTGTTTTGTACATGGTTTGTCTCTGCGAAACATCCTGCCACAAGTCTGATTGAGTTCGTTCATGACTGCATCGGTGTGATCAAGTTTGGTTACCAAGGAGGTTACAGTTTGTGCAAGTTTAGTTAGATTATCCGAAACCTCTTTTAGAGTCACCTCTTTTGGTTCCTCGTCTTTAGTTGTTTGGACATCCTAAAACACTCAAATTTAAAAGGTGAAAAGCAAAAGAAAACTAGAAATCTACTCAACACTCTAAGAAATAAATATTTAGCGAGGCAAGTAAACCGATCTGGTGCTCTTTAAAGACCTTCCTGCCACAAGTTAGCAAGTTACAATCGGTGTTTAATCCTAACAATGAGTCCTAATTGTAGTAGGAGTCCAAGGAAAGGTTTGACACCAATTGAAATATAGTTGCAAGAAAGAAGAATTGTAATGCAACTTTTAGTCCTACTCACACAAGGAAGAGAAAGTGTTAATGGTGTAATAGAAGAAAGAAAAGCAAAATAAAGGAACTTAAAACAAAGAGTAGAAAAAAAATTCTAGAAAGATAAAAAACCAAAACTCGGAAACAACTTGAAGGAAGAAGTCCAATGTTGAATCCATTTCATTGTGACGCTTGCGGTGGTGGAGGACGATTATCTTGATGATTCTTGATGGTGGTTGGCGGCCAGGTGTGAGCTTTCTTACTCTTCTTCACTTTTTTTCTTTTTCTTTTTTTGCTTTACAAGGTAAATAAACTGAAAATAACGAAAATTGAAGAAAAAACAATGAAAATAGGGTTAAAATAGAGGAAAACCCTAATTTTGCTGAAACTTGATCCATTTTGTTCGAGGGGTTACCGATGTCAAAAAATTTTGAAATTTTATGTGGAAAGTCCTCCAATGGTGTATATCTGATCTGGAAATTTTTAGCTCAAAATTTGTTCGTTTCGTTTTGACGAATTTCCCCTAATTTTTGAGTTTTTCGCTCAAAAACACCAAAATTCTTGCCAAGAATCGTCCCAAATCTGATACCAAATGATAGAGTAGCGCAATTGTGGATTTGGAAACCTTCAATCAAGTTGTTGCAAGAACTAGAGGCTCTAGACTCAATCAAGAAAATTCTGGGCAGTTTTGGAAATTCAAGAGAAAAGAGAAGGGCTTTTCTTGAAAAATTTAGATTCAAGGTTGGAAAATTAAAAGAATAAAGAAAATATGGAAGATTAGAAGATGAATTATAAGAATTAAACAAAAAAGATTGAGAAAATGATTGGTAAAACAAATATGAAATTTCCAGCTTCGTTTATGGAGTTATGGGAGAAGGCATGAAGGTTGAAGAAGAAGATGGCTTGCGATTTACTATTGTTGTTTTTTCCTCAGTACCCTTTTAGACACAATTATCTAAGCAAACAGCCTCAAGTGTCTCTAACCCACCGTCGTAGACGCGATTACCTAGGCAAGCAAGAGTGTGAAGATGATCTCCCTCACAATAACTCGTCGAACTTATGTTGAAGAAGACTTCTAAGGCACAAGTAATCAACACTTGCAAAAACAAACTCACTAAATATTTCATAAATCAAGAAAATCTGCAATACAATGATGGATGCTTCATCCTTTTATAGGTGAAGGATAGCCAAAGTAATTTAACTTCTACTAAAACAAGGAAAACTTAATCTAATTAAAAATAATTAAAAAAGCAGCCTTTAAAATTCTTGTTGGATTGGGCGGCAAGGAATAGCTGATAAAGGCTGTTGCTTATGCGCCAAGTAGTTTGATAAGGGCTTGGTTTGCTTGGGCGGCAAGTAATGGGCTAATAAGAGCTGGTTTGCTTGGGCCGCAAGTAAGGCTGATAAGGGCTGGTTCCTAAGGTCTAAAAATCCTAAAAACATTAATTTAAATGGTAACAAATACACTGGGCTAAGTTTAATTCGTCCAAAGCCTTATATGTTAGCTTTAGGGCTAAATTTTACAAAATCCCGTAATAATCTTGTATACAGTTTCCTGCATGCGCAGTCTTCAGTAAAATGAACATATCTTGAGCTCCTGATGTCCGATTGATGCATTTTAAGTTGTGTTGGAAAGGAAACTGAATGATGGTCAATTTGATAGAAGACAACTTTACCCAGAAATGCCCGGATCCTATCCGAAAAGTCGTCGCAAGTTGGTTGACTTTCCAGACTTCACAAACAGATCCAGCTCTTTGTCCAGCATGCATTGCTTTAGCCCTCCCATGCATGTATCACCTAGCTTTTGATAGAGATGATGGATTATCTTTGTCCAATTCTTGAGCTAGGTAAAAACAATAGAAAATCATTATAATCGCTAGCACGATATCGAAATCAATATAACAATATCAAATTCACTATCTAAGTTCAGAATAGCAATTAGTTACTAGATTTCCATGGACTAAAGCTTTGAAAACCCTTAGTTACCATAGGTGATCAAAACTTTAACTTGAAATTGAACATAATATATCAATGTAATCGATTAATAGTTTGAGGGTTTTAGCTTACCCAAACGTTGACAATACGATGTAACCTAGAATTCGAAGAAATCTTGAGCTTTGAATCGATAACAATAGAGGTGCTTGCTTAACCTTGCTAGAGGAAGAAGATAAAGATGAATATTTGCTCTTGATTGATAACCGGTCAAAATTCTTTCTATTTTTCACTCTTAATTTGTGAGTTTTCCTTCCTATGAAGGAACTTTTCAAATTACTCCTACGTATGTGGTGGTTAAGTTTGGGGAGGGGCTAATCGCAAGGTTAGTCCCTCGTCCTTCAATGCTTTATACTTTTACCCCTAAACTTTCAATTTTCATAATTTAGTCACTAAACAGTTTTCAATAATTTTAATAAGGTCCTTACTCAATAAATTAGCTCAATTAGAGTTCAATATCAATGTAATTGACCATACGGTCAAAGTTAATAAAATATTTGGACATTTTCGGTGTGGGTTTCCGGTCGTCGAAACCCAATTCTCACTAAACCAGTTTTTGAGGTGTTACAACTCTTCCTTCTTAAGAAAATTCATCCTCGAATTTTACTTGAACCGAAAAGATAAGGGTATTGCTTCTTCATTGTCTCCTCCGGTTCCCAAGTTGCCTCTTCTACAGTGTGGCTACTGATGGAACAGATTTGTTGCGAAAACTTTTTTCTTTTGCAAGAATCTGAACTGGTTCCTCTTCATAGGACAAGTTAGATTGAATCTCTACAGATATCAGCTCGATGATGTGCGAAGGGTCAGAGCGATATTTATGAAGCATTGATACATGGAATGCATTATGGATTTTACTCAGTTCTGAGGGTAACAATAACAGTAAGCTATAGGGACAACTTTTTCAATAACCTCGAAAGGTCCAATAAAACGGGGGCTCATCTTCCCCTTTTTATCAAACCTTAGAAATTTCTTCCATACCTTAAGAAAGGCTTTCTCACCAACTTTATATTGTATGTCCCTTCGTCTTAAGTCAGTATAGGCCTTCTGTCGGTCAAAGGTAGCTTTCAAGCGATCATGGACGATGGTAACCTATTCTTCGGTTTCCCAAAGTATGTCAGGGCCCAACATCCTGCCTTCATCGAGTTTAGACCATCACAATAGAGTTCTATAGCATCTTTTATACAATGCTTTATACGGTGCCATCTTAATGGAAGCTTGATAGCTATTGTTGTAGGAAAACTCTATGAGAGGTAGGGATTTCTCCCAAGATCCGCCAAAATCAATAATGCATGTATGTATCATGTCTTCCAGAACCTGAATTACTCTTTCTGGTTGGCCATCAGATTGAAGGTGGAAAGCAGTACTAAGATTAACTCTGGTGCCCAGAGCTCCTTGCAATGTCCTCCAGAATCGAGAAGCAAATCGAGGATCTCGATCAGAGATGATAGATTATGGTACTTTGTGGAGTCGAATAACTTCTTTTATGTACAAACCAACCAACTTAGGAAGACTGTAGTCCATTCTAATGATAAGAAATGTGCTGACTTGGCGAAACAGTCCACAATGACCCAAATAGTATCGTGCTTAGTAGAAGTTAGAGGCAAACCACTAACAAAGTCCATAGTGATCTTCTCCCACTTCCATTGTGGTAAATCAATAAGTTGCAATAACCCAGTAGAGAAACGGTCCACTTTAACACGTTGGCACGTAAGGCACTTGGATACGAAATCAGTTATGGCTTGTTTCATGCTTGGACACCAATAGAGTTCTCGAAGGTCCTTGTACATCTTTACAAAACCCGGTGAATAGAGAAAGAACTCGAATGAGCCTCTTTAAGAATATCGAAATAAAGAGATTCATTATTGGGCACGTAGACCCGATCATGAAAACATAGGAGTCCTTCAAAACTAATTCTAAAGTCAGTATTATCTTGCAACTTAGAAACAATATGTTGGAATTCGGGGTCTTGATCTTGCAATGCTTTGATTATTGAAAAATAGTAGACTAAACCTGAAGGTCAGCTACGAAAAAATGATTCTCTCGAAGTTAGAAATGAGCATTAATAGCTTGAGGAGCTACAATACAATGACTTTGCAATAATTCGATGGACTAAGCAATGCATAGGATTCAATAACCATTAGCGACACTTACCAGGCAGAGGTTTGCGGCTGATTGCATTATCAACAACGTTGGCCTTGCACGGATGGTAATCAATAACAAGAACATAGTCTTTGAGGAGTTCCATCCACCTCCGTTGCTGAAGGTTCAACTCCTTTTGAGTTAACAAGTATTTGAGACTTTTGTGATTAGTGAAGAGGGAGCACTTCTCTCCAAAGAGATAGTGTCTCCATATTTTCAATGCAAAGACGACTGCAACCAACTCCAAGTCATGAGTGGTGTAATTCATCTCATGCGGCTTTAGTTGTCTCGAAGCATAACCAATGACTTTGCCTGCTTGTATCAATACACATCCTAACCTTGTAACACCCTGAAAACTGGTCTAGTCGAAATTGGGTTTTGGCGATCTAAAACCCTACATCGTAAAGGTCCAAATATTGCATTGAACACAACTGAGAGGTCAATTTCAATGATATTGAACTCTAACCAAGTTAATTTATTGTTTAAGGACCTTAATAAATTTCTTAAAAGTCATTTTGGTGACTAAATTATGAAAATTGAAAGTTTGAGGACAAATGGGTAAAGTTTAACAATTGAAGGGTCAAGGCCATGATTCTTCCAAAACCAAGCTTAGTCACCTACTTGCCTCAATTTCACGTGGGATTGTCATCCTCTGTGTGGAAAGGATGACAAATTTGTTGAGCAATTATTATTGCTTTAAGGGATTAAAAAAAGAAAAGAATATATAGATAAAATATAGAATACCCTTCGTGGAAGGAAATCTATATCAGTTATACTCCAAGGGAACAAAGTGTTCATAACACTTAGAACTTACGTTCCCTAATAACATTTCCACCGAAACCATTTCTATTACCTTCATCTTCTAAGAACCAAGCACCACCATTGTTGTCTTCTTCCTTGAGTTTAAGCTAGCACCTCTCTTATTAAGCATTCAAAATCTAAGCTTCTTTTGATCCATTGATGCTATTGAATAGCCATCAGTTGGGTAAGCAAGAACCCCTAATCAATTGTTGAATTCCATGGATAGATTATGTTTAATTTTAAGTTAAAGTTTTGATGACCTATGGTAACTTAGGATTCTCAAAGCTTTAATCCATGGACATTAAATAGCTAATTGCTATTATGAGCGTAGATATCGATTTTGATATCGTTATATTGATTTCAGTATCATATTACTAATCCTAATGATCTCCTATTGTTTTTACCTAGCTCAAGAATTGGAGAAAAATAATCCATCATCTCCATCAAAAGCTATGAACAAGGGATTCGTCATCTGAGAGCCGTAGGAGCTTCAAAAATCAAGGTGAGTGTAGTTGGAGTCTTGGGAATAGATTCAGTGCTTATCCCGATATTATTGACGTTGATATTTGTATAGCTAACATTGTGTCCTAGGATATCGCATCGAATCTCTTAGGAGATTACATTGGAAAGCATTGGTAAGTATTGCATTGATTTATTGTCTTCAGAAACATTGCTATTGTTATCGGTCTCATTGAAACATCGAAATATAGAAATATTAAGCATCGTACAATGATACTGTTATTGCCATCGAACATTAACATTGTCTTTGTTATAGCCATTGTCATAGATATTGTCATCAAACATTAGAATTGGTATTGATATTGTTATCAAAACATTGTATTTGAATCATCGACCATTGATATTGCTATTGAGAAATATTGAACGTCGATATTGCTATTGAAACTTGGATTTGAAAGGACATTGGATACAATTGGCATGCCATATAATTCATGAGCTCATTGGTACGGGTGGACGACGGTCCTAGGATACAGTCTTTATTGTGGCGAGATAGAGGGATGTTTATGATATTGCTCAATTGGTGATGCGAAGTGACTAGACCATTCATTGATTTGGCGAGGCACTGGAATTCGCGTATCCACTATCTTGATTCTATCAAAGGAATAATATTGAAATATGTTATAATTGCCATTGAACATGAATCATTGCATTATTATTGATAAAAGCATGATTTGTAATGCATTTCATTGTTTTGATATTGTTTATGACTACCTCACTAGACATTATATGTCTAATGCATTTAATGTCATGCATTTCAGGTTAAAGGAATTATCATTGCGAGATCGGTGAAGTCGAAGATTTTTGGCAAGTCACTACAAGGCTAAAGTAATGTATATTATCTTTACGAACTCCTAGTACAGTGGCAAAGTAATTAAACTAGTTAATTTTAGCCGTTCTGTTATGTATGTATTGCCTATGTTTTGTACAATTGTTTAAGGCCCTAAAAGTGAAGTATTGGCTTAAAGTGACAAAACACACATATTTGGCTCATAAAAGTGAAAACCTACTAAATAGACTCATATGACCATGAATTTTGCCATCTTAGTGGATTATAGTGTTGTAAACTTGCTGGTAAAATTTCATTGTATTTCGATATTGTTCGATAGGTCAAATTCAATAAAAACCAAACCAATTCTCTCATTATAGTACAGGGCGTATCGATACAGGTGATGTTATATCGATACAATGTTGCATAATTGGACCAGGGCAAAGCTGTCAATAGGGCGTATCGATATGGACCTTAGCGTATCAATACAAAAAGTCAACACTAGAATTTGGGATTGAAAAATGCATTGGTACGACTTCAAGGCGTTTCAGAATAGGTCTACTCGTACCGATACGGCTAGAGCTATATCGATACGAGTCCTGGTCTCTAGAATCTGAAAATTATAAAATGTGCATGGCGTACCAATACAGCCTCATGAGTATCGATACCGATATAGACAATTCAGTTATAAGCTTCATGAACAATTCTGAAAAGTTATAAATTAGTCACTGATTATTGGTTGGCTTAATTGAAGGGGAAATTGAATTCCGTTTGATGTGAAAAATTGCATGCTCACTAATTATAGGTTAAATTACATTGTAGTATAGTTAATTTCAGCAAAGGACCCCTAATTGACTGAATTTATGGATTAGTCCCTAAAACTTGTAAAAGTTTAAAATTGGTCTTAAATTCAAGGCTAATGAGTTACATCGAATCATTGCCTTACTATATGGACTTAGTATTGTTTTAAGACGTATTAGACATTGCATGAGGTTTAGTTTGTTAAAACACTGAACAAGGATTAAAATATTGATCCAATCATTATATTGAACACTGGTAACATGCTCCGACTTGGTTCTCGACTAGGCTATGAATGGGTGTTATATTTGTTGTATCAGAGCTAGAGTTTAGTCGACTATAGGACTAAGAAAGAGCCTATTGTATTGGTACTGTATTACTTTGCCACCTAGGACTTATTTATTGTGTATATAATGACTTGCCGACTAACCCAATCTCTTTACATTATAGATATGTCTGAGACTAATGAAGCTCATATTAATGAGCCTGATACTGGCTGCTCGACACATGGTGAGGAGATAGAGGGGGAGATCCTCTGAATCCACCAAACCCCTACCTTAGAGTGTTGAACCGAAAGTACAGACTGCTCAAGCAGAATACTGTCGGAACATGGTCGGCATGTTCAAACAATTCATGACTTCAATGAGAGATGAGCAGATTGTACAACCCACCACACCTATTATCCAATATGCTCGGGCCCCTATTGACAAGCTATCACAGAACCGAACTTACACCTTCATCGGTCAAGATGATGACAATCCTAAAATTGTTGAATACTGGTTGGATAACATGCTAAAAATCTTGAGCAAGCAGATATAGTGCTCGGATGAACACAAACTAGAGTGTGCCCTTGCGTTTCTCGCTAATGAGGCATTACACTAGTAGGAGACTACTACCCTTACAGCCTCTAAAGACCCTATAACTTGGGAGTTCTTTCTTTGAGAATTTTGAAAGAAGTACATCAGCGAGTTCCATATTGTAGAAAGACGTAGTATCTTCCTCTATCTCAAGCAAGGTGGATGGCCTATTAAGCAGTACATCCATGACTCCTGCAAGTACTACAAGTATGGTGCCGAGTACATGAAGAAAGAGGAAGAGAAATGTAGAATGCTTATTGCTGGGCTCAGTGATGAGCTACGCCCTATGTTCACCGCATTGGACATTACTAATTTAAAAGATATTGTGAATCGAGTCAAAGCCACTGAAGCAGCATAGAAAGCCTACAGGACCAATGGGTCGAGCAAATTAGAAAAGAGATTTAGGGATGATTCTTGACCTCCTAAGTGGAACAAGAAGGGAAAGTACCATGGCCCTAAGCAGAATGTGTACCCATAACCTTCCCATTCATGGAACATCGACCAGCCACATACTATAACTAGGTCCTTTGCCAAGGTAACCTCAGTTGATAGCATTGGAGGCTCGAATTGAAGCTCTCAGTATCCTATTTACAACTATTGTCAGAACTGACATCTGGTAGGTCAATGTCGAAAGCAGTTTGAGGCTTGTTTCTATTGTGGCGAGCAAGGCCATTTCATTCGAGATTTCCCTCTCAATGCAGCTAAATCTTCTGCTACACCAGCTAACATTGCATCCCCTGCTCAATCCTTTCAAGGTAAGGGATCAAGATAAGGATCATCAAGAGCTGCAGGGAGATCTAGCGGCTCAAGAAAACCATCGAATAAACAGGAATCAAAGACCCCTGCCTAGATGTACCATGTGAGGAGGAGGGAGGAGGAGGATAAACCCAATGTCATTGTAGGTACCATTGATTTGTACTCACATTCCTTATATGGATTGATTGACCCTGGTGCTACTCACTCCTTTATACGCACTGTGTTAGTTAAAAACCATAGATTATCCTCTTAACCTATAGTATCGAGAATCTCTACAACTAATCCATTGGGTGATTGTGTCACCGTGAGTCTTGTGTGTAAGAATTGTTCCTTATTGATTCAAGGGATTCCTTTTCCAGCCAATTTATTAGCACTATCGATCCATGAGTTCGATGTTATACTAGGATTAGATTGGCTCAGTGAACATCAAGTTTGGGTAGATTGTAGTAAGAGGAAACTGTACCTTCGAGGCATTGGTAAGGAAAATGTTGTTTTGATGAATTCCAGAAATATTTCACTGTATTCTTTGACATTGGAAGCCAAGGATGAGCCTCGATTGTCAAATATTGACACTGTGTGTGAATTCCCTAATGTTTTTCCTGATTAGCTTCTAGGTTTACCTCCAACCCGTGAAGTGGAATTTGGCATCAAAGTGCAACCTGGAATTGCCCCAGTTTCTATTGCACCTTATAGAATGGCGGCCATTAAGCTGAAAGATTTGAAAGCCTAGATTTTAGAATTGCTTGATAAAGGCTTTATTCGACCGAGTTCTTTGCCTTGGGGAGCTCCGGACCACTTTGTAAAGAAGAAAGATGGTTCCACGAGGCTATGCATCGATTACCGACAGTGAATAAGGTGACCATCAAGAACAAGTATCCATTGCCATGGATAGATGACCTGTTCGATCAACTCAAGGATGCCTCTATGTTTTCCAAAATTGATTTAAGGTCTAGGTATTATCAGATGAGAGTAAAAGAATGTGATGTGCCCAAAACTGCTTTTCGTACAAGATACGATCACTACAAATTCTTGGTGATGCCCTTTGGGCTAAACAATGCACCGGCAACTTTTATGGATTTAATAAACCGGGTTCCCGGGCCTTATATTAACAAGTTCATAGTGGTATTCATCGATGAAATTTGATATATTCTAAGAATACTGCGGAACATCGAGATCATCTCCGCATCATGTTTCAAACCCTTCGGGAGAAGCAGTTGTTTACCAAGTTCTCTAAGTGTGAGTTTTGGCTCACCGAAGATGCCTTTCTTGGGCACATTGTATCGACTTTGGGCATTCAAGTAGATTTGAAGAAAATTCAAACCATTCTTGATTGGCATCCACTGAAGAATATTGGTGCGGTGAGAAGTTTCCTTGGTCTTACTGGTTATTATAGAAGGTTCGTCAAAGGATTTTCTATGATAGCAACCCCATTGATTAAATTCTTACGAAAGAAGGCCTTGTTTATTTTGACTGAGGAACAAGAAAGAAGTTTCGATCAATTAAAACAAGTTTTGACTCACACACTAGTCCTAACCCAGCTCGAGTTTAGAAAGGACTATACAGTCTATAGTGATGCATCACATCTCGGGCTAGGATGTGTATTGATGTAAGAAAACAAAGTAATTGCTTATGCTTCAAGACAACTAAAGCCGCATGTTATGAATTACCCTACTCATGACTTGGAGTTGGCTGCAGTCATCTTTACATTGAAAATCGGGAGACACTATCTCTACGGAGAGAAGTGCTATCTCTTCACCGATCAAAAAAGTCTCAAATACTTGTTAACTCAAAAGGAGTTGAACCGTCAGCATCGGAGGTGGATGTAACTCCTTAAAGACTATGATCTTGTTATTGATTACCACCCTGGCAAGGCCAACGTTGTAGCTAATGCACCCAACTGTAAACCTTTGCCTAGTAAGTATCGTTAATGATTGTATTGTAGCTTCTTGAGCTATTAATGCTTATTTCTGACTTCGGAAGCATCATTGTCACGTAGCTGAGCTTCAGGTTCAGTCCACTATAGTGTCAAGAATCAAAGCATTTCAAGATCAAGACCCCGAATTTCAATCTATTGTTTCTATGTTGCAAGATAATCTTGACTTCAGAATTAGCTTTGAAGGATTCTCGTGTTTTCGTGATCGAGTCTTCGTACCCAATGATGAATCTCTTCGTATTGATATTCTTAAGGAAGCTCATTCGAGTTCTTTCTCTATTCACATGGGTTCTATAAAGATGTACAAGGACCTTCAGGAACTTTATTGGTGGTCTGGCATGAAACAAGCCATAATTGATTTCGTGTCTAAGTGCCTTATGTGCCAGCGTGTTAAGGCTGAGCACCATACCAGTCTATTGCAACCCATTGATCTACCACAATGGAAGTGGGATAAGATCACAATGGATTTTTTTAGTGGCCTGCCTTTAACTCCTGCTAAGCATGATGCAATTTTTGTCGTTGTGGATTGTTTCACCAAGTCAGCTCATTTCTTACCGGTTAGAATGGACTACGATCTTTATAAGTTGGTTGACTTGTATATATATCAAGGAAGTTATTCGGCTCCACGGAGTACCACAATCTATCATCTCTAATCAAGATCCCTAATTTGCTTCTCGGTTTTAGAGAACATTGCAAGAAGCTTTGGGCACTAGAGTTAATCTTAGTACTACTTTTCACCCTCAATCTGACTGTCAGTCAGAAAGGGTATTATAGGTAATCATCAAAAATTCCTTCCTTTGAATCATTGAGAAGATGTACCGTTATTGAATCTTTCCATACAAATCTTGGAAGACATGCTACGTGCATGCATTATTGATTTCGGTGGATCTTGGGAGAATCCCTACCTCTCATCGAGTTTGCCTACAACAATAGCTATTAAGCTTCCATTAAGATTGCACCGTATGAAGCATTGTATGGCAGATGTTGTAGAACTCCATTGTGTTGGTCTAAGCTTGGTGAAGGCAAGGTGTTGGGCCCTGACCTACTTCAGGAAACCGAAGAACGAGTTACCATCATCCATGATCGCTTGAAAGCTACCTTTGACGATAAAAGGCATATGGCAGCTTAAAACGAAGAGACATACAATATGAAATTGGTGAGAGAGCCTTTCTCAAGGTTTCACTGTGGAAGAAAGTTATGAGGTTTGGCAAAAAAGGAAAGTTGAGTCCCTATTTCATTGGACCTTTCGAGGTTATTAAGAAAGTTGGCCTATGGCTTACCGGTTATCATTACCCTCAGAACTAAGCAAGATCCACGATGTATTCCATGTATTGATGCTCTGAAAGTATCATTCTGACCCATCACATGTCATCGAGCCTGAGTCTGTAGAGATTCAGCCTAACCTTTCCTAAGAAGAGGAACTAGTTCAGATCTTAAAAAAAGAAGTCAAAAGGTTTTGCAACAAATCTGTTATGTTAGTCAAGGTGCTTTAGAGTAGCCATACCATTGAGGAAGTAACTTGGGAACTAGAAGAGACAATAAAGAATCAATACCCTCATCTCTTCGTTCAGGTAAAATTCAAAGATGAATTTTTCTTAAGGGGGAGAGCTGTAACACCTTAAAAACTGATCTAGTCAGAATTGGGTTCCTACGATCGAAAACCCTACATCATAAAAGTACAAATATTGCATTGAACACGATCCAGAGGTCAATTTATTCATATTGAACTCTAACCGAGTTAATTTATTGTTTAAAGACCTTATTGAATTTATTAAAAGTCATTTTGGTAGCTAAATTATGAAAATTGAAAGTTTGAGGACAAATGGGTAAAGTGTTATCTATTGAAGGGTCAAGGCCATGCTTCTTCCAAAACCAAGCTTAGTTACTTAATAGCCTCAATTTCACGTGGGATTGTCATCCTTTGTGTGAAAAGGATGACAACTTTGTCAAGCAATTATTATTTCTTTAAGGGATTAAAGAATGAAAAGAATATATAGATAAAATATAGAATACCCTTCATGGAAGGAAATCTATATCAGTTATACTCCAAGGGAACAAAGTGTCATAACACTTAGAACTTACTTTCCCTAATAACATTTCCATCGAAACCATTTCTATTACCTTCATCTTATAAGAACCAAGCACCACCATTGTTGTCTTCCTCCTTGACCTTAAGCTAGCACCTCTTTTATTAAGCACTCAAAATCAAAGCTTTCTTTGATCCATTGATGCTATTGAATAGCCATTGGTTGGGTAAGCAAGAACCCCTAATCAAATTTTGAATACCACAGATAGATTATGTTTAATTTTAAGTTAAAGTTTTGATGACCTATGGCAACTTAGGATTCTCAAGTGTAGATATTGATTTTGATATCATTATATTGATTTCCGTAAAGGCTTAATTGAATTCCATTGGTCATTGATTATTGAATTCATGGATAGATTATGTTGAATTCCATGGATAGATTGAATATATATATATTGATTATTGATTTCTAATCTATTCTCAAAGCTTTAATCCATGGATAGATTATGTTGAATTCCATTGGTCATTGATTATTGGTTGGCTTAATTGAAGGGGTAATTGAATTCCGTTTGATGTAAAAAATTGCATGCTCACTAATTATAGGTTGAATTACATTGTAGTATAGTTAATTTCAACAAAGGACCCCTAATTAACTAAATTTATAGATTAGTCCCTAAAACTTGTAAAAGTTTAAAATTGGTTTTAAATTCAAGACTAATTAGTTACTTCGAATCAATGCCTTACTGTATAAACTTAGTATTGTTTTAAGACGTTGTATTAGACATTGCATGAGGTTTAGTTCGTTAAAACACTAAATAAGGATTAAAATAATGATCCAATCATTATATTGAACACCGGCAACATGCTCTGACCAAGTTCTCCACCCGGTCGGGAAAGGGGTGTTATAAACCTGAGTTGCGATGCATCACTATAGACTATATAATCCTTTTTGGACTCGGGTTGGGTTAGGACCCGTGCGTCAGTCAAGACTTGTGCCAATTAATCAAAGCTTCTTTGTTGTTCCTCGGTCCAAACAAACGGAGCTTCTTTCCTCAATAGCTTAGTCAATGGATCCATTATCATAGAAAATCCCTTGTCGAATCTTCTATAATAACCAGCATGACCAAGGAAGCTTCTCACTTCACCAATATTCTTCGGTGGATGCTAGTCAAGAATGGCTTGAATTTTATTTGGGTCCACCTGAATGCCTGAAGTTGATGCAATATGCCCAAGAAAGTCAACTTCAGTGAGCCAAAATTCACACTTAGAGAACTTGGAAAACAACTGCTTCTCCCGAAGGGTTTGAAGCACAATGCAGAGGTGATCTCAATGTTTGGCAGCATTCTTAGAATGGATCTGGATGTCATCAATGAACACAACTACGAACTTGTTAGGCTCGGGTCTAAAAACCCAATTCATTAAATCCATAAAGGTTGCCAATGCGTTAGTTAGCCCAAAGGGCATTACTCAGAATTCGTAGTGACCATATCTTGTACGGAAAGCAGTTTTAGGTACATCACATTCTTTGACTCGCATCTGATAATACCCTGACCTTAAATCGATCTTGGAAAACGTAGAGGCATCCTTGGGTTGATCAAATAGGTCATTTATCCTTGTCAGTGGATACTTGTTCTTGATGGTCACCTTATTCAACTTTCGGTAATCGATGCATAACTTCATGGAACCATCTTTCTTCTTTAAAAAAGGACTAGAGCTCCGCAAGGCGTAGAACTCGATCGAATGAAGCCTTTATCAGGCAATTCTTGAATATGGGCTTTCAATTCTTTCAACTCGATGGCTGCCATTCGATAAGGTGCAATGGAAACTTGGGCAGTTCCAGGTTGCACTTCGATGCCAAATTCCACTTCATGGGTTGAAGGTAAACTTCGAAGCTCATCAGGAAAAACATTAGGGAATTCACACACAGAGTCAATATCTAACAATTGAGGCTCATCCTTGGATTCTAATGTCAAAGAATACAATGAAGGGTTTCTGGAATTCATCAAAGTGATGCTCTTCTTGCCAAGGCCTCGAAGGTACATCTTCCTCTTACTACAATCTACCCAAGGTTGATGCTCACTAAGCCAATCTAAACCAGTGTAACATCGAAATCGTGGATCGGTAATGCCAATAAATTGGCCAGAAATGGAATACCTTGAATTATTAAGGGACAATTCTTACATACAAGACTCATGGTGACACAATCACCCAATGGTTTAGTTACAGATATTCTCGATACTATAGGTTAAGAAGACAATTTATACTTTTTAACTAACACATTACTTATAAAGTAGTGAGTAGAACCAGGGTCAATCAATGCATATAAGGAATGTGAATACATATCAATTGTAACACCCCCTTCCTAGTCTGGTAGAGAACCGGGTCGAAAAGCATTATCGAAAAACATATTCAGAAGTCGGATGCTTAATTGGAGTTGGAAATTCATTCGGAAGTTCTAATATTCTTATTTAACGCTTAGTGAACCTAATTATCAATTACTGAATCAATATGAGGTCAATTTTAAAATTTTACAAACTTAGGGACTAAATCGTAAACTTTACAAATTAGCGATCCTAATCCGAATTCTTTATTACCAACTTGTAATTAAACTTACCAATTATTAATCTTGTAAAGTTTTGTCACTATCGGATATCATTTACCTAATCAATTAGGCCGTATATTTATTAGTGACCAATTTGCAAACTGCCTAAAACTTCTTTTTATTCTTTATAACAAAATTAACTAACACTGTATCGATACCTTAAAGGCTGTATAGATACACTAAGCCTAATTTTCAAATTTCCAGATTCAAACATAGCAAAACCGCATCGGTACACTTGGTACTGTATCGATACAGGTTGACCCTGTTAACTCCGTATCGATACCCTCTAGGACCATATCGATACCATTTCTACACCTAAATTCTAGTAGCCATTTTCAGTACCGACACGCTTAGTGTATCGATACGCCCTCTTTTTGACCAACATTGACTTACCAAATATGCAAGACCGTATTGATATGCCATCACCCATATCGATACGCCCTGCCATGTAATGACAAATTTTAACTAGTTTTTATTCGATTTATCCTATCAAACTTTATCCAAATGCAATGAAACTTCACCAGTAAGTTTTAAACATTATGAACTATCAGCATGCCAAATTTCATGTTAATCCAAGTCCATTTACTGTGTTTTCACCTTTTAGAGCCAAATATTCAACCTTAGCCATTTTTAGTCACTTTTAAAAAGGGTATTTAAGGCCACTTGTCTTATACAGAACATAGACAACGTTTATACATCAAAAGAGTCATATGTGACTAGCTTAACTACTTTGCCACCATTCTAGGAGTTCATAAGGACAAAATACATTACTCTAAGCTTGAGGTGACTTGCCGATTGCCCAACTAATCCCGATCTCGAACCAGTAACTTTCTTAACCTGAAATGTGAAGGATGAATGCATTAGACTTGCATAGTCTAAGTGAGGTAGCCATAACAATGAATGGGCATGATGTGTAACATAACATATCCCAATGGCAATTCTAATCACTTTAACACAAGGCATAATACTCAAATTAACATATATCATGCTTATCATGTAACATGGCATCAATAGGCATCATATCCATAATAATCAATAATATATCAATAATTTCATATCAATGTTCAATAGCATAAATCAATGGTTCTCCTTGGATCGATTCTCGGTATATGGATACACGAATTCCACCTCAACACCAACAATAACAATAGTGGTCTAGTCATCATCCCTCTGCCGTACCAATTTAACCAATGCACAACACATCCCTCTGCCACAGCACAATAACCCGTACCAATGAGCTCATGAATTCTATGGCATGCCAATTGCATCCAATACTTCGATCCCAATGAATAATAATCAGTAGCTCGATAGCAATAGTTTCATAGCAATGATTCAATAACAATAGCTCAAAAATCATATGATCATAGCAATAGGCAATAGCAATAAACACATGTCAATGATTCAACGACAAAGAACATATCTCAATGATTTGATAACTATATACAATGGTCAATACTCAATACCACACTTATGCTTACCAACAAAGCTTCCAATAATGTTTATGTAAAATCCTTCAACACAATGGTTAGTCACACAATAAACAATAACCAATGATTCGAGATGGCACCTAGCCAACTCTCGGGACTCCGACTACACTCACCTCAATATCCCAAAGCTCTTACGGCTCTCGGATTGCGATTCCTTTGTTCCTAGCTTTGGTTCAAGGTTTCATATCATCCTTTTCCAATTCTTGATCTAGGTAAACAAAAGAATGATATTAGAATCGGTATATTGACATCAAAAACCGATATTAGAATTCAATATAGCCTTTAGCCATAAAGCTTCCATGGATTAATTATGAACCCTAAATTTCAACATGGAATTAATCATAAATTATCCATGGATTTCTCAGATTGATGAAGGGTTCCTTCTTACCCGATCGAAAGCTCATTGGGGCTTCGAACTCAAAGAAAGCTTGAGCATAAAGAGGTCAATAACAGAGGTGCTTAATTAGGAGCTCAAGGTTGAAGACAATGGAGGTGTGTGGTTATTCTTTCAAAGTAAGGAGGTTGTCTTGGTCTCGGTGAAACAAAGCAAAGATGAGCATCATTTATTCTTATTAATTTTAAGGAGAATAAAAGCTTTAATCACCCCCACCTCACTTGTGGCCAATAGGAGGGTTTCCTACCACCAAGGGTTTACCAAACCCAATTAAGAAATCATTTTCTCTTAATTGACAATTGAATGACAATTGGTTAGCTTTTCAGAGATGTTTCACATGGGAGGGACAAGCTAGGTGGTGATTCATCAGCTATTCCCTTTTATCTTTCAATTATAGCTTTCGAAACAGGTTTGAACAAAGGACCATACCGTTTCCCTCTTAACCGTATCGATATAGTTAACCCTAGATAGTTGAGTTAGTTATAAACCATTATACCGTACCAATACAGTACCTACCGTATTGATACCCTAGACTCAGATTCAACATTTTGACTTTCCAATACAGTCCCCAATTCAAAGATTAGACTCAATCAAAGTTCAACATTAAGAAAATGGATCATATAGTCAACATTGGTGTAAAATTTAAACTTCTTGGAGTAGGATTTCTGATCGCCGGAACCCAATTCCGACTAGACCAATTTTTGGGATGTTACATCAATGGTACCTACAATGACATCATGTTCATCCTCCTTCTCCTTGCTCCTTACATGGTATAACTGGGCAGGGGCCTTTGATTCCTTCTTGTTCGATGGTTTTCCTGAGCCGCTAGGTCTCTCGATGATCCTTTTCTTGATTCCTTGCCTCAAAAGGATTGAGCAGGGGATGTAATGTTAGCCGGTGTAGCAGAAGCTTTGGTTGCATTGAGAGGGCAATCTAGGATGAAATGGCATTGCATGCTACAATAGAAGCAAGCCCAGACTGCTTGTGACATTTACCCACTGGATGTCAGTTTTGACAATAGTTGCAAATAGAATACTGAGAGCTTCGATCTGAGCCTCTAGTGCTATCAACTGAGGCCGCCTTGGCAAAGGACTGAGTCATAGTTTGTGGCTTCTCGATATTCCCTGAACGGGAAGGTTGTGGGTACACATTCTGCTTAGAGCCTTGAAACTTTTTTTCTTGTTCCATTTGGGACGTCGAGAATCATCTCAGAATATCTTATTTGATTTGCCCGACCCACTAGTCCTCTGGGTTTTCTATGTTACTTCAGTGGCCTTGACTCGATTCATAAGATCTTGGAAATCGGTGATGCCCAATGTTGTGAACAAAAGGCATAGCTCGTCACTAAGCCCAGCAATAAATATTTGCTACTTCTCTTCCCCCTTTTTAATATATTTGGCACCGTATCTCTAGCATGTGTAGAAATCATGGATGTACTGCTCAACAGGTCGTCCACCTTGCTTGAGATGGAGGAAATTGCTACGTCTTTATGCGAGATAAAACTCGTTGATGCATTTCTTTTAGAATTCTCGAATGAAGAACTCCCACATTACAGTTTCTTCGGAGACCTTAAGGGTAGTGGTCTCCCACCAATGAAGTGCCTCATCAGCAAGCAATGGGAGGGAACACTCCAACTTGTGCTCATCCAAACACTGTAGCGGTTTATTTAGGATTCTCAATGTGTTATCCAACCAACATTCAACAATTTCAAGATTGTCGTCATCCTGACAGGTAAAGATATAAGCCCGATGCTAAGTTAACTTGTCAACAGGGGCCCGAGCGTATTGGATAACAAGTACAGTAGGTTGCGCAGCCTGCTCAACTCTCATCAAAGTCATGAATTGTTTGAACATGTCAGCCATGTTCCGATAACATTCTACCTGAGTGGTTTGCACTTTAGGCTCAACACCCTAAACAGATGGGTTCTATGGATTCGGAGGTTCCCCCTTATCTCCTCACCATGCGTAAATGATTCGGTAGCAAGCTCGTTAATATGAGCTTCGTTAGTCTTAGACATATCTATATTGTAAAAAGATCGGGTCAGTGGCAAGTCACTATATACACAATAAATAACTCCTAGGTGGCAAAGTAATACAATAGCAATGCAATAGAATTCTTAGTCCTAGAATCAACTAAACTCTAGCTATGATACCACAAATGTAACACCTCTTTCTCTGCCAGGTTGAGAAACAGGTCGAAGTATGTTACCGGTATTTAATACAATGTTTGAAATAATATTTTAATCCTTGTTCAGTGTTTTAATGAACTAAAACTCACGCAATATCTAATATGGCATCTTAAAATAATACTAAGTCTATACAGTAAGGTAGTGATTCAATGTAACTCATTAGTCTTGAATTAAGTACCAATTTTAAACTTTTACAAGTTTTAGGGACTAATCTTTTAATTCAATATTTTAGAGGTTCTTCGCTAAAATTAACTGTAACACCCTTACTAGTATTTAATCTCCAATACTAGTTAGAGTGTCACATAATGAATTGCTAACAATCCATAATAATCATTTATTTAGAAAACACCATTAAACTATTTTTTTATCCTAACAGAATCGCTTTATCTAATTTTTAATCAACCAAATTAGTTCTGATTCCAAGCAGCAACTTAGCAGTTTATATCTACAACCTATAAGCAATATAAATGCCTAAAAATTGCCCAATTTAAAAATCAAATTAATAGTTCTATTTACTCTTTTTCAAAAAGTTATTCGATTTATGTACTAGTAATCCATCTAAACCTTTTTAATTTTAATATAACTACTCACCCTTCATTATCAACATAAACTAGTTTATAAGTTATTACAAACCATATTAAGACTAGATTAAAACAGACTAATATTAACATATACATGCCATCTAGTAACATCAAAATACATCAAAAGATGTTATTACAGATAGCGTAGTTATACTCTTTACTGATAAGATGTCAACTGCTCCTTACTCTGATTCCTTCTTTTTACCTACGTGTGAAAATCATCACATGCTAAGTATACACTTAATGAGGCAATAATAAAATCCAGTGTAATACTACATACTTATAAATATAAAGATGTAACCATAATCATGCATCAAGATCACTAGATAGGTACTACAATTATGTTAATCATATATTAACATAATATAAACCGGATATAACTTTCTTACCAATATTCTTGCCATTTACTTTGAGAGTTCATAAACTCTTTTACTTGTTTATCATTTATTAATCAATAAACCATAGCCCAAATATAAGCCTATGAGAACCCAGGGTACACGAGTCAAATATGCACCGAAGTGCTAATACACATAAGGTCGTGCCCACCATAATACACATAAGGACGTGCCCACCATAATACACATAAGGTCGTGCACACCATATGCACTATGTGTCCTTTATATACACTATAGTGCTAAACTGAGTATGCAACATGCTGCTAGACTCTATGCCATGCCAACTATACACTGTCTCTGAATGACATACTTGGGCATATATATTCCATATTTATTTTATCCATGGCAATGTATATCAACATAATTTAACATTGGGTAGTTCATACCCGAAATATCATTCATAATATAACATTATATATAACTAGTGATCCATGTATTTATATTCAACTTTTGACATATTTAGAACATATCAAATATATAATTAATGACATAAATATCATGCTAATATAAACAAGGTAGACTTATCGCAAGTCTTCCTAATATCCATGTATCATTTTATGTATGCATTGCACTCACCTTGACACTTTATATATGTAAAAATTTAAATCCTCACTAAGCTTTACTTTTGATCCTTTTCCTTTCCTTAGTTGCTAGTTCAATTCTGATTTTGATCACGATCTATACGTGCATCATTTACAACGCATGTATATTTTAAAAAAATAGATGTTAGTATCATACTAACATAGGTACGTAAGAGGAAAAAATTTCCTATAAATTCTTTCAAAGTTTATTCGATACTTATTCACTTCATACAATTCATACCAATCTCAATACTTCAAATTTCCTTTCATATCCAAATCAAAGAATGATTCATAAATCATTCTAACAATTATTCAAGCATGATACCTCAATTTAACCAACTTCCATTTTAAACCCCTTAATTTCCATACTATCCGTTTTAATCCTTTAACCTTAACAAACTTCCAATTTGGTCTAAACAACATTCTAAAACTTGTAGAATCATCAACTCTACATATCTAACCTTAAGAAAATTCTTCCATAATTTTCTCTAATCTCTTCACTTTGACCGAATATGAAAGGTCACTATAGACTTGATTTCCAACTTGATTCAAGCATGAATTAAACTTCAAAACATCATTTCTAAGCATAATCAATCATTCCCATATCACAATCCAACATCCTCTTCATCCACTAATTTCAAGAACTCAAGATTTAATCATCAAAAGTATGAACAATTAATACCAAATGATAGAGAATTTTATGTAAATCAATTTCATGTTTCATACTTTCATCCAAAATCCTACTAGATTGGCTTGAAAAATCGAAAATAAAATGTCACGTACCTTAGGTTGAGATTTCGGCACTTTGGAGAAACTATGAAGAAAAGTCTTGAATTTTCTTCGTATTCAATTTAGACCATTTTTCACCTATTTATAAAAAAATTTAAATAAAAATCTCCTTAATAGTCAAATGACTATTTTGCCCTTGATATCCAATGCCTCTCATCTTGCCACATATTAATTTATTCATCCAAGGGTCAAAAACAAATCATCAAGTTAATAGTTACCAATTTTGCCCTTTTAATTTTCCAAAATTACAATCTCGCCATTTTAATCCAACGACTCATATTTAACATGGAAAATCTAATTTAATCCAACGGTCCATATTAAATTCTTCTAAGATAAGGCATGGAAAATATATTCTTAAACTTGCCTTATCTTTTCACAAAATATCTCATTTATTCAATTCAATCTGATTATCCGAATTCTTCTCGAACTTTAACTATTTATAGATTTTAACACAAATTCCGTACAAAAAATCTGAGTAACACGAAAAAGTCATTCTTGGGGGTAAACTATTCATTTACGGGACTAAAATACATAACTTTTGAAAATTGTAATTTATTCCCTTAACTTTTCCAAAATTTATACTTTAGTCACAAAACATTCTTTTTATTCATTTTGTTCACTATCCAAAATTTTTAGGTATTACAATTCTCTCCCCTTACGAAAATTAGTCCTCAAATTTTCTTTATATACTTGGTTCAAAAAGATATGAATACTGCTTTTTTCATTGCTTCATCTGTTTCCCAATTAGCTTATTCCACTTTGTGGTTTCTCCATAAGATTTTTACTAGAGGAATCTTTTTGTTCCTTAACTATTTTTCTCCACGAGAAAGATTTCTTATAGGTTCCTCATTGTATGTCAAATTCGATTGAATTTTAATTTCTTCTGGTGTAATGACATGCAAAGGATCTGATCGATATACACTATACAGTATAGTGCTAATACACATAAGGTCGTGTCCTCTATATACACTATAGTGCTAAACTGAGTATGCAGCTTGCTGCCGGACTCTATGGCATGCCAACTATTCCATGTCCCTCAATGACATACTTAGGCATATATATTCCATATTAATTTTATCCATGACAATCTATATCAACATAATTTAACATTGGGCAGATCATACCCGAAATAACATTTATAATATAACATCATATATAACTAGTGATCCAATGCCTCTCGTCTTGCCACATATTAATTTATTCATCCAAGGGTCAAAAATAAACCATCAAGTTAATAGTTATCAATTTTGCCCTTGTAATTTTCCAAAATTACAATCTTGCCATTTTTATCCAATAGCTCATGTTTAACATGTAAAATCTAATTTAATCCAATGGTCCATATTAAATTCTTATAAGATAAGGCATGAAAAAGATATTTTTAAGCATGCCTTATCTATTAACAAAATATCTCATTTATTCAATTCGGTTCGATTATCTGAATTCTTCTCGAACTTTAACTCTTTATAGCTTTTAACACAAATTCCATACCAAAAATCTGAGTAAAACGAAAATGTCATTCTTGGGGGTAAACTATTCATTTACGGGACTAAAATACATAACTTTTGAAAATTCCGTACTAAACTTTATTTTTATTCATTTTGGTCACTAGCCAAAATTTTGAGGTATTACAATTCTCCCCCTTAAGAAAATTCATCCTCGAATTTTCTTTACGTACTTGGTTCAAAAAGATACAGATACTTATTTCTTTCGTTGCTTCCTCTATTTCCCAAGTAGTTTCTTCCACTTTTTTGTTTCTCCACAAGATTTTTACTAGAGGAATCTTTTTGTTCCTTAACTGCTTTTCTCCTCGGGCTAGAATTCTTATAGGTTCCCCATCGTATGTCAAATCTGGCTGAATTTTAATTTCTTCTGGTCTAATGACATGTGACGAATCTGATAGATATTTTCAATGCATGCATACATGAAACACATCATATATCTTACTCATCTCTGGTGGTAATGCCAGTTGATATGCCACTAGGCCAACCCTTTTTAAAATTTCATAAAGACCAATGAATCTTAGACTAAGTTTGCCTTTTCGTCCAAATCGTAATATCTTTTTCCAGGGTGAGACCTTTAAAAATACCTTGTCTCCAACTGCAACTTCAAGATCAATATCTTTTCTTTTAAGATTCGAGTACGACTTTTGTCTATAAGAAGCAGCTTTGAGATTATCTTGAATTATTTTTACGTTGTCCTCCATTTCTTGCACAAGATCTGGTCCAATGATTTTTTGATCCTCTCGCTTGAACCAATTCAAAGGTGTTCGGCATTTTCTTCCATATAATGCCTCATAAGGTGCCATGTTTATACTTGATTGTAACTGTTGTTATAAGCAAAATTAGCTAAGGGAAGACATTTTTCCCATGTGCCTGTAAAATTCATTGTACACGTTGTGACCATGTCTTTAAGTATTTGAATAGTCCTCTCTGATTGTCCATTCTTTTGAGGATGAAAAGTATTACTAAAGTGTAGCTAAGTTCCCAATGCTTCATGTAATGCACTCCAAAACCTTGAAGTGAATCTTGGATCTCCATCGGATAATAGACATAGGAACACCATGTAGTTTAACAATTTCCTTAATATATAACTCTGCTAACTTGTTCAAGGAGTAGTCGATTCGAACTGGTATGAAATGTTCCAATTTAGTCAATCGATCCACAATCACGCAAATTGAATCTTTCTTACTTGGCGTTAGCGGTAAGCCTGTTACAAAATCCATAATAACCTTTTCCCACTTCCATTGTGGAATTGAAATTGGTTGAAGTAATCCTGATGGAACTTGATGTTCTGTCTTTACTTGTTGGCAAGTTAAACATTTAGCAACGAACTCGGTGATAGCTCGTTTCATGTCAGGCCACCAAAATTGACTCTTTATATCTTGATACATTTTGTTGCCTCCTGGATGCTTAGTTAAAGGACTGTAATGTGCCTCTGAAAGTATTTCCCTCTTTAATTCCTCATATTTAGGAATGTATACACACCCCTTGTAGTATAGGCATCCATTTGGTTTTATTTCAAAGTCTTTGGATTCTCCACGTTCAACTTGCTTCTTCTTTTCCAAGCATTCTTCATCCTTTGCTTGTAACTCTTTAATTCTTCCTATCAAAGTAGGCTAAATTTGAAGTTCAGCCATTATTGCACCATTATCCTATAATTTCTATTGAGTATTCAATTCTCTCAAAGAAGAAAATATCTTTAGGCTAAGTGCGTTTGCTACAACATTAGCCATCCCCGGATGATAATCAATAATTATATCGTAATCCTTGATCAGTTCTATCCACCTTCTTTGCCTCAAATTAAGCTCCTTTTGAGACAACAAGTATTTCAAACTTTAATGATCCGTATAGAAATAACACTTTTAACAATATAAGTAGTGACGCCAAATCTTTAAAGCAAACACTACTGCAACCAACTCTAAATCATGGGTAGGATAATTTCATTCATGATTTTTGAGTTGTCGAGAAGCGTATGCTACCACTTTCCTTTATTGAATTAATACACATCCTAAACCATTATGGGATGCATCACTATATATTATAAAATCCTTCCCCGATTCTAGTCGTACCAAATCAAAAGTATCGGTCAATATCGTCTTTAATTTGTCAAAATATTCTTGACATTTATCTATCCAAACAAATGACACATCATTTCTTAATAGCTTAGTTATTGGAGCGGAAATCATTGAAAAGTCTTTCACGAACCGCCGATAATAACCAACTAATCCAAAGAAACTTCTCACTTCAGAGACATTCTCAGGGATTTTCCATTCTAGGATTGCTTGAATCTTTTTAAGGGCACAAAACCCTAGGAGCCTCCACTATATAAAGGACAAGATATCCTCATTTAAAGGAGAGCTTGAAAAAGTTACATGTAAGCTAAGAAAAAGAAGAAAAAGGTGGTTGCCTTCCATCTTCTTCTCCCTCCATCGAAGTGTCCATTTTTGGAGCTCCAAGGGGTGCTCCCGCTGGACTTTGAGAGAAGCAATGGGCTTAGATCAGTGCACGCCAGTCTAACACAGCTCATGAGTTTGTCTCTCTTTTAGTTGTTTGATGTTTCATTTCATTTCTTTAACTGGGTTGTCTTAAACGAATGATTATGGATGATATTTGCCCAGCCATGAACTGATTTTAAGTGGCTTGGGCTTGTTATGGTTGTTATGCTTGATGCTTTAATAGATGTTTAGTTTTTTCTTGTTCATCTCATGCTTTGTCTGTTGCTCGTTAATTGCACTAAACTTGTAAGAGCTTACGAGAGTTAGCCGTTGTTTAGGTTTTTGCTAGCTTAATATTTGAAAGAGTTGGGCTAAGACTAAAGTGGACAATGGGGTTTGATACTGAGAGGAAAAATCCTAACTCACCTTAGAGATAAGGATAGAGCTTCAACGACTAAAAGGAGTAGGTCTTTAATCGGTAGTTGCATGTTAAGGGTTTACACGAGAGGTATTACTCTAATGTTCCCTTCTACCAGATTTCTTGCTAGAGATTGTTTTAGAAGAATTCTTGTGGCTCTTTCGAGCATGAGAGGGGCAAGTTGGTCCTAGACATTCGTTAGGCTTAGGTATAAGAATCCATAGCAGGTCTAGCAATCATTCCGATATAGAGTTTCATTTACATGAGTGGATGTTAGAAGTAACCTTCATCTCAGTTTACATATGTAGTTGTTTGCCACAACATTTACAAACCTGTTTCTTTTTGCCATAGCATTTATGCAATTGTTTCTTATTGTTACAACATTTATTTACTGCCTTAATTGTATGTTTTGACTAAGCTAGTTTGGCCTTCAATCCCTGTGGAGACGATACTCACTCATCACTTTATTACTTGTTCGATGTGTATACTTGCACAAATTGTGTATCAATTATAGTACACCTAGACGCGCAACAAGTTTTTGGCGCCGTTGTCGGGGATTGGCAATAGGTTATTAGAGTTTAGTCTTTACATCCTTTCTTATTTTTCTATTTAGTTTTATTTGTTTTTCTTGTTTCACTTTTTCAGGTGTTGTGCTATTGCATGACCCGAGGAAGACCTGAAGAACCATTATCACCTTTCGTGCTTGAGATTGGCCACTTATTTCGCCAAAGAAGACGCATACAAGAAGCTTTAAGAACAATGTATAGAGGTGGCAATCAAGGCAATCAAGTAGATGAAAATCTGGATAACATTAATGCTGCAGCAAATCCTAGAGCAATAGTTTGACCTCGAGCTATCATGGACCACTTGAATCCTATCTTGGATGACCTAAAACCTGGAATTGTAGCTCTTGAGATTCAAACAGCTCATTTTGAACTCAAACCAGTCATGTTTAACATGTTGAATTCCATTGGGCAATTTGGTGGATCGCCTCAGGAAGATGCAAGACAACACATTTGAGCATTCTTGGAAGTATGTGATTCTTTTCGACTACAAGGTGTGCATGAAGATGTGTTAAAGCTCAAGCTATTTCCTTATTCATTGCATGATCGAGCACGAGCTTGGTTGAGTGGAGTACCAGCCGGTTCAATAGAATCGTGGGCAGATTTATGCTGCAGGTTTTTGCTATAGTATAATCCACCCAACATGAACACGCAATTGTTAAATGACATAACATCCTTTCGTCAAGCTGACAATGAATCAATGTATGAGTGTTGGGATAGATATAAGGGAATGCTTCGTAAATGTACCAATCACGAATTCCAAGACTAGACATAGGTTGTAATGTTCTACAATGCTGTCAATGCTCCTACAAGAATGATGTTGGATGCTTCAGCGAATGGCACTCTGCTAGACAAATTACCACAAGAAGCATTTGATATCCTTGATAGGATAGCTAACAATGACTACCAATTCCCAACTTTGAGACTTAGCACGGGAAGAAGAGCACATGGTACACGAGAATTAGACAACAATGACTCAGTTTTAGCCTAGTTGTCGGCTATTACCACCATGTTGAAGAATCTCCAACGCCCAAGTGAGGTAAAGGAAGTAAAGGTAGCAAACACTTGTGTTCAATGTGATGGACACCATCATGTCAGCGAATGCCCACAAAATCATGAACCTATCAACTATGTAGGAACTTCAATAGGAACAACCACAACCCCTACTCAAACACTTACAATCCAGGATGACATCAGCATCTTAATCTTTCTTGGGGGAAAAAAGGAACCCATAATGCTGGAAGCTTGAGTAGGCAACATAATCAGACTGAGTCCCAAACCTTTTAGCAGAATATGCCTTGGCAAAATGACAACAAAGGTACAGCCTCCTCATCAACTAGTAATTCTCTGGAAGCTAGTTTGCGAGATTTCATGACAACCACTAAGGCTTTGCTCCAAGACCATTTGATGTCTATCAAGAGTCAATTTGCATTGCTTCAAACCTATAGCTCTTCCTTGAGATCCTTGGAGACTCAAGTAGGCCAAATCGCACAAGCTTTGTACGCCTGACCTCAAGGTACTTTACCTAGTGATACTAAAGTCACTAGATATCATGGCAAGGAGTAGTGTAGTGCACTAATTTTGAGGAGTGGCACCCAACTTAACAAAGAAGATAAGTCTGGAGGAAAGAATTTCGATGATCCTACTCCCCCGACTGTGAATGAAGAGCCATCTTTACAAAAAGAATCAGCTCTAGAAGAGAATAAAAATGAAGGATCAACAAGTGAACCTATTGATGGTGTATGGAGTAATGCTACAGCAAAAGAAAGAGAACCGCCAATAGGGGAAGATGCCAGGCCCCTACCACTATTCCCTCAAAGATTTAAGAAGCACAAAGATGATCTTCAGTTCAAGAAATTTGTGGATATCCTCAATCAGTTGTATATCAATGTCCCATTTTTTAAGGCCATTGATCAAATGCCTACATATGCTAAGTTCCTCAAGGACATTGTCACCAAGAAAAGGAAGGTGGAGAAGTACGAGACTATTGCTACAGCAAATGAGTGTTACTCTGTATTGAGTGACTTGCCACCCAAAAGGAGTGATCTAGGCTGCATTATCATTCTATGTTCCATAAGTAATAATTACGTGGGCAAAGCTCTATGCGACCTTGGGTCTAGTGTCAACCTAATGCCCAATTTTATCTTTATGAAGCTTTGAATGGGAGATGCAAGACCTACTACAGTGATCTTACAACTCACAGATATATCTAATGTCCGACCAGAAGGAAAGATAGAAGATGTTGTGGTTAAGGTGGGCAAATTTGTTTTCCGAGCTGACTTCCTCATCCTTGATTGTGAAGTAGATGACAAAGCACCAATTATCTTGGGACGACCATTCCTAGTGACATGTCGAATTTTAATTGATTGTGAAAAGGGTGAGTTCACCATGCGAGTGGCTGACCAGAGGGTGACTATAAATATTTTCAACACCCTCAAATATGTGGATGAATATGAGGGGTGTCAACACATAGATGCTATGACAGAAGAGGAAGCTGCAGAATTATGCTGCAACAATTTTGTGGAAATTAAGGACTATGTGAAACTCAATGAGGAGGACAATGAGATGCTTGAGGAGTTCCCAGTGGAGGTGCAACAGTCTAGCTTGCTATTGCTAGACCAGGTGCGCATTTCGAACCTTTAGATTTTGCTAAATCTGTCCCTCCTAAACCCTCACTTGAGCATGCACCCACATTAGATTTTAGCCATTACCTTTACATCTTAAATATGCTTATTTGGGTAGTAATGAGACTTTGCTTGTGATAATCTCTTCTAGTTTAACCCCTAAGCAAGAATGTAGATTGATAAATACGCTTTCTTAACATAAAAAAGCTCTAGGGTGGACTATGGCTAATTTGAAGGGTATAAGCCCTACTATTTGCATGCACAAAATTTTGCTTGATGATTGTCACAATAATTCTGTTGAACCCCAAAGAAGGCTCAATCCAGTCATGAAGAAGGTGGTGATGAAGGAGATAATCAAATGGCTTGATGCGGGAATTATTTACCCAATATCCAATAGTTCATGGGTCAGCCCGGTACAATATGTACCAAAGAAGGAAGGCATGACCGTGGTGAGCAGTGAAGACAATGAATTCTTACCAACAAGGACTGTTCAGGGTGGAGAATTTGCATGGACTATCAGAAGCACAACAAGGCAACCAAGAAGGATCATTACCCCTCCCATTCATTGATCAAATGCTAGATCGATTGGCAGGCAAATCTTTCTACTGTTTCCTTGAAGGATACTCAGGGTACAATTAGATTACTATAGCACTGGAAGATCAAGATAAAACAACCTTCACTTGCCCTTAAGGTACTTGTGCATTTGGATGAATGCCCTTTGGGCTTTGTAATGCTCCAACTACTTTTCAGAGGTGCATGTTGGCCATCTTTTCTGATATGGTTGAAGAATTTTTGGAGATCTTAATGGATGATTTTTTAGTCTCTAGAGATACTTTCGAATCGTGTTTAGGCAACTTGTCCAAGGTACTCAAGAGATGCGAAGAAGCAGACTTAATGCTCAATTGGGAGAAATGTCATTTTATGGGGACTAAAGGAACTATTCTAGGCCACAAAATCTCTCAACAAGGGATAGAAGTGGACAAGGCTAAGGTGGAAGTAATTGAGAAGCTACCACCACCTACCACGGTGAAAGGGATTCGGAGTTTCTTGGGGCATGCTGGCTTTTATAGGAGGTTCATTAAGGACTTCTCCAAAATCTCCAAGCCATTGTGTAATTTGCTTCAGCAAAACCAGCCCTTCATCTTTGACGTCGAATGCTATAGCGCGTTTGTAAGACCCTAAAATTAGCCTAGAAATGTTACCACAATCTAAACTATAGGCTAATTGAATTCATAAGTTAATCAATTTAATGAAAAATGAACATTGGCCATCCTTAAGATCAAATAAGTGAAATTAGAACCAAATTGAATTGAAATTAAAACTAGAAGGCATAAATAGAAGGATGGAAATGTGAACATGCAAAATTCTATATATTGCATGTAAAAAAGAAATTAGATCAAGGCCTTGACACATGTTCTCATTGGAAGAGAACATGTGCCAATTTGGATGATGACTCATGGCTAAGGAGGAGAAATAACAAAAATATTGTCATCTTCCTCCCCAAAATTATCACTTTGGCCGAATAGTAGAGAAAGAAAGGGGAGAGAAAATATTCATGCAAACATCTTCAATTCATGCTTTTTGATTCAACCATTGATCAAATTTAGCTTGGAGAAGGTATAGTGCTTGACTTTACATGTTATATATTGTTGAATGTGCAAATGATGATGTTGTTGTTGTATAAATTGAATTGGATGATTTCTATGTGTGTTAGGAGCATGCTAGTTTCAATTTGAACATGAAATTGTGATTTCTAGTAACCAATTTGATAAAGGAAATATATATAGTTGCTGGAAATTTGAGAAATATGTTTACGATTGAAAACAGTCTTGATTAGGGTATGTTTTGATTGAGAAATTGTGTAAACATGCCAAAGGAATATAGAACCTTGTTTTGATCATGTTGCTAGATAAAATGAAGATTTAATTGAATAGATATGGTGCTGGAAAATGACTACACCTAATTGGACTAGTTAAATTAGGTAATGGACTGCCTAATTGATGAAATGGATGTGCAATGTTGATCAAATAGATCAAATTAGGTTCAACATGATAATTCCCTATTTTAATCTTATTGCTAGGTGAATTATAATGACCTAGACATGTAAGAACATGAACATGAATTGAATTGCCATGTTAGAACCATGCTTAGGTGAATTACGAAGCTAGAAATTCAACATAGTGTAATCTGCCCAGAATTCTCTGTTCTGGGAAGTAACTTTGAAAAATCACTATAAATTGTATATAATTAATTTAAGGCTGAAATTTTTATGGACAACACCTTGATATGTCTATATTCATTAGGAGAAAACAGAACTGAGCTCTAGTTTTATACTGAAATGTAGAGAAGAAACACTAGGGACAGTGAAAACTGTCCAGTGTAGTAAAATGCCGTGTCCTTAGGTAAAAAACTGTATTAATTGGCAAAGAAATAAAATGCAAGCCTTATATGGTTATAAATAAAAATTTGTTATCTTTCCAACTGTGTAAACCAATTGAAATTCCGGCATACGGAATAAAATTTATGCATGATTAAGTGACTAGAGTGCAAGCCGCCTGGCAGCAACAGTATAGGCAATTGCACACTATTTTGTGGCAATTTGCAAACTGCCTTGTAAACAGTTTTACACCATTGATCCTGCCTCGTTTTACATGAAATAGATTATAGATGAGTGTAGTTAACTGTAAAGGAAAATGTATATGAGCATGCTGCCAAATTTGTGAATGTATATGAAACCCTAGCTAGGTTCAATCTTTTTTAAATGACACAAAACTTGACATAACAAATGGTTAGATCTAGTTACTACCTCACTAAATATATTTTTATACTTATCACTCTCGTTTTCATTCTTCCCAACTACAGGATAAAGGATACGAGTGTTTCTTGATCTTGAAGCCTGTTACCTTGAGCTAGAAGCAACTCACACAAGCTTTGCCTAAGTATGGCTTCATACTTGTTTTGTATATCTCCTAGAATGGTGGCACTAGAATGTATATAGTTAGTTGAACATGCATTTTGGTACATTTGAAGCTTGTATATATTTATCTTGATGGGCCTACTATGTTATGAACCTATGGTTAAGTATGTAACGAATTTAAGTATCATGTAATGAATGGTGATTGTTGCGCATATGATGATGGAATGAAATGATCTAATGTTTGAACTAGTTTCCCTTAGAACAATCGAATGCTTTGTTGAGTACATGTCTTGCTTGAATTGAACATAGGTTGATCGAATCATACTTGCTTGAATACAAATTGAATGCCTTGGAAATTAAGATCACTTGTATGTATGAATATACCTTGATGAAAGTATTGTCTTGTGTTAATTGATGATTGTCGAATAGTTAGACATGGAATAAGTCTTGAATGAAACTAGTTACATGTAAAATTGGATGATCAAATGCTCATGTTTAGGAATCTAAGTGTGAAAGCTTAAAATGTATGCAAACTAAGGATCAATGAAATGAATTGGAATGAAGTTACACCTAGGCCATTCGAATAGGATAGGTTAACAAAGATTGAATGTTGTAATATGAACCACCAAGGTAGTAACTTGTAATGTAAGCTTGAAAGGAGATAATTTAGTGTCTTGTTCGAATGGCTTTAGGTTGAAGTAAGAATCAAATGTGAGTTTACTTGTTTGCTAACTAAGTATGATTGCTTGCTTGTTCTTGTATTGTTTGTTTTGGATTGCCTTGTTCCTTGTCCTTGCTTGCTATGTAACGCTCACGAGTCGGGTTGCTACTAGCCTGAGGTAGGGGGTGTTACATTTAATTGGTATCAGAGCTTTAGGTTTAGTCGATTCTAGGACTAAATCGGGCTATCATGCATCATATAGGATACTTGTGCCACCTAGGAGACTTGTATTGAATAATTTGTGTCTTGCTTACTAAACCAAATCCCTAATTGTTCTATTTGAATGTAGAATGTCTGAAACAAGACTTGGCCTGGATAATGAAAGTCTCGTAGGCTCCTCGAATGAAGGAGATAATCTTTCGAGATGAAACCTAAAATTTGTAAAGCAAAGCCTTGTAGTTTCAAACCCAATAGTGGGAATCACATCCATTAACTTCCTTTGCAAGGAATGTTCTATAGTCATTCGAAACATACCCTTTCCTATTGATCTATATGTATTGTCAAATTGTGAATTTGATCTAGTGTTAGGACAAGATTGGCTAAGTAAACATGAAGCCTGTATAGATTGCCAAAATAGGAGACTGTATCTACGAGGTTTAGGAAAAGAATCAATCCTTCTAATTGATAGAAAACCGACCTCAATTTGCTGCCATGACTATGCAAGATGAACATGAATTTGGTCTACCTAGTATGCCAATTATATCTGAATTCATTGATGTTTTCCCTGAGGAACTCCCTGGTCTCCCTCCAACCAGAGAAGTAGAGTTCGAGATTGAAGTTCAACCTGGAACAACTCCAGTGTCCATCACACCCTATCAAATGGCACATGTTGAATTGAAAGAACTCAAGAAGCAACTCCAAGTGCTACAAGACAAAGGCTTTATTCGGCCTAGCTCTTCACCCTGGGGAGCACCCGTATTGTTCATTAAAAAGAAGAATGGGTCGATAAGAATACAAGACTCGAATGTACCTAAAACGAATTTCAGGACTCGTTATGGTCACTACGAGTTCCTAGTTATGCCCTTTGGACTAACTAGTGCTCTAGTCTTGTTCGTGAAAAAGAAAGACAAGACTATGAGACTCTGTATTGACTACAAACAATTGAACAAGCTTACTATCAAGAATCGGTATCCTCTCCCAAGGATAGAATATCTCTTCGATCAACTCAAGGATGCTTCGATGTTCTCAAAGATCAATCTTCGATCGGGATACTATCAAATGAGGGTAAAAGAATAAGATGTACCCAAGACAGCTTTTCGTACTCGATATGGCCACTTCAAATTCCTTGTAATGCCATTCGGGTTAACGAATGCCCCAGCTGCTTTCATGGATCTCATGAACCGAGTATTCAAGCCCTATCTTGACAAGTTTGTGGTCGTCTTCATCGATAACATTATGGTGTGTTCTTGGAATAAGGAAGAACACTCCAAACACCTTTGAATTGTATTGCAAACTCTTTAAGAACGTCAATTGTTCGCAAAGTTCTCTAAGTGTGAATTTTGGCTATCGAAAGTCTCGTTCCTTGGCCATGTCATCTCGGCATAAGGAATTAAAGTAGAACTAAGCAAAATTCGATCCATCATGGGTTGGAGACCTCCAAGGAATGTTGGCGAGGTCAGAAGCTTTATCGGTTTAGCTGGGTATTATCGGCGTTTGGTCAAGGGGTTTTCATCCATTGTTGCAAGCTTGACTAAGTTAACCTGTAAAGACACGCCCTTTCTTTGGTCAGAGAACCAACAACGAAGCTTCGATCAACTTAAACAAGCTTTGACTCATGCACCGGTTCTCATCCAACCAGAATCGGGCAAGGAATTCACTGTCTATAGTGATGCATCTCATTTAGGACTATGATGTGTCCTAATGCAAGATGGAAAAGTGGTAGCTTACGCTTCAAGGCAACTGAAACCATACGAGTCAAACTACCCTACACACGATCTAGAATTGGTAGCTATCATGTTTACTCTCAAAATATGGAGACATTACTTGTACGGGGAGAAATGTAACCTGTTCACAGACCACAAGAGTCTCAAATACCTCCTGACTCAGAAAGACTTGAATTTGAGGCAAATGAGATGGCTAGAATTGCTTCAAGACTACGATTTGGTTATCGACTACCATCTGAGGAAATCAAACATGGTTGCTGATGCCCTTAGTCGCAGACCATACTCGGGTAAACCCCTAAATCTAAATTCTAGAATATTTCATTCAAATTTAATCTTTCTTGGATTACAAGTAATCCATTTGAATAGACCTTTCTTGTCTTTTAAGTAACTATTCGAAATTTTACCTTAATGATCTTGTTCATTATTTGTAGCTTCCTTGGCTATCAATGCTCATTTTCGTTTATCCAAAGGACGAAAATTCTTGTCTGAACTTCAAGTTCAATCTAGCTTAATCTTGATAATTAAAGAACTCCAACTAATTGATCCAGATCTTCAGAAGATCGTATCCAAGCTAGACTCTGAGTCTAATTCTGACTTCTCCCTCAAGACAAATGGACTTCTCTACTTCAAAGATAGAGTATGTGTTCCTAACAATGAGGAACTAAGACAAGAAAAGTTACAAGAAGCTCATCAAAGCTCTTTCTCGATTCACCCGAGATCAGTTAAGATGTACAAGGATCTAAAGCTACTATACTGGTGGCCGGGTATGAAATCGGCTATTATAAACTTCGTATCGAAGTGTCTAACTTGTCAGAAAGTTAAAGCCGAGCATCAAGTCCCTACTGGATTTCTCTAACCTATCGAATTCCCTTAGTGGAAATGGGGTCGAATTACAATGGATTTCGTTACTGGTCTTCCTTCCACTCCAAGAAAGAATGATGTTGTATGGGTGATTGTTGATAGATTCACAAAGTCTACTCAGTTCATCCCTGTTCGAATGAACATGAGCTTGGAAACCTTAGCCGAGCTATACATTCGTGAAGTGATTCGATTACACAGAGTACCTACAGCTATAATCTCTTATCGTGATCCCATATTTGCTTCTCGATTTTGGAATTCCTTGCAGAAGGCTCTAGGAGCTAAAGTGCATCTTAGTACAACCTTTCATCCTCAATCAAATGGACAATCTGAAAGAATCATCCAGGTACTCGAAAACATGATACGTGCTTGTGTTATAGACTTCAAAAAGAATTGGGAGAAATCTCTACCCCTGCTAGAGTTTGCTTACAACAATAGCTACAAGACATCTATTCAGATGGCTCCTTTCGAAGCTCTATACGGAAGAAGATGTAGAACTCCCTTGTGCTGGTCTGAATTGGGAGAAAGTAAGGTTTTAGGACCTCAATTGCTCAGAGAAACCAAATAACATGTAAAGGTCATTCATGATCGATTAAAGGCAGCTTTCGATAGGCAAAAAGCTTATGCTGACTTGAAAAGGACAGACATCCAATACAATGTTGGAGACAAGGTCTTCCTCAAAGTTTCTACTTGGAAGAAAGTCTTCAGATTTGGAAGAAAAGGAAAGCTCAGCCCTCGGTTTATCAGACCAATTGAAATCATTGAAAGGATTGGTCCAGTGGCTTATCGATTGACACTTCCTAGTGAATTCGATAAGATCCACAATGTCTTCCATGTTGCCATGCTCATAAGATATAGGTCCGATCCATCCCATGTTCTTGAGCCCGAAGAAGTGGAATTGAATCCCAATCTATCATATGAAGAAGAACCTATTTAGATACTTGATAAGGAAGTCAGAAGACTTCGAAACAAGAATGCTCCTCTTGTCAAAGTCTTGTGGAGAAATCACAAGGTTGAAGAGGCAACATGGGAATCTGAAGAAGTCATGAAGAAGAAATATCCTCACCTATTCGATTCAGGTAAATTCGATGACGAATTTATTTTAAGGGGAGGAGAATTGTAACACCCTAAAATTAGCCTAAAAATGTTACCACAATCTAAACTATAGGCTAGTTGAATTCATAAGTTAATCAATTTAAAGAAAAATGAACATTGGCCATCCTTAAGATCAAATAAGTGAAATTATAACCAAATTGAATTGAAATTAAAACTAGTAGGCATAAATAGAATGTTGGAAATGTGAACATGCAAAATTCTATAGATTGCATGTAAAAAAGAAATTAGATGAAGGCCTTGACACATGTTCTCATTGGAAGAGAACATGTGCCAATTTGGATGATGACTCATGGCTAAGGAGGAAAAATAACAAAAATATTGTCATCTTCCTCCCCAAAATTATCACTTTGGCCGAATAGTAGAGAGAGAAAGGGGAGAGAAAATCTTCATGCAAACACCTTCAATTCATGCTTTTTGATTCAACCATTGATCAAATTTAGCTTGGAGAAGGTATAATGCTTGACTTTACATGTTATAGATTGTTGAATGTGCAAATGATGTTGTTGTTGTATAAATTGAATTGGATGATTTTTATGTGTGTTAGGAGCATGCTAGTTTCAATTTGAACTTGAAATTGTGATTTCTAATAACCAATTTGATAAAGGAAATATGTATAGTTGCTGAAAATTTGAGAAATATGTTTATGATTGAAAACAATCTTGATTAGGGACTGTTTTGATAGAGAAATTGTGTAAACATGCCAAAGGAATATAGAAACCTATTTTGATCATGTTTCTAGATAAAATGAAGATTTAATTGAATAGATATGTTGCTGGAAAATGACTACACCTAATTGGACTAGTTAAATTAGGTAATTGACTGCCTAATTGATGAAATGGATGTGCAATGTTGATCAAATAGATCAAATTACGTTCAACATGATAATGCCTCATTTTAAGCTTATTTCTAGGTGAATTATAATGACCTAGACATGTAAGAACATGAACATGAATTGAATTTCCATGTTAGAACCTTGCTTAGGTGAATTAAGAAGCTAGAAATTCAACCTAGTGTAATCTGCCCAGAATGCTCTGTTCTGGGCAGTAAATTTGAAAAATCAGTATAAATTGTATATAATGAATTTAAGGCTAAAGTTTTTATGGACAACACCTTGATATGTCTAAATTCATTATGAGAAAACATAACTGAACTTTGGGCTGTATACTGAAATGTAGAGAAGAAACACTAGGGACAGTGCAAACTGTCCAGTGTAGTAAAATGCCCTGTCTTTAGGTTAAAAACTGTATTAATTGGCAAAGAACTAAAATGCAAGCCTTATATGGTTTTAAATAAAATTTTGTTAGCTTTCCAACGGTGTAAACCAATTGAGATTCTGACATACGGAATGAAAGTTGGGCATGATTAAGTGACTAGAGTGCAAGCCGCCTGGCAGCAGCAGTATAGGCAATTGCACACTGTTTTGTGGCAATTTGCAAATTGTCTTGTAAATAGTTTTAGGTCATTGATCATGCCTTGTTTTACATGAAATAGAGTATAGATAAGTGTAAAGGAAAATGTATATGAGCATGCTGCCAAATTTGTGATTGTTATATGCTTGTAACATTGCTTGATTGAATGAACTTGTCTTGACATATTTGTACTTGTAATGTGATAGAACCAGAAGTAAACTTGGTGGAAGAGGATAGAGTTGATCATCCTAAAGCCAAGAACAAAGGAGTGTGGATCCAAGACTAGCTAAGCTTGGATTATTGTGAGTGTAGTTACCTCTAGGGTTAGGACTAGGTCCTAACCAATGTATTCTTGTTACATTCTTGAAATGTTAAAAGAATCTAATCATGATCTGGACCTAATAAGGGAAGGATGATTAAAGTAATGCATGAAACTTGATCTCAACCTTGTATACATTTTTGATTCGATTGATAAGCATGTTGATTGGTAATGTTAGTGCTTGTATGCTTCATGTAGCATGTGATCAATGTTTAAAAAACTTGTTTGAGATATCATCTCATCTAGATGAAATGAAACATGAGAACTACTGAAATGTGAGCTATGGTTCAAATGACCTAAGGGCCTAACATGAAATGAACTTGCTTGATATGATCTTGATCTTGAAACACATGAATAAATGGTAAATCGAACAACCTTGGTAGCTAGTTGGACTAGGTAGAAGGGCATGCCTTAGAGTCTAGAGCTCATTGTGTAAGGGTGGACTACGGTCCAAGGCTAAGGACCCTATTTGGCGACAGACGAAGGGTACGTATGTGGTCTTTGGTGATAGTATGAGGGTTGACCAGCACTACGGTGCATCTTATGGCGACAGTTGGTTGGAGACTCGATTACCTATACAACCTAAGTACCAAGGGGTTGTTTAATTTATAATACATGAAATAACAATCCAATAACACATGTCATGAATGCTATGAATTGAATGTTCCTTGTCTTGAAAGTCATGATTTGTATGTCCTTGTCATGTAAGCATGATTATCTTGTTTACTTGTTTTGTAAGCATGATGTGCTTGATTCATGATATGAATTCTTGATTCTTGTTCTAGATAGCCGAATGCTATGATCCTTAGCTAGGATTAATCTAATGCTTGATATCCTTAGCTAGGATTCTTCTAATGCTTGAAAGCCTTAGCTAGGATCAATCTAATGTATGAAACCCTAGCTAGGTTCAATCTTGTTTAAATGACACAAAACTTGACATAACAAATGGTTAGATCTAGTTACTACCTCACTAAATATATTTTTATACTTATCACTCTCGTTTTCATTCTTCCCAACTACAGGATAAAGGATACGAGTGTTGCTTGATCTTGAAGCCTGTTACCTTAAGCTAGAAGCAACTCACCAAGCTTTGCCTAAGTATGGCTTCATACTTGTTTTGTATATCTCCTAGAATGGTGGCACTAGAATGTATATAGTTAGTTGAACATGCATTTTGGTACATTTGAAGCTTGTATATATTGATCTTGATGGGCCTACTATGTTATGAACCTATGGTTAAGTATGTAATGAACTTAAGTATCGTGTAATGAATGGTGATTGATGCGCATATAATGATGGAAAGAAATGATCTAATGTTTGAACTAGTTTCTTTAGAACAATCGAATGCTTTGTTGAGTACATGTCTTGCTTGAATTGAACATAGGTTGATTGAATCATACTTGCTTGAATTAAAATCGAATGCCTTGGAAATTAATATCACTTGTATGTATGAATAT
Source organism: Hibiscus mutabilis (assembly GCA_019671005.1). NCBI lineage: Eukaryota > Viridiplantae > Streptophyta > Magnoliopsida > Malvales > Malvaceae > Hibiscus > Hibiscus mutabilis. The sequence continues at coordinate 32,748,557 of CM033712.1, forward strand.
ACCATGATGAAAGTATTGTATTGTGTAAATTGATGATTGCTGAATGGTTAGGCGTGGAATAAGTCTTGAATAAAACTGGTTACATGTAAAATTAGATGATTAAATGCTCATGTTTAGGAATCTAAGTGTGAAAGCTTAAAATGTATGCAAACTAAGGATCAATGAAATGAATTGGAATCAAGTTACACCTAGGTCATTTGAATATGATAGGTTAACAAAGATTGAATGTTGTAATATGAACCATGAAAGTAGTAACTTGTAATGTAAGCTTGAAAGGAGATAATTTAGTGTCTTGTTCGAATGGCTTTAGGTTGAAGTAAGAATCAAATGTGAGTTTACTTGTTTGCTAAGTAAGTATGATTGCTTGCTTGTTCTTGTATTGTTTGATTTGGATTGCCTTGTTCATTGTCCTTGCTTACTATGTAACGCTCCTGAGCCGGGTTGCTACTAGCTCGGGGTAGGGGGTGTTACAACGTTTAAGGAACTCAAGGAGAAGCTCATCTCCGCACCCATAGTTGTTCCCCCAAATTGGACCTCATCATTCGAATTGATGTGCGATGCAAGTGACTATGCAACTGGGGCAGCTCTTGGACAGCGTCGAGGTAAAATTTTTCATGTTATTTATTACGCTAGTCGCACCCTAAATGATGCACAAATCAACTACACTACCGCTTAAAAAGAACTATTGGCCGTTGTGTTTACCTTTGACAAGTTTAGAGCATACTTAATAGGCACTAAGGTCATAGTACATACTGATCATTCTGCTATTAAATACTTAGTGACTAAAAAGGATGCTAAACCTAGACTTATTAGATGGATACTTCTATTGCAATAGTTCAACTTAGAGGTAAAAGATAGAAAGGGGTGTGAGAACCAAGTTGCTGATCATCTATCTAGGCTAGAAAATAAGGCTGAGAATGAGGAGAACTTAGAAGTTAAGGAGGAGTTCCATGATGAGAAAATATTATATGCTACAGTAATTCCCTAGTATGCTGACATTGTTAATTTTCTCGTTAGTGGTATTTTCCTTCTGATTTGAATAGTGAGGGCAAAAAGAAGTTCAAGCATGATGTGTGATTCTACTTTTGGGACGAGCCCTATCTATTCAAGCAATGTGCCGACCAAATAATCCGGATATGTGTCCCCGAAGAAGAGCAAAAGGAGATTTTATTTCATTGCCATTCGTCTTCATGTGGAGGCCATTTTGGCGGAACTAGGACTGCTGCAAAGGTCCTACAATGCAGATTCTATTGGCCCACATTCTTCAAAGATGCACACAAATTCGGCACGGCATGTGATAGATGCCAAAGGACGAGGAATATATCTCGAAGACATGAAATGCCATTGCAAGGCATTTTGGAGGTGGATGATGTATGGGGAATAGATTTCATGGGACCTTTCACATCATCTTTTGGAGACCTCTACATCGTATTAGTTGTTGACTACGTGTCAAAATGGGTTAAAGTGATAGCGTCACCAAAGAATGACTCAAAAATAGTGTTGAAGTTCCTTCACAAGAACATATTCACAAGACTTGGAACCCCACGAGCTATCATAAGTGATGAAGGGAAGCACTTTGACAATAGGCTTATTGCTAAAGCATTGCAGCGGTATGGAGTACACCATAAAGTTGCTACAGCATATCACCCTCAAACCAATGGCCAAGCTGAATTCTCAAATCGAGAAATCAAGCAAATTTTGGAAAAGGTAGTAAACCCCAAAAGAAATGATTGGTCTCCTAGACTCGATGAAGCACTATGGGCATATCGCATAGCCTTCAAGACACCATTGGGTTGTCTCCATTTAAGCTTGTCTATGGTAAACCATGCCACCTACCTGTGGAACTTGAACACAAAGCTTATTTGGTGATCAAGAAGCTCAATATGGACGCCCAGTTAGCTGGTGAAAAGAGACTTTTGGAGCTTAACGAAATGGAGGAATTTAGGGCCCAAGCTTATGAGAACACATGCTTGTACAAGGAGAAGACTAAGAAGTGACATGTTGAACATATTTTGCCATGGCATTTTTCTGAGGGCCAACAAGTCCTCCTTTACAACTCTCGACTCAAGCTCTTCCCAGGCAAGCTAAAATCGTGATGGTCAGGGCCTTTTGCTGTGCACAAGGTTCATCCTCATGGTGCTATTGAAATCAAAAAGCTGGATGATGACAATGCTTTCAAAGTGAATAGACAAAGGCTGAATATATACAACGAGGCTCTCATCTTACGAGACCAATCAAACATGTTTTTCCAAGATCCATAAGAGTTTGCACCCTCCTTATCTCTTACTTTGCTATATCATTTTCAATTTTTGCAGTTCATAAATAAGGTTATTTTTGCTTGTATCTCTTTAACCCTTAGTTATTTTATTTTAAGCTTTTGTGTTTTTTTAATTCATATTGTTAGATTTAACCCTAGAGTTGCAGGTGGCATGCTATGGTTTCATGCAGGTTTGGCCCAGCTTTAATATGGGAAGGGCTTTGTCCCTTTTCCACAAAAGGGAAGTTATTAAGCCCTCATTTTCCTATGTTTTGAGGGGGTATCAAAGCAAAAAAGAAAAAAAAGGGGGGATAAAATTCATTTTCCAATTTAAAAACCCTAATTCATCATAACCCTACACATTATCTCTCCACCTTTTCACATTTCCATTAAATACCCATCATCTTTCTCCTTTTACACACGCAACATAACCGTTAGCCATCATCTTCTCTCTCCAATTACTTGTGGCAGTTGCCAAACTTCTCAACTCCCCTCCCCTCTCCATTACTTTTTCTCTTTCATTTAACCCTCTCACCAACTTCATCTTCTTTATTTAGCCGGTTTCTTTCTCTCAACTCCATTACAACAAAACTCCATCCTCTTCAAAAATACCCAAAAATTTTCTCCCCACACAATATTTATCCTACCCTTTGCAAAATATGGCTTCTATGAAGAATGTCATGGGCACCTCTAGTAGCTCCCAAGCCCAACCCACTATGGAAATCAAGAAGTTCTTCGACGCTAGCGCTAAGGAGCAATTTCAACGGATGAAAGATCGCAAGGTCTACCCGGAACAAGGTTTTAAAGTTCCATTAGAAGCAGAAGGAGGCTTCGACAAAGAAATCCTGGATGTAATTGATAAACGCGATTGGGGACTTTTGTCCAACACCCTATCGACATCTCTGTCTCCTTGGTTAGGGAGTTCTATGCCCATTTGACGAGTCCTACCCAATCTGTTGTTTATGTGCGAGGGGAACAAATTAAATTTACCACTGGTGCAGTCAACAAGTTCTATGGGTTAAAGAATGTATTGGATCACCATACTTCCTTTGCTGAATCTGCAGATGTCCAAACATACAATGAGGTCCTAGAAGACTTATGCTTTATTAAGACAGAGTTGGATCCAGCCAGCAGGGCTGTTGAAAGAGGTCACCTCAAGCGTGAGGCTAAGGTGTGGAACCATTACCTAAAGACTCGCCTCATGCCCACCTCTCATACTGCCATAGTGCACATCACCGGGTTACTATTGCTACACTCCATCCTCAATGGACGACAAATTGATGTGGGTAAACTAATTGGTGAGAAAGCCTATTCCTTCTTAAAAAGAAAGCCAAGCCCTCTCATCTTCCCTAATCTCATCACAGTGTTCTACCGTAAAAAGCAAGTCCTTGAAGACCCTTATGAGGATGAGATCGAGAAAGGCAAGGGTGCATTAACCCCAGAACAAATCTCTGGACTTAGGGGATTTGATGAAGATGCTCCAGCAGAAACGTTGGAAGGTGGGCCCAAAACAATTGTTGTAGCAAGAATCGCCGCCCTTGTCGCCTCTACCAAGTGTATGAACGAGCAGATGGATGAACAAAAGGGCAGCTTGACAACTTATTTTAAGTATGTCAAGGCAAGGGATACGACCATTAACTTTTACTCCAAAGAGATGCTCCCACACATGGAGATTGACTTCCCACACTTCCCCGATGACTTGATGATGCCTAAGAATGACCACCCAGCCCCGTAAGAAACACCAGCTCAGATGCCAACTACACCACAACGCCCACCACCTGCTCCAGCAACAACAACCAACGCCACCACCACCAGAACCTTGCCTCGATTACCCTGTCGATATTGATAGTGGGGAAGAAGAGATGGCTAACAACTCTCCTACGCCTACACCTACCCCGACTGTTGATGCTTCAAAAAAAGTAAGGACTCGCCTTAAATGCACCACTGGGCGTGCATGGAACACCTAATCTGACACTAATGATAATGAAGTTCTTGATGACCACCGTACCCAAGAGGACCCGAAAAACCAGCCTACCCAACCTGATGAGGTCAAGGAGCCCATCGCAACACTGCAAAAGAAACGAAAAATCAAGCACAGAACCACTAAAAAGACGAAACCAAAGTAGTCTTTTAGGATGTAACCTGCATTTGTATTATAGTTTAGTTCATTTCATTTTTTATATATTGAGGACACTGCATCTTTCAAGTTTGGGGGTGTTAGTGTTCATAGTTACTCATTTGCATTAGCATGTAGTGATAAGCAGAACTTTGCTATAGCATTGTGATTGGTTTAAAGATAGTTGTATGAATAATTTAATGATGGCCGATGATGAGAAATTAATTATTATGGCTAGGAATTGATTGAATGGTTTTGACTTGTGAGATTGGTAGAACTACCTGTGGGACCTAATTTTTTTTGTGATGATTTGCTACTTGATTGCGTGCTCCGTATGCTTATAACTGTTAGATTAATTTTGGTTAAAAGAACTCTTGGATGTCTTAGTTTGAATATAGATTGAACTTGAATGATAAATGAAAGCTTAAAGGCCTAATTAGCTCCCTTTTTGCTTGTTTTAAAATATGAATAAATGTAAACGCATAGCTAAAGAGGGACACTCCTCTATGTGTTGTACTGCCTGGTAACTATACTTAAAAAAAATGGCAGCAACATCATATGTGTGAATGAAATTTGTCACGGGATGACTCTACTTACCATCTCGGGGGTGAGATGTTTGCTCCATACTCATCTAGAGTTAGGGACGGTAGTTGTGATGAGTTGACACCCCTCAAGGCATAAAAAAGAGAATATGGGAGTAGTCAGTGCTTATTTTGATTAAGTAAATTTAGGGCAAACTCGAGAACTTAGCTAAATATTTCCTAACTTTGTTAAGCATAATGAGGATGTAGTCACATGCACGCACATTTGAAAAACCTTGGCCTGAAGAGAAAAGTTCTTAAAATCTCATATTTGTCTAACATGTTGAGCCAAAACTGTCTGAGGACTAAAATTTTGTCATAGCACTGTCTTGAACCGATTCTATGCTGTAGCATTTTTCTACTTATTTCTATTTATTACTTAAGGACAAGCGATGGCCTAAGTTTATGGGTGTGTTAACCTTGCAAAAGGTTAACATTTCATGCCCTTTTACTTAAGTTATTGTATGAAATCAAGCCCATTTCATCTCATTTCATGGCATATAGATGCATTTAGTTCATATAGTTGCATTTGGTGTTGTTGGCTTTGTTTTCTTTGATTATTTGCAAGAATAGTGTTGCTTTGGAAGGTTTTGGTTGGTGTGGTGATGTGTAGGGAAATGAAGAGCGATGCATGGAGAAATGCCATAGCATTTTGGATAGCATTCATGGGCGCACTAGAGGATAACAGACTGAAGATATTTATTGTGGCCCTACACGTGTACCTGCTAGCCTGCTTTATTCCCACATGTGAAGGGAATATTCCCTTGGAATTAAGGGCACAAAACCCTAGGAGCCTCCACTATATAGAGGACAATATATCATCGTTTAAAAGAGAGTTGGAAAAAGTTACAAGTGAGCTAGGAAAGAGAAGAAAAAGGTGGCTGCCTTCCATCTTCTTCTTCCTCCATCGAAGCGTCCTCCATTTTTGAAGCTCCAAGGGGTGCTCTTGCTGGACTTTGGGAGAAGCAGCGGGCTTAGATTAGTGCATGGCAGTCTAACACAGCTCAGGAGTTTCTCCCTCTTTAAGTTGTTTGTTGTTTCATTTTATTTCTTTAAATGGGTTGTGTTAAACGAATGATTATGGATGATATTTGCCCAGCCATGAACTGATTTTAAGTGGTTTGGACTTGTTATGGTTGTTATGCTTGATGCTTTAATAGATGTTTAGTTGTTTTCTTGTTCATCTCATGCTTTGTCTATTGCTTGTTAATTGCACTAAACTTGTAAGTGCTTACAAGAGTTAGACGTTGTTTAGGTTTTGGTTAGCTTAATATTAGAGAGAGTTAGGCTAAGACTAAAGTGGACAATAGGATTTGATGCTGAGAGGAAAAATCCTAACTCACCTTAGAGATAAGGATAGAGCTTCAATGACTAAAAAGAGTAGGGCTTAAATCGGTAGTTGTATGTCAAGGGTTTACGCTGAGAGGTATTACTCTAATGTTCCCTTCTACCAGTTTTCTTGCTAGAGATAGTTTTAGAAGCATTCTTGTGACTCTGTCGAGCATGAGAGGGGCAAGTTGGTCCAGCCAGTCATTCCAATATAGAGTTTCATTTACATGAGTGGATGTTAGAAGTAACCTTACTTCATCTTAGTTTACATATTTAGTTGTTTGCCACAACATTTATAAACCTGTTTCTTTTTGCCATAGCATTTCTACAATTGTTTCTTATTGTTACATCATTTGTTTACTGTCTTAATTGTATGTTTTGACTAAGCTAGTTTGGCCTTCAATCCTTGTTAAGACGATACTCACTCATCACTTTATTACTTGTTCGATGTGTATACTTACACAAATTGTGTATCAATTATAGTACACCTACACGCGCAATAGAAAACATCTATAAATTCCCACACCGTTGGTGTATTTTCTAGATCTATCTTTGTTTCTTGAGTATTTATCGCATGAGCTAAATATGCTTCACACCCATGTGATAATAACTTTCTAGCAGTTACAGCTGATACTACGTTACTCAAATAATTCAGCCTTTCACCTACAAGTATTATTTTTGTGCCATCTAGTCCATTTGAAATTACTCTTTTTAATCGACATTCAACCGTAGCATCATATGCCG